>CM077259.1:9684501-10064501 GCA_039654775.1 Spinibarbus caldwelli
TTTTGCCACCCAAGCCCCTCAAGCTTTTTCTTGAGAAAGTGTTAACTAGTTTTTCCTGTTTCTCTCTAATAGCTTAGATATGTTTCATATTTGAGTTTTTCTGCTAAACATGCCTTCATTCTCAGCAGTGCCTAGCGTCTTAGCGATTAATGCCTGTCTCGTTCTCTCTCCCCCACACACGTCTGTCTCCATCTTTCAGCTGTTGTCCGCTGGGTTTTAGCACTACAGCAGGAACGCTGTTCCACTTTTCCATCCCACTCGCTTTCATCTCTTTTATTCTCTTCTCTTTCTTAACAAATCCGGTGGGATCTGATTGTCCTCAGTGCTTAAAAATATCCTTAATGCTCATTTGCTTATGTTTCAAGATTTTAAAGCCCCTCTGAACTCAGGTTCACTCTTAAGTGAGTGTCATATAAAGTGTTTACATCTGTAGTGCTAGTATATCCAGGTCAGGTGGAGTAGGAATGTTTTCAAACATCAGACATGTTCTGTAATGGATTGTTCTGCCACCTGCTGGTAGAGATTTTGTTTGATTTTAATGTGTTTTTTTTTTTTTTGGTTCCAGATGTGCATTGTTGATCAGGCGAATGGAAACGGCTGCTCTCTCAAAGAGTTCACCATTACTGGCTCCACATACGCCCCTGATGGACAAGTGTGAGTTTTACTGCCCCACGTGCACACTGATAACTCAGAGTGCACGAGACACCTCTGTTGATCATCTTCTTTTCACTCGCTCCAGGTTTCATGAGGGTAAACCAGTACGATGCTCCCAGTATGATGCTCTGGTTGAAATGGCCACCATCTGTGCTCTGTGCAATGACTCGTCTCTGGATTACAATGAGGTTTGTAATTAACATGTTCTGGTAAATGCAGTATCCCTGTTGTGCTGAAATACACAATGTAGTAACAGCTATGATGTAAAACACCTGTTCACACACAGAAGGTAGGAACTAATGTCTAGAACAGTTTGTTCTATAAAGATAGATGTGACTTAATGAATGTAGTTGCTTTAAAATAATGTTTTGATACATTTGTCTTTTGTTTTACATTTTCCAGTATTTTTTTAGTATCTAGTATTTATTAGTTTTATAGCCTCTATAAGTCACTTTTTAAAAAAATAAAGTATATGATTTATTTTTAATATACACATAATTAATATAAATAACACACATTTATTTTATTTGTTTTTTAAATATAGAATCTGTATTGGCCGATATAGTATTAATGACCTTTTCTGCCAGCTAAATGTCATTATTAACTTAATAATGCTGTTAAAAGAAATCTTGCAAATTTCAAAAGGTATGTTTTTCATGCTGTATGTTAAGGGTGGGCAATATACCGGTAGACACGATTAACTGGTAGAAATTTGTCAACTGGTAGAGATTTTGTACTATTGTCTCTATCGCGGTTACACACTCACGTGACGTTGTGTTGTTGTCACTGTGCAATGTGATCATGAATACATATGTATGTGTGTGTGTGTGTGTGTGTGTGTGTGTGTATATATATATATATATATATATATGTATATATGTATATTTTTTTTATAGAATATTTTTATAGAATTAATAATATAATTAATATATGATGTTAATAGAAGTAATAACATTGTATCCCTAGTGCTTGCATTTAATTATCAAACAGCATTTTTGAAACATTTCTAAAGAGTTTATTTCTATGTCAGGCCAAAGGTGTGTACGAGAAGGTGGGTGAAGCCACAGAGACCGCCCTCACCTGCCTGGTGGAGAAAATGAACGTGTTTGACACACAACTGAAGGACCTTTCCAAGGTTGAGAGGGCGAACGCTTGCAACTCGGTAAGTCAAACATTTCCAACCGCAGATTTTGAGTTGGTTGCAACCCTAGTGGGTTGTGCGGTTGTGGATGCCCACATTTATTTTCAAAATGGTTTCTGGTGTTTGATGTCATGGCAGCTCTAATATCAGAGTGTTTTGTTGATCTTGATCTCAGGTCATCAAGCAACTGATGAAGAAGGAATTCACTCTGGAGTTCTCCCGAGACAGGAAGTCCATGTCAGTCTATTGCACTCCCAACAAAGCTCGCTCCTCCATTGGCAAGATGTTTGTTAAGGTAACATCAGACTTTTCAGGAAGACTTGAACACTCCAGAGTTTCATTTATTTGGTCTGCTTTATGTTTGAAATGTGTTGTGGTACAACAAAGTGCCTGCAACTTCCTTAAACTCATTATTTCTGGGTGCAGGGTGCTCCAGAGGGAGTGATTGACAGATGCACGCACATTCGTGTAGGTGGGAATAAGGTTGCACTGACAGCAGGCATTAAAGAGAAGATCATGTCTGTGATCCGTGAGTACGGCACAGGACGTGACACACTGCGCTGTCTGGCTCTGGCCACTCGAGACAACCCATTGAGTAAAGAGAGCATGATACTGGAGGACTCAAGCAGATTCATTGAGTATGAGGTGAGAAAGGCATTTCTGCTGTAGCATATAAGTAATTAATTGTAAATATCTATTTATTAATAGTCTGTTATCATAATCGCTGTTTTTCCTTTAGACGGACCTGACCTTCGTGGGATGTGTGGGCATGCTAGATCCGCCCAGAGCTGAGGTGGCAGCTTCCATCAAACTTTGTCGTCAAGCGGGCATCCGAGTCATCATGATCACGGGCGACAACAAGGGTACGGCCATCGCCATCTGCAGACGGATTGGAATTTTTGGAGAGGATGACGATGTGTCACGCATGGCCTACACTGGCCGAGAGTTTGACGATCTGTCTGCTGCCGCCCAGCGCGAGGCAGTGCTCACTGCCCGCTGCTTTGCCCGTGTCGAGCCATCTCACAAATCCAAGATTGTGGAGTATCTGCAGTCCTGCGATGAGATCACAGCCATGGTAAACTAGAATCCAGTGAAATCATAACACATACTCATTGAGTGGTTTTATATATGAAGAGTTCATTTGCAAAAACAGATAACTCTGTTTAAAAAAAAAAAAAAAAAAAAAATCGTGTTTTTTTTTTTTTTTTACTCTGCATTCCAATTAATATCAATCAAACTGCAGCTGGGTTGTTTTGATTAAATAATAATTAAAAAAAAAGAAAAATACAGCTAACTAACACAATAAAACAATAAAAACATGATAACAAAAAAAAACATTATTTATGAAAATTAATAAAAACGGAGTTATCTGTTTTTGCAAAAACTCCATAGACTATTTTTTCAAAAGCTTGGGTTTGGAAAGGTTTTTTTTTATTATTTTTTTTTTTTTATGTTTTTAAAAATCTCTTATTCTCACCAATATTACAGATAAAAATAACTCTTTTCTATTTTAATATATTTTAAAATGTAATTTATTCCTGTGATGGCAAAGCTGAATTTTCAGCAGCCATTACTCCAGTCTTCAGTGTCACATGGTCCTTCAGAAATCATTCTAATATCCTGATTTGATACTCAAGAAACGTTTCTTATTATCAGTGTTGAAAACAGTTGTGCTGCTAACAGTCATATATATATTTTTTCAGACTTCTTTAATGAATAGAAAGTTGAAAAGAACATTTATTTAAAATAATAGAAATCTTCTACCATTATAATTATAATTATTATTTAACATTAATTTGTCATTTAGCATTGTAAATGGATTTACTGTGACTTGATCAATTTAATGCGTCCTTGTTGAATAAAAGTATTTTTCTCTCCACCGAAAAAAATCTTCCTCCAAACTTTTCAACAGTAGTGTATATATATACAGTATATAGCATTGTATAATATATAGTAGTGTATATAAAAATATAATTTTATATTAAATGACTATAAAGATGGAAGGATTTCTTCTAGATTGTTTATATTGTTAGAATCGTTCTCTCTCAACTGACTTGCCATGCTGGGTTCATTCCCACAGACTGGAGATGGTGTGAATGATGCACCTGCTCTGAAAAAGGCTGAAATTGGCATTGCTATGGGGTCAGGCACAGCCGTGGCGAAGACTGCCTCTGAGATGGTCCTTGCTGATGATAACTTTGCCACCATTGTGGCCGCTGTGGAAGAGGGTCGAGCCATTTACAACAACATGAAACAATTCATCCGCTACCTCATCTCCTCAAATGTCGGCGAGGTGGTCTGGTAAGGATCTTAACCTTTTGCTAACATTTTAGGAATGCATTCTGTATTTTCATTGGCACGTACACACTAAACTTTTGACTCTCGTGTAAAATTGGGTTTTCAATCGATTTTACTTGTACACATAATCTGATGTGTTTACACTATTGTTAAAAATCATGAAGTAAGATTTTTATAAATGTTTTTTGGAAGGAGCTTCTTATGCACACCATGGCTGCACTTATATTATTTTAAATACAGTCCAACTAATGTTGGGAAATATTAAAATATTGTATGGCTTTTTCTGTATTAATACATTTTAAAATGTATGTAAAATATATGTGAATTTTCAGCAGCCATTATTCCAGTCTTCAGTCTTTCAGAAATTATTCTAATATGCTGATTTGGTGCTAAAGAAATCGACAAAATTTGAATAGAAAGTTCAAAAGGACAGCATTTATATGATTTTTTTTTAATGTTATAAATATCTTTACTGTCACTTTTGATCAATTTAATGTGGCCTTGCTGAATAAAATGATTAATTTCTTTAAAAAAATCCCAAACCTTTGAATGGTAGTTTAAACAGGGTTTTCAATGAGAAGACCCTGGGTGTTACATACCAGAGTGGTGGTTATACAAAATGTTTGTTATATTATGTTCTTCACTAAATTCTTTAGTGATTAATCCTATATGCCAGAATGGCACAATTTAGTCTCCATCCTAAAAGCGATACTATATAAATGACAACACAGTGAAATTTATTCCTTGAGCAACCTCAGATCGCTGCCAAGGTCTTTTTGACGTTGTTCCAGTTGTTATCTAATTGCATAACTCACAACGTTTGTTCTCTCTGGCAGTATTTTTTTAACGGCGGCTCTGGGCTTCCCCGAGGCTCTGATTCCAGTTCAGCTTCTGTGGGTGAATCTGGTGACTGATGGTTTGCCTGCGACGGCGCTGGGCTTTAACCCACCCGACCTGGACATCATGAGCAAACCCCCTCGCAATGCCAGAGAACCCCTCATCTCTGGATGGCTCTTCTTCAGATACCTAGCCATTGGCTGTGAGTATACCACATTTATTTCTTCTTTTTTAATTTTTAATTGTGTTAATTTATTTTTACTTTAGTTTTTACTTTTTTTAACTTTCAGTTTTTGATTTTTTTAACCTCAGATTTTACTTTTATTATTATTATTATTATTATTATTATTGTTATCATTATTATTATTTTGGGTAAAGAAAGTGAGAACTGACCATTTGTTCTCCTTGTCACCCTATAGGTTATGTGGGTGCTGCTACTGTAGGTGCTGCTGCATGGTGGTTCATTGCTGCTGAAGATGGGCCCAGAGTCACTATCTATCAACTGGTTAGAAACTCCCCTTGCATTGTAATACAATCTTTCTCAAACAAATGATTTGAGATTCAAACTAAAATTTGTATTTATTTATTTTTTATCCCACAGAGTCACTTCCTTCAGTGTGCACCAGACAACCCTGAATTTTCGGGCGTGAAGTGTGAAGTGTTTGAGTCTCCCTATCCCATGACCATGGCACTGTCTGTACTTGTCACCATTGAGATGTGCAACGCCCTCAACAGGTCAGTATAGGAAGTGCACTGCAATAAAGGAACAGCTCATCCCTGAAAATGCCCTAATAAAGGCTCCATTTACATCTGCTATTAAGATTTATCCGATCACAAAGAATGCGACAATGCTGTTTTGTTACACACATTGACTACATATTGTTACAACTTTTTTTGTAACAATATGTGGTCAGATTTTGAAGGGAGGTTTTTACTTGCATCTTTTTGCCATTAACAATATTGATAAAGCACTTTATTAAATTCAGTTAAAGTTAGTTCAAGTTATTTATATAGCGCTTCTCACAATACATTGTCTTAAAACAGCTTTAAAGAAAATGCTTTTATTCAATGTTACAATTGGGAAGTTTTCTGAAGATACATGAGTGTATCAAATTATTTAATTAAGGATAAATTAGGGATAATATTTGACAGTTTTGTGGGGAATAAAACAATTGATCAAAAGTGACAAAGACACTTTTTTTTTTTTTTTTTTTTTGGGATAAATTTTTTATTGCTTTTGCATAGAAAGGGTCATACACAATTGTATACAATTGCTTCTTCAAAATATACCGAACAAACTGACCCTCTGAACCCCTCCAAACACCCACCCACCCCCCAGCGGTCCCCCAAGTCCAGGCCACCTTACAATAAAATTGCAATCAGTAACAAATTGCCTGCAAAAATTGGGAGAGAGAAAAAAAATTACAATAAAGAATAATAACAATCCAATAATAAAACAATCATTTAAAAATAAGATATAACAAAAAGACATTTCTAATGTTTCAAAAAGATTCAAATAAATGTTTTTTAGATGAGGGACAATACTTTTAAACCCCATTTACACTTTCAGCTATCAGCTTAAATGGATTTTAATACCAGGTGTTAACAGCTTAAAGGGATAGTTCACCCAAAAATTAAAATTTGATGTTTATCTGCTTACCCCCAGGGCATCCAAGATGTACGTGACTTTGTTTCTTCAGTAGAACACAAACAAAGATTTTTAACTCAAACCGTTGCAGTCTGTCAGTCATATAATGTTAGTCAATGGGCACCAAACGTTCCAAAGCTTTGAGAGTCAAAAAAAAAACCATACACAGACGAAACCAAATTACACCCTGCGGCTTGTGACGATACATTGAGGTCTTAAAAAACGAAACGATCGGTCTGTGCAAGAAACTGAACAGTATTTATATCATTTTTTACCTTTGACCTTGACTCTCAAAGCTTTGGAACGTTTGGTGCCCATTGACTGCCATTATATGACTGACAGACTGCAACGGTTTGAGTTAAAAATCTTTGTTTGTGTTTACTGAAGAAACAAAGTCACCTACATCTTGGATGACCTGGGGGTAAGCAGATAAACATCAAATTTTCATTTTTGGGTGAACTATCCCTTCAAGTGGTTGATTATATAAATATTCAAACAGTCTCTTAAATTCACTGTTATCTTGTTGATGTCCTGTCGTAGTGTTTCCGAGAACCAGTCTCTGCTTCGCATGCCCCCCTGGGAGAACGTTTGGCTTCTTGGAGCCATCTGCCTCTCCATGTCCCTCCACTTCCTTATCCTTTATGTGGAACCCCTGCCGGTAAGATCAATTTTGATCAATAAGATGATCACTTTCAGTGTACTGGTTCTTTTTTACAGTCTTTGTAGAATTTTGTCTTTTTACTTCCAATTTTGAACCTTTAACAGTTGTAAGTAGATTTGTTTCTATTGTTTTGTAATGAAATTGTTCTTAGTTTATTATTTACGCTGTATAATAGTTAGTGACTCTACATTGCATTTTCTCTACAGATAATCTTCCAGATCACTCCACTGAATGTGACCCAGTGGCTTATGGTGTTGAAGATTTCCCTGCCCGTCATCTTGCTGGACGAAGTGCTCAAGTTTGTGGCCAGAAACTACCTGGACAAGCCCAAAGACTTGGACGGTCCCAAGGGCAAGGCCTGCTCGCTCAGCACCTGCACGGATGGCATTTCCTGGCCCTTCGTGGCTCTCTCACTCCCCCTGGTGCTGTGGCTCTACAGCACTGACACTAACTTGGCCGAAATGTTCTGGTCTTGACTGAACACAAGTCAGTCAAGCACAGATGCGTGTAGATAGTGTGTACGTGTGTCTGTATGTGTGGTTGTGCGTTTAAAGTGTGCCTCCGCAACAGAGAATGTGTACGAGAAGGACAGGATTAACAGAAAAATAACCGTGATATAGAAATATAACCTTTTTTTAACATGTTCAGTGGGGATTGAGGAGATCATACAGACCTGAAGTCTTCAAGTATTAGTGACCATTGGTTTCTTTTTGTTATTGAATTTTTAATTAATCATTTGTTTCGTGTCTTATTTCAAACCAGTATCAATTATGATGATATCCAATTTGTTTTGGCCCCAAATCATGTTTAAATGGCTGAATGGAAAAAAGTGCTTGTGTACAGACATTTAACACTATTTTATGCAATTGTTCATTTGTTGTTATTTGTTCAATTTGCTAACAGAGAGCAGAGTGGGTAGGGTAGAAGGAAAGAGAGAGAGAAGACAGAACTGTTTACTAATGTTTACCTTTGTGTCTTTGGCGTGAACATCACTCAGAGCCAATGGACAAGCATGGTGTTTAAAAGCAGCATGGGAAAAAGTTAGTGCGGGACTGAATGTTTGAATGCTTCATGGTCAAATCCTCAGATGAAAGCTGCATGTTCTGTATTTTGCATGCATTTTGTGTGGTTTTTCACTTATGATTTGTACCTGTATGTCTTTCCCTAAGTGTAATAACTTCCATTTTTATGGTATACATTGTGTTTCCACTATTACCTGACACATTTGATTAGTAAAGCCAGTTTTTCTGCACTAGGCAGAGTACAGCTACCTCAGGACTGTCAGATTAGACTCTCTCTGGTTGCCCCCCCTCCCCACTTAGCTTTATGCCGCTTGTACACATTACTGCATGAGGTGTGCCTCTATTTGATTATAAACAGAACTCAGATTCTTTTGGCCCTAACTAATCTGTTTTACGTTTTTTTTTTTTTTTTTTGTTTTTTTTTTTGGTTTGTTTTCACTGTATTTTATAATTGAATGAACTTTCATTAACTTAATTTAGGAGTTTTTGTTTTGGGGAGGGGTGGGTTGGACAAAAGATGTAAATGTTACCGTTTAGTGGGTAAGGTCAGAGACAAAGGAGTAGAAAATTTAACCAGCAAAGGTTTAGGTGTTGCATTCAAAACATGAATTTTACAATTCAAAACCAAAATGTTTCATGCTACCTTTTTTTTCTACTTTTAAGAAAATACACTCATGAACCATTTGAATTAAAATGCGTGTCTTCATTTTACTAGCTGGTCTGTTCCTGCGATGCAGTACGGCAAGTTTTAGGAGCAAATATACTTGAATAAATGAAATTAATGTACAGAGATTTAGTTGCATAGCTGAGCACAAGATTGACAGCTGGGAGGGGCTTCCTTGCGAAGCGGCTTCCTGTTTGGCCTTCACCAGCCAGTCTGGTAGTGGCCTGTATATTTGTACACATGCAGCACATTTATCTGAACAGTACAAAGTACTTTTTCTTTTTTTCTTTTTTTCTTTTTTTTTCTTTTTATGAAATAGAGCTTTCTAGCATTTAGTTGTCCATTGCATCACACTAATTCTTGCTTGCTAAAATGGATGCATGTCCCTGACTATCCCCTTGGTGTGGAATTGTCAGTATTTTTTTCTAACAATCATGCACATTCCCTTAGCTTTCAGTGGACTTTCATTTAAGTATCACTGACATTGCTGCTACACATTTCTCTGCTCCTTTTCACCATGTTACAACAATGTCCCGAAGCCTTGAGTTTTCTGACAATGGACCAACCCTGCTAATATGTAAATCTGTTAAATTCCCACTACGACTACTGTGGCTGTTTATATCTGCATTTAACACATGGCCATATCAGCTTGAATACATTCCACTGTTATATTCCACTTCAATATATGCTGTTTTTAAGAAATCTATAATATATTGTAAAGACTTGGTCAAATGACTTGCGTGATCGTTTTCTTTACCCCATATAATTTCAATGTTGTCTCTCAATGAAATGATACAGCATTAGTTTTTATTAGAATGGTCCGTACACTGTGGTCTGACTTGCTCAGGAACTGAACTTGGATGTTGGCATAAATGACTCAAATGAAAACACTATTGCCATTAGAAATATGTTGTCTTTTTTTTTTTTTTTTCTAGTAAATGTTGCCTTTTGTATTAACAATTAATCATACAATTAATTTCCCCTTTGTCATACTTGCTTATATGCTAAATATTTATTAGTGCACTTTAGCATTTCTGTTTCATTCTAAAACATTAAAAAAAATCATATTTTTTAATTTGTTTTTATTGGCAGTTATTGCTTTTCCCTCTGCTTGTGTTGGGAAACCTCAGGCTTCTGTGTTGTGCATGTCTGTTTTGAGTGGCTTCATTTTGCTGAATATCAGAACTTGCATGTTGAATGTACAGTTCAGAGAAAATAGCCACCATTGCACTACCAGATCACATGCAAGAGTGGACTCAATAATAAAAACTCAGTAATAATGAATAAATGACATAAAAATGAGAATAATAAATGTGTATGGAAGCAAGCAGCATCATCAGCATCATCTTCTACCCTGCATGACAATGTCTACATTGCCTAATGCTGATGCAAGGAGAGTTTGCTGCATTTTTTTTTCTGTGTAAATTGTCATAGTTTTATATACATGTATTATATAGTATAATGCATGCCTAATCAGTTGTAATTAGCCAAATAATTTGGTCTATATTTATATAGCAACTTGCTGTGTACATTGCTGCTAAATGGTATATGATTAAACACATCATTTTACAAATAAACTGCAGTTAATTTGACAAATTCTGACGTTCATGTTTTGTGCCTCTCTATGTATGTCTGTTAGGAAAAGCCATTTAATAAATTTAAATATACATAAAATGAAGGTGTAGGATTTTCTTTTACTATTCAGTCTTACCTGAATCAGTGTCGTTGGTCAGCAGAAAAAAAGAGACTCAAAAGCAGCCAGTATGTGCTTCTTGTTCTTGGCCCTAAAATAAACAATAAAGCCATGAGTTCATTAATTCAATTTCCATTAAAAACAATAAGTACGTGTTTGTTTAAGATATTTAAGCATAAAAAAGTCCTCATGAGCCGTCCTTACGGCTGTAATGTCTATGATTGAACACTTGAAGGCGACAGAGACTAAATTTGACGCTAAAATATGGTCCAATTACAATGACATCATCTTATTTCACATAATAAACACAGCTGCATCTTTTATGTAACCAGTGACCAAAATCTGTTATAAATTGCCAATAGCATAAATGAAGCCTGTCACAACAGAATGCACATTTTACAGTGTTAGCTACCAGTGTTGGGCAGTAACTAGTAACTTAGTCACTGTAATAATATTGCTTTTTGCAGTAACTAGTAGTGCAACTAATTACTAATAATATTTCAGTAATAATATTACAGTTACCATCCATAAAACAGCTCAGTTACTTACTTTTGATGCCTCAACCCCGCTGATTTAAAATCCAACAATCAAATAATTCCTAGATTTATTTTCATAATTTTCACGAGTCGCACATGCATGTGGTATCCCCAGTGCAGCAGGCAAGCTTGGAATATGAAAAGGATTATATACAAAAGATAGAAATATTGCATTATATTGATTTTGTCAGGGAAAAAAAAAAAAAGATGATCTGAACACTGTTGTGTAAGTTGTGGCTTTACATCCCTCTGTTCAGCATGTGGTACATTATATTACTATAATTAAAAATCTTTTTGGAAAATTAAACAGTTTCTTACAAACTTATGTGATTTGATAAAATACATAATGAAATATAATTGTATATGGGTAACGGAGAAATTACAATTAGCTTCAAGCTACACATGACAATTAATGAGATTAATACAACACTTCTACTTGAATGTCACTATCAATCACTATTGAGTGTTTGTAATAACTTCTGACTGCGATCCAATGTGGATTTTGGTCAAATGATAAGGCAGAAATATGTTGTTAGTAACATTCTAGAAGAATTTTATGTGGAAGATACACAGTTACAACTTCTGTGGGGCGTGAAGAAAAAGTAATGTAATTAGTAGTGTAGCTAATTACTTTTGCCAGAAAGTAATTAGTAACAATATTACTTTTGAAAGGAGTAACTAGTAATGAGTAATATATTACATTCTTTGAGTAGCCCAACACTGTTAGCTACACACAAAAGTAAAGACACAAAATATATATATATTTTTGCAAATTATGTTATTGTAGCCTACATAAATCCAACCCCCCTCCCCTGAAAACAAACACATGAAATATATTTAGTGCATTAATAAGGACATTACAAAAACATTTATTCCACAATGTTGTGTGTGCTCCTTCTCTCACAGTTAAAAAAGCTGAACGAGCATGTAAACACGACTCGGTTTCAACAAAAACAGACTGCATTTCCCCTAACACACATAAAAAGTTTGATATTTCAACCACGCCACGCTTACTACAAGCTCCCTGACCTATGCGGTGAAGCAGCCTGTCGCTTTGAATCGAACCCATGCTGGGAGAGCTGTCAATCATGTCTCATAGTCCCGCCCCTTCCTGCAGCAGCAGCAGCGGCGTCTAGTGTTTTCATACAGAGGCATTACGTACAGCAGACTCGCCAAATCTACACAGTCTAATTATCAGCGACAAAATGGGATAACCGTGAGCGTCTTCTCAACGGGAACTAAACGACCAATCGAGGAGAGTGATTTTTTTATTATTATTATTATTTCCAGTCTACACAGACGTAAGCACAAAGGGCTTTGGGGATAATGGTGACAAAAAAGATATTCCATTATGAACGCAGGACAACTGGAATACATCGCCACAGACACGACCGGACCGTGTAATTTGTTTATGGCGACCGGTTTCATTTGAAAAGCATTCGAAGGAGTATTTTGTTCATCCCCTGCGCTCTGGAGAACAGATGCTGTCATTGTGCTGGGGACCGAGATTTGTGCGCGTGATATTCTGCAAGTGGTCTCGTCGGAATGGTGCGCGAGATGAGAACGCGAGTGCCATTATTGTTTCCGCGCGACATGCTCAATAACGGTCGTTCTGTCGTGGAGCCCAACGACGACAATTTTGGTACTGAAAGACTGAGACTTCTAGTGACAATTCCAGGGAAATCATGAACGAAGTGTTTTGTAAACGTTTGTATTAAGTGTTATCGAAGAAATATCCTTTATTATGAACGGGCACTGCCGACTTTTCATACTTTCCTCAATTTTCCTTTTCTTCAGCTAAATTCCACTTAGTTGGAGATACTTGACCGTGTGTTTCTGACCAGTTTGAGATTTTTCAGATCACCCGAGCAAACACAATGGTGGAGCCTGTGGGTTTCATTGAAGCCTGGAAAGCACAGTTTCCAGAGTCCGAGCCTCCGAAGATGGAGCTGAGGTCTGTTGGGGGAATCGAACAAGAGCTGGAGAAGTGTAAAGCGTCCATAAGACGCTTGGAAATGGAGGTGAACAAAGAGCGCTTCCGGATGATCTACCTTCAGACGCTGCTGGCTAAGGAGCGGAAGAGCTACGACCGGCAGAGATGGGGTTTCAGGAAACCACCTCACATGACAGAAGGGGACCCGCAAGCTGTTGGGGCCGATTCTCAGCATCTCCATGCACAGGAGCACGGACAGCCAGAGCGCAGCAGGTTTCAGCCTGTGGGGGAGTCCAGAGCGAAACCACGACCACCCCCTGCGAGGAAGTCAGCCTCCCACGGTGATGGATTGGAGCTTCAGTCGTCGTTCGAGGCGCACCAGGCAGGGCCGGTCAGTGAGAGCGATGGGCTCTCGCCATCCACACAGAGGGGTGGGGTTTCCCCCCGCAGACCCCATCCACCACCTGACAAGGAGTTGCCCTCAGATCCGTCCACTAAAGACAAACCGGGCATGGGGCTTGGGGTGGCTGCCTTACGTTCGAACTTTGAGAGAATCAAACGGGCCAACTCACAGTCAGCCAGCGATGGAAAATCAGGCCAAGAGAAACCGTTCTACACAAACGTTGAGTTCCATCACGACAGGGGCCTGGTAAAAGTCAACGACCGTGAGGTCTCCGACAAAATTAGCTCTCTTGGGAACCAAGCCATGCAGATGGAGCGCAAAAGGTCACTTCATTCACTTCCAGGCAACCTTGCTACGGTCGCAGGTGATCTACGCCCCAGGCCTGTCTATAGGGGGCGCTCTACTGAAAGCACCTGCGGATACGACGCCGAGTATGAAGACGGCGAACCCAGTCCTCGCTACAGCACTGCAAGACCAAATGGGGCCAAACCGCCACCGCCGCCATGGCAGCCAACGGATTTCCAGCCATACACTAGTGTTTACGTCGGAGGGATGATGTCAGGAGAAGGTGGCGACGGTAGGGTCACTATGAGAGACCATGGAGGAAGTGACGACCATCTTCTCACCTGGCCCAGGAGGTCATACTCGCCCGGAAGTTTTGAGGATGTGGGAGGCGGAGGAGGTGGATACACGCCAGACTGCAGCTCCAATGAGAATCTGACATCCAGCGAGGAAGACTTTTCCTCGGGACAGTCCAGTCACGTGTCGCCCAGCCCTACGACAGCCTACCGCCGCCCACTCCGAGAGAAGAGTCGCTCACCTTCTCAGAACTCCCAGAATTCTCAGCACTCGTTTGACAGCAGTAGTCCCCCTACACCGCAGACACAGAAACGACACCGGCAGCAGCATGTCGTGGTGTCTGAGGCCACCATTGTGGGTGTAAGGAAAACAGGACAAATCTGGCCCCATGATGGAGACTCTATTGCCTCCAGTCGGGCTTCCCATGATAACAGTTACCATGGAGATCTAGGTAAGTCATGATGTTATGTTGTTGTTGTTCTGTTTTTCCTATTACAGGTGAAGCGGTTCCTAACAAAAAATCAAATGTAGTGGAAAAATTAATGTAAAGCCATAGGAATAAGCAAAATTGGTTGCTGCTGTAAGACTGTAAATGAGACATGACATTACTGATGAAATCATTGTCAAGCTGATATTCAGCATGGCTGAATAATTACAAATCAAAGCTCTTGGCCAGACACACTCTTCTTCCAGTGATAATGAGTGGGCATTTTGTGTGTTTCTTCTACTCTGCATGCTTGATCAGTCAACTTCTCTATTTTTTCTCCTTTTATGTTTTGTTGCTCTTCCGTTAAATCCCTCCTCTGTCAGCTTCTGTGCTTCCCGTCCCAAGCTATTGTCCACTTTTGTTTCATACTCTGTCTGTATCAGTCAGACACCGTGGCGACTGCTTGCTGTGGATGGTTAGTCTGACAGAGTTTGTTTCTTTATGCAAGAGAGGAGCTGAGGAGCTTTCACTCATGTCACATGCTGTGGGAATCTCCCAAGCAGGACAAATACCCAGTGGATGAGTGTAAATTGTCATATGTAAATACATATTTGCATTTATTTTATGGTACTGTATGTTAATACAGTGATTAGTAGACTTTGGAGTTGATAAGGAAGAAACAATGGAGTGATGTCAGTGGAGCTCATGTGGTCCATCTCTTGTGAAATGCTGTAGTCGCAAAAGAGGCAAAAGAGGGAAAATGAACTTTTTTAATTGATGTCCACGTACAGCAATGCGAAAAAAAGATAGTGGTAAACCTTGTTGTTGCTATTTTGAGAGAGTTTAATAATCATGTGATAATCTTGTGTATTGTGTACTTCTGCAGTTTACATACAAATGCTTTTCCTGTGTAATGTTATTTTTAGCAACAAAAATCCCTTATTTTGTGGAGGGTACAGTGAAAATGTGGAGGGGGCAAGTAAATATGAACTACTGGACCAGATGTGTCAGCTGGAAAAATCCTTAATGGTCTCTTCGGCTCACCAATTTATTTGATCAAAAATACAGTAAACAGTAATATTGGGAAATGTGTTACAATTTAATACCAAATTAAAATTTATTTATTTCTTTGATGGCAAACCTGAATTTGTTTAGTGTCCAGTGTTTAGTGTCACATGATCCTTCAGAAATAATTCTAATGTGCTGATTTGCTGCTAAATAATTTTTGGAAAACAATTATGTATTTTTTCAGGATTTTTGATGACTAGAATGTTCAAAAGAACATTTATTTAAAATAGAATTTATTAAATTTTTTTGTAATAATATAAATGTCTACTGTCACTTTTGATCAATTTAATGTGTCCTACTCCTTAGAGCTGAAAAAGTATCAATTTCTTTCAAAAATAAAAAAATCACGGTATAAAAAACACTGCATAAATTCATAAAATAAAATAAAATAAAATTTTTGCTGGGAAACGTTGGCATGTGATACAAAACTTTAGTGATTAGTTTGTAGTTTTCAGCACATTTATGTTGATGCTTTTAAGACTATCACAAGTGATTTTTACAATTTTAACAAAACCTCATCTATGTTAGCCAGCTAGACATCATTATATTCATGACAAAGATTTAGCAGAATTTTCAACAATGTGAATTACATCTCAGAAAACCAAATATTTGAAGACATAAAAAAGCATGTACATTATCACTGAACTCAAAACTTTCAGTAGCAATACAGTAACAGTTCTTTCAGCTAGCCTCAAACTCTCACTGGCTGCAGGCTAGTGAGTAGTTCTTATTGTTGTGCCCTGCAGAAGTAGGAGCTCTTACTATTGACCAAAAAGTACAGTATAGTACTGTTACCTAACAAGCAGGTGTCTGGAGGATTCAGCCAGAGACCGATATCTATGAGCGTGACTCACCAGACTGCTATTTCCATGGTCAGACTTTCTTTATAAGCATTCTAAACTTTGAACTGCAGTGTTTTACTTGTTTTATCCAGTATCTTTTAACTTAATATTTCTCGCCAAGAAGCAGAATGACATCAGCTATCAGAATGACTACAGGGGAGGCGGTGTCATGTGAGACGCTTGGCTTGAAATCTCAAGGCTTTGAGCTGATGAGGTGAATTGCACTTTGGTGTGAAGCAGACAGACCCGGAGGGCGTTGGCACAGCCCGTCCATTCAAATGCCAGGAAGATTCTCTTTGTGCAAGAGTGAGATAACACAGAGGGTGGACGGAGATAGATAGACACCAGCTGAGCACAGTCCAGTAAGCTCCAGGTTCTTTTGTCCTAAAACCAAATTGAAAATCAATCTGGATAAGTTTGAAAGCCACCTTGCTTATTTTTAACAGTTAGCATGGCTTGATATATCCAGGTGGCGTTGTAGTAAAAGTCTGTTGATCTTTACCCTGATGAAATGATTTCCCTACTTTAATATGCAACCAGTTATCTGCAAATCAATTTACATTTTAGCTTGATGATTTGCACTTTTGTTCCTCTTAAACAGTGAATCAAGCCAGTCAGAATGAAATCAATAGAGCGGCTATTCATCTAATGAAGAAAGCCCTCGCAGGCCATGCAGGTTACCATTAGCGTGACAGTATGCAACTTATCTTGCCAAGAAAGAGATGCTATCTCATATAATCCTGCCTGCCTTTTTATTTTGTTTGAATTCTTGCTTAGAAACATGATATTTTTAAAGGACGCTGCCAAGGAGAGGAATGAAATCCAGTGGCCCAAAACCATAATGCTCCCTCCTCAGTGGACATGTGAAGATGTGGGTGCTGCTGAGACACAGATAGGAAAGGCTCTCATTGCATAATGGTGTGAACAGTCCCACTCATGCATGTGTGTGATTTTTATGTTTGCATGCATTTATTACATCTTCGAGCCTTTACGATAAATGTAGATAGTTCTCAGAGACACCATCATGTCCTTCACCTCTGTGTCTTAATTGCCAGCCTAACCCTGTCATCCTTAAAAATTTGCAATTCAGAAGTATTTTAATAAAAGCATTACTTCAGCACACAGAATCAGGCCCATCTGCTGAGGTTTCTGCATCTCTTGTTTCCTCGTCCTCCTCAGGGGACTGTTCCCACAATCAATGTCCCCCTTGTAAACAACAATTGTAATTGTTTCCCGATGGTCCTCTGGCGTTCTGAAGCAGGCATCCAGGAAGAAATGTCTTTCTGTAGTTTACAGATCAGTAGCAGTGTCCTTTGGGGTGAAGAGGGAGTAAGTCATGGAGAAAACAAGAGGCAGGGGATGACAGAAAACAGAAAGTTCTCAGACAAATACCCAGGAAAACATCAGTCATTCATTAAAAAGACCAGGCAGCTGCTGTGCTTTGTGTTCAGTATGTTTGTATAAGTCACAAATGACATTTACAGTGACGCTGGCATTTCAGGTAGTTGGAAAAGGACTGACGGTTTTGTGGAAACTCTTGTAGTACACAGGGGAAAATTGTCATTTTTTTCCCCCACTGCATGAATATGATAACTCAGCCTTTCAAATTGTGTCATGTGGGAGGATATGCTAATAAAAAGAAAATTAAAATGTATTGTGAGTAGATAAACTGATAAACTAGGTCTTAGCAAAGTCCCTTTAAGGCAAGTCATGTCACTCGGCGGCCATCTTTTAAATGCCTCTCGGGCATGCAAGTGCAGCTCCTATCTCTTTGAATGGGGAAACATCAAATTCTCCAAAACTGGTCACCAAGCTTACGAATAAATTTCATATTTGAAATCACTAGTGAAATCTGACAACAACTGTATCATAAATGTGGTTTATTTTGCTCAAATCGCGTTTAAAAAAGCTTATTTCTCAGGCTAGACCCACCTATGTGGTATGCGCAGTCCTAGGCGCACGTCTCAAACGCTGACTGTTTCTATAGCAACCAGGATTTCTAAGGGCAGCAGCTGGGACGCGCTGACTTTACCGATTTGCGATTGGCTCTTTGGCTCAGAAGGCGGGGCTTCATTCGATAGAGCGGCCATATTGAGCGTTGCATTTTTCCCCATTCAAAACTATACGAGTGACATGTCTTGGGTATTCTATAGTCTTTGGTCTTAGTCAGGTTAGACTAGACGTCAGATATAATGTGACGCTAAGGATTGAATTTTCAAGAATTTAGTGATCAAGATTCCTCTTAAAGTCCCCCTGTAGTCAAAAACTTTATCCCTTAAAACTCATCTTTGATCATCAAAATTACATATTTAAATGTTTTCTTCTGAAAATAATTTTTTCATGCCTTAAAATAGCTTGAATGTAACAATACATACTTGGCTCATTTACTATACGCGGATCTATGAATACGCAAATTAGCCCCGCCTCCACTCAGTCACGCCAGCCAGCCAGCCAGGGCCTCCTGATCCACTAACTGTAGTAAATGCAATACAATGGCAAGTGGAAATATTGGTTTAATTAAGCCATATATGATTGAACCAGAAACAAGCTGGTATGCTCAACGTAAGCAAGGAGACTGATGGCTAACTTCGTGAGGTAACATTATCTGTTTGCGCTGGTTTGTACATGGATAATGACTGAAAAACTATGTTTTACTAGTGGACAACTATAGTGGATAGTGTAACATTTGTTAAATTTATTTACTTGACGATGTTGTGTCCTCAAAACGCCTTAAGGACTCAAATGCAGCCGAGTTTGTGATTCCAATTCACGCCCTTGAGCATATGCGTGTGACGTGCGGACACCGATCCAGGAGAGGTGGGTCTGACTCCGGGCTACTTTTACACTGTTGCCGCGGGTTATTATTCAAGTTAGCGGTTCTAAATACAAAAAAATAAGCTGTAAAAGCACATGCCATCATGAAAATAGTGAAAAATATCAACAGCTAGCAAAACATCTGCAGAAAAATATACCGGATTAACCTGGCTGCCTTCTCACTAGACCCCCTGCTTTGCAGCACAGTTAATGATATGCTAATGATAGGATTCCTTGACGCGATTGGTTATTGAATTTTGTGACGTAGCAAAAAACCGCTGCGCTTAGTCACAGCCAATACAGCATCATCGTTTCTAGATTAAAGGTGAAACTGATGCCTACCTCTCTCATTCGGCCCGAATCCAAATGTTGGCACATTCTCGCCGTATCTGGATGCTAAAATATTATTTATTATATGCTTTGCACTTTCATCGACGTAAAACATCATCCTTCACATCGGCTAGGCTATATCAGCACAGTGAGGCGATGGTCACACTGAATGCAACAGATTGGATAACGGAGCACTGTAACTTTTTATACTTTCCTTTAACTGTATTTTATTTTGACAATGAACAGGCTGCAAAGTCGCAAAAATATTGTGTCTGTGTGCGTGTGAGGCGCCAGCGCGATATGGCCATACCAACGCTGGTTGGTTACAGATGCAACATCATTCAAAACTGTCAAGCTTTTGCAAAACAAATAAAACTGTAAAATAAATAAAACTGTAAAGCTTTTGCAAAATAAAGAAAATTACATTTGCATAGTCTAGCTATTTGAATTCCTGATTGGTTGACAGCAAATTTCAAATATTAAATGGAACGATAAAATAACGTTATTAACCGGTTAATGGCCATTTCAAATTTTCGATTCTGTTCAGAACTATAAAATTTGATTTTGTTTCTGTTTCCGGTTCTGTTCCAGTCAAAATTTCGTTCATTTTCGGTTTTCGTTCCTTGAACCGGTTCAGAGCCCTACTCAGCAGTGGTGTTGATGGATTGGCACATGGTTTGTCTAAAAGCATATTAAAAACACCACATAGACAAATAAACAACATTAAAAAACTTGATTTTCACTACAGGGGGACTTTAAATGTTCTTCCACAGTACGTTAAAGGGATAATTCACCCAAAAATGAGAACGTTGACTCCTGCGTCAGCAGCACCACACGCATGTGTTGTGGTACTCTCATGAATGCGCGTCGCAGACTGACACAGAAGAGAAGAACTTGTTGAATGAAGCCGTTATTTTTGTTTTCTCTAAAAACAAAAAATTATTCTCAGAGCTTCATAAAATTAAGGTTGAACCACTGATGTCACATGGACTATTTTAACGATGTCCTTACTACTTTTCTGTGCCTTGAATGTATCAGTTGTGTTGCTGTCTATGCAGGGTCAGAAAGCTCTCGGATTTCATCAAAAATATCTTAATTTGTGTTATGAAGGGGAACGAAGGTCTTACGGGTTTGGAACGACATGAGGATGAGTAATTAATGACAGAATTTTCATTTTTGAGTAACTCCGTTTAATTGTTCCAGTAATTATTCAATCATTCATATTTTTATTTAATTTTAACAATAAATATAGCTAATTTTGCATATTATAATCTTGCATATTTACAGCCATTGTTCTGTACGGTTTTGATTCACTAAAAAGAACTGGTTCATAAGTCATTTGTACAGCAATCAGACTACATTCATTGGGCTGTATGGTTTTGATTTACTAAAAGGAGCCTGTTCTGCTCTTCTACTGGCCCTTCATAGAAAATATTTTCCCATATTATGTAAGATTTGTCATGAGTTCCATGAAAAGTGTTACCCTTGTCACATATGAATGCCTTTACAAGGGTGAGATTGAGAGAGAAGGTGTGGACAGGAATGGAGGTGTGCGTTCAGCTGAATGCTTGCATTGTCCAGCAGCACCACGTTGAGGTCAGGCCGTCCAGCCACTTATTTTTAGACAGACACTCCACAGCCACAGAAGTGTGCTTTCTGGTGTCAAGTGAAGACCAAGAACAGAATGCACACTGAGTATGTGGAAACGATGACTGTGGTCTTCCCTCTTGTTGTTTTGTGTTCAGGCAAACCCAGAATATTTGGCTAATCCACGTGTCTCCGCTGGTATGTTTTGTAATCTTTGCCAGATTTTGTGAATACACAGTATTACAGAAAAGATTTCCACTCTATTTGTTATGTTTTCTAAATAGAAACTGAAATGCAAGACTAGCAGAAAAAATGGCAAAGCATTAGTGGGGGGATATGAGGGAAAATAGCACAAAATTGTGTTGTGAGAAAATCACATGGACATGAGCAGGAAAACTCTGATTAACACCAGTGCAACAAGGCTCTGCCTCCCAGTGTGTTTGGAAAGAGAGAGCGAGAGCTTGTTGTCTGAGGACTTTCTGCCAAATAGCAGTAAAGACAAACTTTTCATAGCCCCCTTCTGGCTTCCTTCTCTCCTGGTGAGGAATAAAAGGGGAAGAAGAAGGGGCACACTTTACTCAGCCAATGATTGGTGTTGTTAACACTCTAAGTGACAGCTAAATTGTTTAGCAGATAATTTGAACAATCGCATTCATTTTTGATAGGTAAATCCTACAAATGTTACTTATATAAGCTACAACTTAATCTGCAAGTACAAATCAATTATTTTTAGTCAATCAAAAACATACATTGCGACGAGTTTATCCTAAAGCAAATGACTCTTATTTGTTGCAGTTTTTTTAAATAATGAATAGTTCAAAAAGACAAGGTACTAGTATGAACAATGTGTAATTTACCACATTGGCAGAGAGAAAATTTCTTTTGTATGTAAGTAAAATGTACATTATTTTTGAAATATATCCAAATCAATCAGACTTTAATCAAATTTAATCCAAATTGTATCGAAAATCTTTATCTTTCCTCAATCAGGAGTTAGCTGAAGTTAGTTTGAAGACTAGAATAAACAACACAACTTTTGCAAAGATGTCTGCTCCAATTTTCAGTCTGAACAAGTTGATGCTTCTTGCCGAAAGTAAGACCCAATCTGCAGAGTTGACAGATATCACAGAAAGTCGTGTAATGTATGATGCGCATATACACTGCGTTCCAAATTATTATGCAAGTGATATATCAGTAGGATTTTGGTACAATAAAGAGTCAGATTTTTGTTTGTGTTGTTTTTCACATCTTTTTAGTTAACTGGTATCAATCTCAGACAGGTTTGTTCAATAGTTTGCCAGTTCTTCTTAGGTAAATGGAAACCCTACTTAAAGAGGTTGCTCCACATTATTAAGCAAGTCAAAGTTCTCATGAAATATGGTGAGGAAGAAAGATCTTTCTGAAGATGAAAAGTATGAAACAATGCAATGTCTTGCAAAAGGCATCAAAACAAACAATATTTCGCGAAAAGCAAATAGAAATTATTTAACTGTCAAAAGATTGGTGAGTGACTTAGAGCACAGAAGATCTTAGATAAAAATTTATTAAGGAAAGTTTTTGTCAAACAAATGAACTGTATTGTAATACGAGCTGTAAAAAAGCCACTGCTGAGCAGCAAACAGGTTTTTGAAGCTACTGGAGTCTCAAGATCCTCTTCATGCAGACTGGCAGTTGTGTGTAAAGCTGCGTTTCAGTCACTGCTAACCAAAACTCACAAAGAGAAACCTGCACGGTGGCTGTAGAAATACATTTTCAAACTGTTTAGCAACATGGTATTTATCCAGCATGGCATAGTGTGTTGTCCTGCATGAAAATCCTTTTATTTCCGAGAGCACTATTCTTCATTTTATACCACAGCAGAATATGGTCAGTTATGAACTCCACATATCTTGCAGAAGTCATTTTTAAACCCTAAAATGACCTTACATCTCACTTCCCAATATTCCAACCCAAATCATCACCCACCACCACCTTGGTGATGTTGCAGTCTCATTGGAATAGGATGGCCATTCATCAACTATCAGAAATCCATTTATCTGGACCATCCATTGTACTGCAGCATTCGTAAGTGAATAAAACTATTTAAAAACAAGTCTTCATGTGTTTCTACAGCCACTGTGCAGGTTTCTCTTTGTGAGGTTTGGTTAGCAGTGACTGAAACGCAGCTTTACACACAACTGCCAGTCTGTATGAAGAGGATCTTGAGACTCCAGTAGCTTCAAACACCTGTTTGCTGCTCAGCAGTGGCTTTTTTACAGTTGGTATTACAATACAGTTCATTTGTTTGACAAAAACTTTTCTTAATAAATCTTTATCTGACCAAGATCTTCTGTGCTCTAAGTCACTCACAAATCTTTTGACAGTTAAAAAATTTCCATTTGCTTTTCGCAAAATATTGTTTGTGTTGATGCCTTTTGCAAGACATTGCATTCATTGTTTCATACTTTTCATCTTCAGAAAGATTTTTTTTCCTCACCATATTTCATGAGAACTGTGACTTGCTTAATAATGTGGAACAACCTCTTTAAGTAGGGTTTCCATTTACCTAAGAAGAACTGGCAAACTATTGAACAAAGCTGTCTGAGATTGATACTAGTTATCTAAAAAGATGTGAAAAACCACACAAACAAAAATCTGACTCTTTATTGTACCAAAATCCTATTGATATGTCACTTGCATAATAATTTGGAACGCAGTGTACTTTTTTCTTCAGACAGTAAAATTTTGCGTTTTTAAACTTCAGACAGTGAATCCATTCAGAGTATATCAAACATGTTTTGATATTTTGAGCCAATTTTAGAACACATATTGTTTTCATGAGGTAGTTTGTTGTGTTCAGAACAACTTGAAAGTTTTGTAGTGTGTGATCCTTAGTCGTTTAATGTATGTTGCCCAGTTTTTCTCTGTAAACATTTACTAAGTATGGCAAGTCTATGATGGCTAGTGTTTTAAAATCTGTTTTAAAAGTGTAGTGTATTCCAGCCTTTAGTTGAAGTTAGATAACCTGCATTTACATACTTACATTTTGGCGGCAGTTGCATGTGCTTAGTGATTACAGCTCTCAGAATTTGTGCATAATTTGGGGCTGTGATGCTTTGCTTGTAGTTTCATTAGGCATATTATGAGCACAAATGTAACATGGCATTACCGCCCACTCGAGCTGTTGATGTATGGCTGGCGTTGTAGCTGTAGATCAGGGCATAACCGGCGATGTGAGAGGTGTACGGCATTTGGCCAAGCTGATGTGCTAGGCCAGGCACAGATGGCCAAACCCCTGCAGAGCATTTCCTAGTGCGGGGCACTGCTCTGGCTGGCATGAGTTCTGTACAGTGACAGTGACCCCACCCACTGAGGAAGAGCTACCCAACATCACCCCATAACCCTGCCGCACTCCACACAGACTGCGGGTTCGTCACCCTTTCCAGAGCATGCGCAAGCACGCGTGTGGGGTTTGAGCGTGTGTCGATGGGGACATATGTGCCAAGTGCTCAAACACAGGGGTTTTTGTCACCACACAAATACAGCCATTCCAACGGACAGCACATGGAGAAAAAAATCAGGGAAAAGCTGGCATTACAGAGGCCCACCCTGCACAGATTTACTGCTTATGTAAACTGCGGCTGTTCTGTTTGCTGGCCTTTTCTGACAGCGGGACCATTGTAGCGATCACAGTTTACATTCAAGATGTATGAGTCAGACATTTGGATCAGCATAGGAGGTGACTTCTGTCACACTTCAGATTACAACGCAAATCCATGTTGTCATACAAATACAGCGTATAATCTCAAATCCTGTTTAAGTCACGAGAGGAGCAGTCATTTTAATCTGTGCTTCATTCATTATGTTGAATATAAGACACCAAATGGCCCATACAAAAACAAGCAAATGGTTTTTGGCTTATTTACAGTTAATTTATGAAAATGGGCTTGTTTGCATGGTCAGTACCTTTTATTTTTAGCCTTCCTGCAATTGCGCTTTGTGGCATGACATAAATCAACCTTAATCCCCCCTCTGCTGATAAAACTAAGACATTCCAGATTGTTCTTTCTTGTGGTTTAATGAAGCATTTGTTTATTTCAGCCAGAACTGCTCCCTCATGTAGTCTGGAAAGCTGCTTTGAATCTAGACTGCTTGTAGCCAATTATTACACTTGCACTTTTGTGATGTGCCTCTGGGTTTTCGACCAAACAAGGGGGAAAACCAGGAAGAGATCAAAGCATTGGCCCCAAAGGACACTGGGGGTTCCCTCATAACTGAATTATTTTAAAGAACAGAGGGGGAACCAATGCCAAAGGTTGCTCTTGCCAAGTAGGCTTTCTGTATTTTCTGTATTAGCCTGTCTGTATTTTCTGTATTTTTTGTTTCTCTCTTTTTTCCTTCCTCACTCCAAGTAAGGAATTAACATGGATTGTTGACTGAAAAATGAAAAATCTGTCATTTACTCTTGTAGACTTTTATGACATATATTTACGTGGATAAAAACAGCAGAACATTCTTTTTATCTTTTGTCTTGCTCTTATTTCTGGGTCAGCTATCACTTTAATATCCAATTACATCCTGTGATAACATGCCACACAATAAGTAATTTTTATATACCGTTTTAGGTTTTATTAATATTTTGAATGTTTTATTTTTATATTTTTAATTATTTATTAATTTTTTTGTTGTTGTTTTTTTGTTTTTTTAATTTTAAGTTTTTATGTGTTCGTTCAGATTTTTTTTTTTTTTAGTTTTTAATTAGTTTTTTTAAATTCGTTTTTAATTAAGTTTAGCTTATTTCAATTAGCTGCCAAGGCATAATTTCAAAATATTTGTAATTTATTTCAATGAACAAAATTAAATTTCTCAAGTTATAGTAAACAGTAACAACACTGATTTATGCATGTGCTCTGCCATGCTTAGTTTGAACTCTTTGTTTAAGAGGTACTATTGGACGATGATCTATTAGCCTGTCTGACTGTAATAGGATCTGTCACCCTCGCCAGCCACACGCGCCCTCCTTCCATGCTCAGGATCGAGATTTTCTATTTTCTTTAGTCTTCATGATACTCTCTTCCATTCCCCAGCTGTCAAACTCAACCGTCAGACTATACAAGAGACAAAAAAACAAAAGTGTGGTCTGTACTCTAGGCAAGAAATGGATTGTGTATCATGACAGATCAAAACACCGGTCTATTGAGGCTTATGTCAAAAACAATAAGTCTGGTTCCCATCACCGCACGACTGTAAAGGATTAGGGTCAGGGATGTGGCGAAGAATGTTATGACTGTAACACCATAGTAGGGCTAAAAGTGGCTTTTAGAGGAAAGGGTTAATACTCAGGTTATGCCAGAGTAAAGGGTGAGGATTAGACTAAGCGTTTTTCAGCAATTTCAGTTTATGCAAATGATCTTTGATATTTAGCTGGGTCTATGTGCCATTATGACTTTGAAGTCAGTGAATACTGCAGCCAACTCTAATTCAATGGTACCATTACTACAATTCAATGAATATAGACAGTGAAAGTGAAATCTGTTTCAGTTAAGGTTTTGGCAGTAATTGTATAGTTAGCTGCAGTTATCAGTATGTGGTTGGATGGTGGATTGGTTTTAGTGGTAGACTGGAACGGGGCCGTGTGTTCGGAGGAGAGAGAGAGAGGCTGAATTGGGTTTGGCAGGACACTAGGGAATGTATTTGTATCTGCTCTCATTCTCACTGACTGCAGTGATAAGAGAACACTGTACAGTGGCTGCAATGACAGAATCATCTCTGTCTTTCTTACACAGCCTGTTGTTTATATACTAATATACATATGTGCATTTAATTTCATAATGATCAAAGGCAAATGCATATAATTGAGACCAAAAGGCAAACAATATACATATGGACCATATTGGCCATTGTCTGATATTAACGACTTTAGCAGATATATTGGCTAATATTGGATATTTAATTGTGCATGCTCATTTACACCTATTTTTATTTTGCATTTATATTTCCTTTGTTGTTATATAATGCTTTCTTAAAATTAATAATTAAAACAACTAATTATTTTAAAAATAGAATTTAATTTAATCATCAAATGAATATTTGTCTTGTATACTTTCAGTTATAATGTTGTGATGCTTTAATACCATTTTAAATGAACATCAAAAACTATTGGTTTTATTTGTAGGGTGTTTTATTTTTATTTTTTTACACAAAATAATATAGAATTTTAATATTAGCCATTTATTGTATATAAATTACAGTTATTGACCAGAATCTTAATATAGGTACATCTCAGTGTTATCAACAAAAAGAAATCAAAATAGACCCTAAATTGACTAAATTAAATGTAATTATACTTTATATATCCTTGATTGTATTGTTCATGTTCTAAATAATAATGTTAGTTTTCATCGCAATGCAATAACTTCTACATGTGAAATAATACTTTGTTTCTGTTACATCACTAAGTTTGCAAAGTTGGGTAGAAATATTAACAAATTAATGACCTACTTTCCGCAATCCAATCAAATACCAATAGATAAAACCAAGTCCCATAGTACATTATTCCTGCATATTCTGTTTCACTTCACATTACGAAAATTAAATGTTACAGATGCTGTTTCATGTTGTTTCAGCTATACTTTAGTTGTTTCTGTCCCTTAGGTATTCTTGTCCCATTTTCATTTTCTGCTTCTCTCTTTTCTCCTCATTTTCTTAGCTCTTTTTCTTGTCTCATCCCCTCTGGCTCTTTGTAGTAGGATTTATATTAGTGAGGCTCATCAGGGAGAGTTTTCAGAATAAACTGCTGTGGGGTCGGAGAGGAATTTTGGTTATAATAATAACATATTATCAGATTAATGAGCGAGACTGATGTCTAGTGGCCAGCTGCACTCGTATCTAGCAGTCCGGGCTGCTCGTTCCTCTCTGCCTCCACCCTCCTTTTGAAGGCAGGTGGGCGCCACGGTGCAGCTGGCTACAACTCTGAGCCGCGATGTCTCCTTCTCCTCGTCAGCCAGAATACAAATCAGCCAAGAACACAGGTGAGGAACACAAGCGTTTGACAGAAGAGGACCGAATATTTAGGGAAAAAGAGGCATTTGAGTACAGGATGTCTTAAATTCTGGTCTTGTATTGAGTTGGAGGAAGCTGTGGTTTCGCATCCATCTGTGCTTGTCTGTGTCTCTGCTCTTGTTCTCCAGGCGGTAGTGGATCAAGGTTTGGCCAGCTTCTGGTCTCTCCCCCTGCGATCTCCAAGGGAAAATGTGTTTTGGATTTTAATGCTTTGGCTCCAGTGCGGTTTAGATATTCAGTAAAACTCAAGCTGAGTTTTGACCTTACTTCACTTTTTTTTCTTTTCCTTTTTTATTTACTCTTTTCTTTTCAATTGTTTTCAAATTTTTCTTTTCCTTTTTATTGTCTTTTTTTCAGTTTTATGTGTATTTTTAGATTTATGTACATTGGATATTTCATTTTTTATGGTTATTGGCCATAAACTGACAATAATTATTGGCTTATTGGCTCTCAGCCAGAATTTTTAATAGTGGTTCTTCTCTTCTCTTCTCTTCTCTTCTCTTCTCACTTTTCTTTCATTCCAGGCTTTTTAACTGCATTAAGGCCACAGATTAGCCCAAATTTAGTCATTTTGCAGACGCTTTTATCCAAAGCGACTTACAATTGGGGAATACATAAAGCGATTCATCTTAAAGAGGCAAACAGACCGAGGAAGTGCTCGTAATACCAAGTCTCAGGCATTGTTCAAATAAGTATAAGCTAGGGGTGGGCGATATGGCAAAAATATCATATCACAATTTTTTTAGAAATATCACAATTTCGCGATTTTATCACGATTCTTTGTCATGTTAGTTTTACTATTTTGTCTGAGCAGTGCAGCCAAAATAATTTCCCTATTATAAAGACAAAGCCTTTCAAGGTAACAAAATATAAAAAAAGGTAACCAAACAGTTGCTGGTCCACAGTGACTTCCATAGTATTTTTTGGACCAGCAACTGTTTGGTTACCCACATTCTTCAAAATATCTTTTTTTGTGTTTAGCACAAGAAAGAAATTAATACAGGTTTGGGACAACATATGAGTGAGTAAATAATGACAGAAATTAAATTTTAGGGTGAACTATCCCTTTAATGATAGTCGGCAGCATGTTTAGTTGTCCCTTTAAGACCTGCACGCATCTAATATACAGGCACGCATCCATTTGTCTGAACTGTTTACTTTAATTTTAGACATAACCAGCTGAGTCTATACATAAACCTTGTGTGTTTTGACAATATTAGCGCAAAAGATAACTTAGTTGAGTAATCAGGCGCTGTTAGACAGGCTTTTTAGTGCGCGCTTCAGGTGTACGGGCTCAGAAAAAGCACATGTCAGACCAGCGCGTGAATGAAAAGCTTAACCGGCAAAGCTTTAAAACACGCAAATAATGTACTTTTGTGATTGCAAATAAGTGCAGTGTCCCGTGAGAGTAACTCTACCGCTGAGTTAACACTGATGTGAATGTATGTGGCGTTGTACAGTATGCTGATACGGAGGCGCCAGAACTGCAACTGATAGAATGTTGTATATAGCACGATACTACGGTATTTCTCCAAAAGCAGCTCGTGGAGACATTTTTATCGTCCATGATCAAAAATCGTCATATCGCACACCCCTAGTACAAGCTAGAAAGGGAAGGAATAAATAAAGAGAAAGACAAAGGTGTTTTTTTTTTTTTTTTTTTAAATTTTAGGATGACGTCAGCTAGTGTCGAAAGAGGTGAGTTTTCAGCTGTCGCTTGAAAATAGTCAGGGATCCAGCATTCCAGATAGGGGTGGGAAGATCATTCCACCATCCAGGAATGGTGAACGAGAACGTTCTGGAGAGTGATTTTGAGCCTCTCTGTGATGGTACCATGAGGCGTCACTCACTAGCGGATCTCAGACTTCTGGAGGGATGTAGATTCGTAATAGTGAGTGGAAGTAGGCGGGTGCTGAGCCTGTGGCTGTTCTATATGCAAGCATCAATGTTTTGAACTTGATGCGAGCTGCAACCGGTAGCCAGTGCAAGGAGATAAAGAGAGGTGTAACATGGGCTCTTTTGGGCTCGTTGAAGACCAGTCGTGCCGCTGCATTCTGAATCATTTGTAGAGGTTTGATTGTGCTTGATGGAAGTCCAGCCAGAAGAGCATTGCAGTAGTCCAGCCTAGAAATGACAAGGGCCTGGACAAGAAGTTGTGCAGCATGCTCTGTTAGGAAGGGCCTGATCTTTCTGATGTTGTATAATGCAAACCTGCAAGATCGAGAAGTCTTTGCAATGTGGTCTTTGAAGGTCAGCTAGTCATCAAAGATTACACCAAGATTTCTGACCGAAGTTGATGGGGTAACTGTAGAAGAACTTAGCTGGATGGTGAAATCATGCTGTAGAGCTGGAGTGGCAGGGAAGACAAGAAGCTCAGTCTTTGCCAGGTTGAGCTGTAGGTGATGTTCTTTCATCCATGCCAAGATGTCCGCCAGGCAACCTGAGATCCGTGCAGCTACCGTTGGATCATCTGGTTGAAAAGAGAGATAGAGCTGTGTGTCATCAGTGTAGCAATGGCAGGAGAAGCCATGTGCCTGTATGATGTAACCCAGTGATGTAGTGTATGTGGAGAAGAGGAGGGGTCCAAGAACTGATCCCTGAGGAACCCCAGTGACCAGTTGATGTGCTGTGGATACCTCCCCTCCCCAGGCCACCCTGAAAGACCTACCAGTGAGATAGGATTCAAACCAGCGAAGTGGAATCCCAGTGATGCCCAGTGATGAGAGGGTAGACAGCAGGATCTGGTGGATTGACAGTGTCAAAAGCAACAGATAGATCCAGCAGAATGAGAACTGATGATTTGGAATCAGCTTTTGCAATCCACAAGGCTTCAGTGACTGAGAGTAGCGCAGTCTCAGTTGAATGGCCACTCCTGAAACCTGACTGGTTAGCGTCCAGTTTGTTGTTCTGTGAAAGAAACAGTGATACCTGGTTGAAAGCAACTCGTTCGAGTGTTTTCGCTATGAATGGAAGGAGAGAGACAGGGCTGTAGTTTTCTATAAGAGAAGTGTTTAATGTAGGTTTTTTGAGCAGTGGGGTTACCCGAGCCTGCTTGAATGCAGTGGGGAAAGTGCCTGTGAGGAGGGATGTGTTGATGATGTGTGTGAGTGCTGGTAAGAGTGTGGGAGAGATTGATTGGAGAAGGTGTGAGGGGATTGGGTCTAGAGGACATGTTGTAGGATGGCTAGAGAGGAGTGAGGGGACAGAAGGAGAAGATGGGAGTTTTAGCAGTGGATGTGGTTGGTTGGAGGTCCTGTGTGTGTGGAGGTGAGAACTGACTACTGATTGTTCTAGTTTTGTCTGTAAAGAATGTTGCGTAATCAGCAGCTGTTATAGAAGTGGTGGTGGGGGACATTTCTTCAGAACATTTAATCTCTTAAATGTTCTGAAGAGATTACGTGTGTCTGGAGCACTGTTAATCTTGTGGAAATTTGAGGATTTGGCAGTGTGGACTTCAGTAGAGAAAGATGAAAGCAAAGACTGATACCTACTCAGGTCTGACGGATTTTTGATTTGCGCCATTTTCTCTCTGCTGCCCTGAGTTTAGCCCGATGCTCACGAAGAACATCAGATAACCAGGGGTTAGAAGAGGCAGCCCGTGCTGGCCTGGAGGAGAGAGGACAAATTTCATCTAGACAAGAGTTTAAAGTAGAGCATAAAGTGTCAGTAGCTGGATTCACATCCAGAGATGAGCTATGGGTAAGTGAGGGAAGAGAGGAAGATACTACAGAGGAAAGATGGGAGGGTGAAAGGGAGCGTAGGTTTCATCTAAAAGTAACTGGTATAGGGGTTGGTGGCACACAGGTAGCAAAATGTAGTTTAAATGTAATGAAGAAATGGTCGGAGATATGTAGTTGTTGTACCAAAATGTTGTCTGCAGTACAATTGCGTGTGTAAATTAAATCAAGTTGGTTGCCTGATTTGTGCATGCTTGTAGGCATCTGAGATCAAATGAAGCAAGGAGAGAATGGAAGTCTGTAGCATAAGGCTTGTCTAGATGAATGTTGAAGTTGCCAAAGCAAAAGAGGACAGCAGCCCATCCAGCTCCTCTAGAAAGAGGACAGCAGCCCATCCAGCTCCTCTAGAAAGGTGCTTAGAATTTGCCCAGGGGGGCGGTAAATTACCACAATCTGGAGTTTTATAGGAGCTGTTACAGTAATTGGATGAGATTCAAATGAGTTGTAATTGCATAGGGGAGAGTGGGTTGATTATTTCCAATTGTTTGACATGAGCAGACCAGTGCCCCCACCCCGGCCAACTTGACGTGGGGTGTGAGAGAAAGAGAAATTGTTAGCCAGAGCAGCTGGGGTTGCTGAGTCTTCAGGATGAATCCAGATCTCAGTCAAGCCCAAGATGCTGAGTGTGGATTGTAAAGAAAAAGCAGAAATGAAGTCAGCTTTGTTGACAGCTGACTGACAATTCCAAAGACCCACAGAGAAAGAAAGAGGTGCAGTAGAAGATGTAGAGATAGGACGCAGGTTAGCAAGATTGCGTTGCCGTCTGCGTGTGGTGGTAGAGCGTGGTTGAGAGACAACTGGAATGGTTTGGAAACACATGATAAAGGTGGAAAGAAAGAGGACAGAAAAGGAGAGTGTGTGAAGGGAAGATAAAAATGATACTTAAGTGTGTTGCCGGTGTCTTTGGTCGGTTAAATTCGCGTAGGAAAAAGTCGCAGGTCTTTACCCTCGTCGGTCTTCACACGAGGAAGTTGAAGACGAGGGCTGAACGCTTTCGCTCACACATCAAATAAAAACACAGTCTAAGAGACTACAGTGAAAACAGCTGTGGCCACCTTCTAATTAGCACAGCCAATAGCCTATAGCAGGGCAAATAGCTCAAATCGAAACTAACACTTCGCACTTAAGTGCAGAAAGGAGCAATGCAAAAGACACAGGCTCCTTCTTAGCCAAGGGGCAGTTATTACAATTACCAGTAAGTACAATCAAAAATATAAACCACAACGAAAATACAGAATAGAAATTGGTAGGAAACGAAGTATTCCTTCCTAGCAGCAAGTAAATAATTTAAACAACAGATCTACGAACAAGTATTAAGACACTTACGCGCTGCCGTCCATCTCTTCTGGTGACTAATTGACTTCAAATATTATGGCCACAACCAGACACTGCAGTTGTTACATAGTTAAGTTCCATAGAAAATTGGTCACCATTACGAACAAAGCCTCATGACAGCTCTACCCACACCACAGTGTCCTTCTGAACAAACACGCTCTGGCCCAAATGGCAAAGTTTATCTTCACTTCTGTTTTCTTTCACTCACACTCTACTATCCTACTTCATAATGTCTTCTCCCAAGGGGCCAGGCATGTGCTGGTGACTGTTATTGATGCTGGGACTCTCTTCCTGCCCCACCAATGACTGCTGGGAGGGAGTTTTTATGTTTTAAAAACATTTTGATAGCAAGGAACCCCAAATATGATGATCTCCTTCCCAAAATATAAAGGCAGCTTTATAGTTTCATATATAAAGACTGATTTGCAATGTGCGTGAAAAATATTAAGCTTGATTTTATATACCAAATTGTTGTATTGAAGGCAAAGCAAACGAATGTTAATAATTATTAAATATTTTATTAAATATATTAATGGGGTGGGTGATATACAGGTAGACACGATTAACCGGTAGAAATTTGTCAACCGGTAGAGATCGCGGTTACACGTTCACGTCACGAAAACAAGATATTTTAAGCCGTTGAAACGCGATCAGCAGCAAAAGAAAACTCATTTCGCTATATGTGTGCGCTGTAGGGATGGCTCGATACCATAATTTTGGCTTCGGTACGATACCAGAATGTAATGTCTCGGTATCGATACTAAATCGATACCATAGGTGACAAATAACCAGCCTCAAAAGATAAGTGAATTGAAAACAATTTTATTAAAATAATAATAATAATAATAATAATAATAAATATCTTAATACCTTTGTATTAAACTGTAACAAAAAATCTACAGGGAACATAGGTTACATTTATGATGTTGGAGAAAAAAAAACTTAAGTAATACAATGAAAATATATTCAAATCTTCTTATCTTTTCAGTGCAAACACAAAATTTCTCAAAATGTAACAAAAAACCTACTGGGAACATATGTTACATTTTGACTGAGTTTGAAGAAAAAAAAATACAACTGAAGTAACGCAATTAATGCAACAAATGTTGCTTTATTGTAAAGTGTTATTCCACATTATTCTAACAGTCGAAGCAATATTCAAAATCACGTTATTATTTCTCTCTCTCTCAGATATAAATCTCGCTCTCGGCTGCTTCATATTAGCAGTCGGCAGCACGGCAGAAACATTCCCTTCATATCATTGATACTAAAATTAATATAGCAAAACTCTTGCTTAATTCAAATTCAATTAATATTCGATTGTATGAAATGCAAATGCATAATATTACGTGACCAAAACTTCACTGGTTCTAGTGTGTCACACATGCACATTTGAGCTACTGTATCACATCTGTATGTGCGTTGATCAGTTGTAAATAAAAGTTCAATTTAAATCTGAATTTATGAATGATGCACTCACCTGTCGATCTCTTAATTCTCTGAAAAGATCAGGATGAGCAAGCGACAAATGATTAAAATGGTTTGATGTGTCGCCTCTGTGGCAACACATGATTTATAGCAACGCTTGCATACAGGTGCAAGATGATATGTTTGTCATCTGTTTTGTATGCAAAGTAAAGCCATATTTCACTTCTACTGTTCCCTTTATCTATTAATTTCGGGCACGTTGATAGAGTTTCATCTGATTGATCCATCGTGTTGTTGTGTTGTCACATTTACCGGTTGCGCAGCAATTTGGGAAGCACTGCCACCTACAGGTGCACTTCACAACAGCAGCGTATGAAATACCGAATTGAGCAAAATTATGATATCGTACCGTTTGAAATATAATATATACCGGTATTTTTCCAGTACCGGTATACCGCGCATCCCTAGTGCGCTGTCTGAGAGACTGTTTCTGAGTGCTATGTTAAAGAGGTGCGCACATGTGAAGGCGGTGCTCATAGAGCGCAGGAGTATTGAATGGAGTTATTTTTGCAGTTTTATAGGCCTTGAACAGTTAAATACACACACTTGTATGTATAAAAATGCCCGTCTTTGCAAGTATCCTCATAAACACAGTAACTTATGTCTTAAGTGAAAGCAGACAGCTGAGACAAAAGACACATCCAGGCAGCTCTTAAAGTGACAGCAGTCTAATATTCCTGCTGTCTGTCATTCATGTTAATCAAACAAAAAATGAGAGAAAATCTCTCAATGCTCTTGACTAAATCACTTTTGTAACTTTAATAAGAATATGCAGTGTTTTTATATATTTGATTACTTTATACAATGTATGTATCATTTCTTATTTATTTGTGCTACTGTAGTTTTTTTGTCCTATTGCTTGTAATTAGTTTCTTATTCTTATTTCATCGCTAACTACTTGTTTACTGTTTACTACAGTGAGCTTGAGTTTTTTTTTATTTTTTATGCTAGTATGATATTTTTTGTGATATTGACAGTGGTGACAGGAATTATGAAATCTCTATGGTATCAAAAATTTTGATATCAATACCTTATTTAAAGCAAAAATAACAACATTGTGATATATATTGTTACCCTGAAATAATTAATATAAACAACATATATTAAATATCAAATATTTGTTTATTTATTTTTCAAAATGAAAAGTCTATGAAAAGTGTACCCATTTGGAGAACCCCCTATTAAACCTTTGCTTGATGTATATTGTGACAGGAGTGGTGTCCCCACAGGGAGAGTGTACAGGTGCATCTCAATAAATTAGAATGTCATGGAAAAGTTCATTTATTTCAGTAATTCAACTCAAATTGTGAAACTCGTGTATTAAATAAATTCAATGCACACAGACTGAAGTAGTTTAAGTCTTTGGTTCTTTTAATTGTGATGATTTTGGCTCACATTTAACAAAAAAACACCAGTTCACTATCTCAACAAATTAGAATACTTCATAAGACCAATATAAAAAAAAATAAATAAAAAAACACCAATTCACTATCTCAACAAATTAGAATACTTCATGAGACCAATTAAAAAAAAAAAAAAAAATTTTAGTGAATTGTTGGCCTTCTGGAAAGTATGTTCATTTACTGTATATGTACTCAATACTTGGTAGGGGCTCCTTTTGCTTTAATTACGGCCTCAATTCGGCGTGGCATGGAGGTGATCAGTTTGTGGCACTGCTGAGGTGGTATGGAAGTCCAGGTTTCTTTGACAGTGGCCTTCAGCTCATCTGCATTTTTTGGTCTCTTGTTTCTCATTTTCCTCTTGACAATACCCCATAGATTTTCTATGGGGTTCAGGTCTGGTGAGTTTGCTGGCCAGTCAAGCATACCAACACCATGGTCATTTAACCAACTTTTGGTGCTTTTGGCAGTGTGAGCAGGTGCCAAATCCTGCTGGAAAATGAAATCAGCATCTTTAAAAAGCTGGTCAGCAGAAGGAAGCATGAAGTGCTCCAAAATTTCTTGGTAAACGGGTGCAGTGACTTTGGTTTTCAAAAAACACAATGGACCAACACCAGCAGATGACATTGCACCCCAAATCATCACAGACTGTGGAAACTTAACACTGGACTTCAAGCAACTTGGGCTATGAGCTTCTCCACCCTTCCTCCAGACTCTAGGACCTTGGTTTCCAAATGAAATACAAAACTTGCTCTCATCTGAAAAGAGGACTTTGCACCACTGGGCAACAGTCCAGTTCTTCTTCTCCTTAGCCCAGGTAAGACGCCTCTGACGTTGTCTGTGGTTCAGGAGTGGCTTAACAAGAGGAATACGACAACTGTAGCCAAATTCCTTGACACGTCTGTGTGTGGTGGCTCTTGATGCCTTGACCCCAGCCTCAGTCCATTCCTTGTGAAGTTCACCCAAATTCTTGAATCGATTTTGCTTGACAATCCTCATAAGGCTGTGGTTCTCTCGGTTGGTTGTGCATCTTTTTCTTCCACACTTTTTCCTTCCACTCAACTTTCTGTTAACATGCTTGGATACAGCACTCTGTGAACAGCCAGCTTCTTTGGCAATGAATGTTTGTGGCTTACCCTCCTTGTGAGGGGTGTCAATGATTGTCTTCTGGACAACTGTCAGATCAGCAGTCTTCCCCATGATTGTGTAGCCTAGTGAACCAAACTGAGAGACCATTTTGAAGGCTCAGGAAACCTTTGCAGGTGTTTTGAGTTGATTAGCTGATTGGCATGTCACCATATTCTAATTTGTTGAGATAGTGAATTGGTGGGTTTTTGTTAAATGTGAGCCAAAATCATCACAATTAAAAGAACCAAAGACTTAAACTACTTCAGTCTGTGTGCATTGAATTTATTTAATACATGAGTTTCACAATTTGAGTTGAATTACTGAAATAAATTAACTTTTCCACGACATTCTAATTTATTGAGATGCACTTGTATATATAGTCATGCTATGTCCTCAGACTACACAACGGTTTGATTTTAGTGTTGTAGAAGGTGTCAAGTATCATTGACGAGGAAGGCCTTGTATCACTTACTCTCTGTACACACATATTCAGGGCTCAACATTAATGCTTTTTAGGTGGAGGTGGCATATATATTTTTAAACTGGAATCACAATAGCGGGAAATGGTGTATTATGCACCCAATGCTCGAATGAAATGTAGGGCTCAACCAGACAGCTTTTGCAATGTACCTAATTTCAAGCCCTGTTTTGAATGCAGACAGCTGTTCATTTAATGCATCATAAATGCTCTGTGTTGTCTGGTTATGTTTTTGTGTCCTCAGTTCAACTTTACTCAGTGTCATCAGTTTTGACTCCGCTTCCTTCTTCAATACAAAGTACCAAACACCTACACACCTCTGCAAAAATGCTGTATGTTCTTCCTGGCTGCCATTGCAGTTGTGTTATCCTAGAGGAAAGATCTCCCTTAGCGAGGCGTGAAATATTCTTGCTGATATGGAAAAAGAGAAGGAGTGAGCGAGCGAGGGAGGGTGAAATGGAGGAGGGGAACGGTGCTCAAGGTGACCTTGCGTGTAGACACAGAACAAGAGATGATGTTTGATGTCGCCGTATCCAGGAAGCTCAACCCACTGAAAACAGCCATTGAGGGACCAACTCGCTATGCTAAAATTATGAATTTTAGTCTTGTGTCAGTAAGGACAACACAAAACTTTCAGCGGGTAAAGTAATGTGATTACACGCAATGAATTGAATTACGCTCCGAGGTAAAATGGCTTCACCTGAGATTACAATAAACATAATCGAATACAATTTGATGCGGATTCAATTCAGACCACCTTGAACGGCAGCCAGTACCGGCGAAATATAATCAGTTGATATTGGGTCGGGGGAAGGGCTGATTCCTTGAATTTGCTGTGTACGGTTGTTCTCTCCAACCTTAAATAGTCCGTTCTGCTGGTGGACTGTCTGTCAGACCACTCACCTTTTACTGTGACCTTCTGTGTGTGTGTTTATATGGTTTCCGTATAGCAATGGTATTCTCATTGGAAATGCGGAATTCAATGAATGGGAAAGGCTTTATCTTATATTTTACATTCTTAATTGAGTCTTTTATGGCAACCTCTTTATTCAGTTTCTTTATTTCAATAATTAAGCTCACATATGGTGCTCATGTTGCCATCACAAGTTCGAATCTAGCATAATTTCCCAATCCTGTTCCACCCTTTTCTCCCATTCCCAATCACTTAAAGGCAAAAGACCAAAAATAGACAATAAAAAGAAATCTAGATGACTAATTTTATAGGCATAGGGCTAAAATATGGGTTGTGGCAGACAGTATAATGTTTTATGTGTGATATCTGTATTGTTCCCAAGCACAATGCCTGAATGGGAGACCTATTTTACATTTGTCTCTCCATTCTACCCCGCCCACACACCAGCATCACAAATCTTTGGGTTTTATATGTGTGCTTTGGCTCCAGATTGGAACAATTACCAGGACGTGGCCCCCTGTCTCACACACACACTGCTACACACTCCACCACTTACCGTGTGCCAATGTGGCCACCCAGAGCTATTTAAACTTCCTAATTATAAGGCAGATTACTGACCCAAGAGAGCTCTAATTATTGGTGCTAATTTTGGGTCATCAGACACCATTTTGATGTGATTGTGGTAACTGTGTTATATGTTAAAATGATGCATGGTGGCTCTACAGTAAAACCTAATCTGCTGCTTTGCTGTCTACCATACTACATAGGCAGCTGCCTTTTAAGGTACCTCATAATTGATTATGAAATTCCCAACATGGGCAATAACTCATGTAAAACACAAGTATATCCCTATGAAGCAACGTTAGCTAGCAACACTGTTGCTTTTTTAGATAGTCTGTTTTTTTTAATAGCTTTTATTGATACTTTTTGGTATTGAATGAAATATATCCATCCATAGTCGTGGATGAATTGTTGACCAGAGCATTCTGTGATTATGTTTGTTTGGACAGTGCTATGCTGTTTTTTGTCCAAAATTAGAAAATGGAGTTATGGAAAGCCTACTGAAAAATAGAAAACCTAGTAATAATATTTCACAATATTACTGTTTTTGCTATATTTTGGTTCAAATGCAGCCTTGGTGAGAATAAGAGACTTCTTTCAAAAACATCTTACGACCCCAAATCTTTTAACGTTAGTGTATTAGTTTTCATATTTACTTTGGCCTTTTTTAGCGTAAGTTCTTGATTAAGGTCATGTTGAGTTTTCCACTGCCCTGACATGAGGCTTTATGTCACTGTCAAACATTGTGTTCCACTCGACCAGGACTTTAATGGGCAAAAATGACTAAACAAATCATTGTGTATATGATAAATTGCCTTGCTTGGCACATTGCTGAACATTTGTAGATATTGATTAGCTGGAGTGCTAACAGTACTCAGGGCTTAAAGTTCTCCGGCACCGTGCCAGATCTCCGGCGTGCAGCGTTTGGCTGTGGAAAAAATATTCCTACATTTTAAAAAAAAGAAAAAACTTGTTGATATCACTTTCGAGTCAATGAGTTCGCCTACCAATGGTATGAGACGAGCACAGCTTTCACTCTCAACCAAACTAACATTACTAGCCAATCAGAATGTTTTGCTCTTATAAACACGAGATGCGCATAATAGTATCCAATTGCAGAGTCGCAGCCCTGATGAATGGAGAAGTGCAATAAAAGCTGCGAGGCGCAATGGTCAAAGATGTCCATCTAGTGCATATTTACATAGAAAAACTAATTAAAAAGCAGCGGAGCTTTGTAAACAGCTCGGAGTAATCATGTCATCTCCATAAAAACGATGTGATTGCCAGAACAAATTTACCGGGATTTTTAAAAAGGTCCTGTTCACACTGTGTTTAAAAAGGTTCCTGATCTCTTAATTTACCGGTAATTTACCAGTAAAGACTGTATGTGTCAAAGGGGCTAAACTCTTCTTCTGCATATGCTATGAATTTGAATTGCTTTACGTTCATCTCGGAAAACAGTGTGCATTATCTCACTAGATTTGTAACGTAAATCATTTATAAACCTTTGCCAACACAGGAGAATACATCAACCTATTTCTAAATATGCCATTTATTGTACATCGCAATTTCAAAATAAAAGTTTCTGAGTTTGCATGCGACCAAATTTTTAAATTTAATGGATTTAAACATCGTTTAATCACGCTGTAAAGTGAAACGTCACCAGGCCCTTAGCACCCTCTGCAGGTATTACAATTAGGGCTGCAACAAACGATTATTTTGATAATCGATTAATCTAACTATTATTAGAACGATTAATCGACTAATCGTCGATTGTTTCACTGATTAATCAATAGACTTTGATTGATTATTCAGCTTTTGCAATTAGTTAAAATATTGAGTCTAACAAATAAATAAAAGGTAATCACTTCAGCTTTTGAAAATCATATGTGACCCTGGACCACAAAACCAGTCTTAAGTGTCAATTTTTTGAAATTGAAATTTATACATCAATTTCCATTTCCATTTTCATTTATACATCAGCATTCCATTGATGTATGTTTTGTTAGGATAGGACAATATTTGGTTGAGATACAACTATTTTGAAAATCTGGAATCTGAGGGTGCAAAAAAAATCTAAATATTGAGAAAATCGTCTTTAAAGTTGTCCAAATGAAGTTCTTAGCAATGCGTATTACTAATCAAAAATTAAGCTTCAATGGAACATGATATTTACTTAATATTCTAATGATTTTTGGCATAAAATAAATATTGATCATTTTGACCCATACAATGTATTGTTGGCTATTGTTACAAACATACCTGTGCTACTTATGACTGGTTTTGTGCTCCAGGGTCACATGTAATTAATTAAAATTATTACACAATAAATTGCTAACACTTTAAAATAAAGTTTCATTAGTTAACATTAGTTGACTACATTAGTTAACATGATCTAATAATGAACAATACTTCTACAGCATTTATTAATCTTAGTTAATGTTAATTTCAGCATGTACTAATGCATTATTAAAATCACAAGTTGTGTTTGTTTACAGTAGTTAATGCACTGTGAATTAATATGAACTAACAATGAAGGACTGTATTTATTAAATAACATTAACAAAGATTAATAGTGTAATGTATTGTTCATTAATGTTAGGTAATACATTATAACACCTTACTGTAAAAGCATTACCAATTAATTTATATAAATTGATATATTTGGCACACAAAATGAGATGACAGACAGAGAAACTCTCTTAATCACCATTACTGAATAACTGAATGACACATTCTGCCTAACATCTCATTTTGTAAGTCATATGGATAAGAAACAAAATAAAGGTAAGTGATAAGATGCTTTATTTTTTGATAAACTATTTTATTCACAACATATATCTCTCTTAAAATACTTTATAGGGTTATGATTATCAAAAAAGTCCTGAGCAAGATCAAGCTTTGATCTCTGCAAACCAAACTATCACTTTAATTAATTTATTTCCCCAACTAACAAAAATATTTTATCATTAGCTTGCTCAAGCAAAGCGACACTAACTAAACTGCTTGATTTAAGGCGTCTCTTGCATAAAGTACTATATAAATAAACGTGATGTGACTGCTTTACTGAAGTACCGAACTGAAGAGCTCATGCAAACATCACTTTCTCACCGCTGTCAGTTTTTGTTGTTTAAACTGTTGTTTTGTTTGTTGTTTATTGAGTTATTGAGAAGAAAACGTTGTGCTCTAAAGCGCTGTGTCTCTTCTTCTCTTGAACTGCATCAGAATTACAGTCTTGCGCTACAGCGCCACACTGGTCCAACCGCATTATTGCAGGCTCTTACATCAGGTCATATGGGATCAAATGACTACTCGACAACAGAAATATTTGTCGACAATTTTTTTTTTGTCGACGTTGTCGATAATGTCGACTAATCGTTTCAGCCCTAGTTATAATACATAATATACTTAAGTTGGTTATGCTCATATTATGTATAGGCATATTACATTATGTATTTTAACAGTGTTGTTCAATAAAACCATGTAATTACTTGGTTTTGTTATTTTATTTGAGCCAATTATTATTGCCTCATCATTAGTTTATATGTAAATAGTCATACTAAAGCCTGGTTTTCACTTAGGTCTATTTGTGTTACTAAAAGATATCAGATTACTCAGTTGTCAAAATAATCAGTAGATTACTTGATTACCAAAATAATCATAAGTTACTGCCCTAGATTATTTAAATTATTTCTAAATACAACTGAATTGTTTTTGTAATTAAAAGACAAATATTTTGTCATTGAAAATTTCTTAAAAATAGTATTAAAATATTGTTTCGTTCTAGTGAACCAAGTATCTGTATTTTGTCTCATCTCGTGAGCTAAGTGTATTGTCACACCCCTAGTGTCGATAAGCGGTGATATAGCTTATAATTTTCCAACTGTATGATATAGCTTTCATTCTTCAGGTCAACCATATATTCATGAAAAAAAAATAGTTTGAATAAGGAAAGCAATAACTTTGCCATAGTATCCTTTCAAATGTTAAAGTTGCCACAGTCATTGCATGCTTTGGATGTGCTAACACCCCGCCCCGCCCGCCCCCGGAAAAAAGTTCAGGCTCAGGATTTTTTTTTGCTTTAACCCCTGAGTACTGGATTTGTGTGCTGTTTTTTTTCTCTAAGAGCCAAGTCATAATTTAGTCTGCATTGCAGTTTGGTGAGGAATCGTATGAGATGTGCACATCAGAAGACTCACAGACACGTGTAACTTGAATCAAACGCTGGATTAAAATCACAAACAAGACACATCCTCAACTGGGACTAGGTAACTCCAGACATGTTATGCTTTCCATGAGCTCAACAAGTTTTAAATAGCTCTTTTTGAAAGGATAAGAGATTTAAGATGGCTTATGAAAATAACTCTCAAGGAACTTTTTAAGATATTTGAAGTCATGGCTTATGCACTTTTTTGTACTTAGTGCAGCAGTTATATTACAAGCTCAGATGTCCTAGTACTGTCATTCGTGCTTGAACATTTAACCACCATTATCATTTCAGGTATTACTTTTATTTTCAAGGTTGGATTTAAAAGTTTCTTTATTAAGTTAGTGCTAATGTCAAAACACAGTCCTAGCTTTTTGTGTAGCTCATTGAATTGTTATTGACATGGAGGTTTTTATATCCGTAGCCAGACGCCTGAGCTGTCGATAGCCCATTAACTGAATTTTTGATGCATGCAGACTTTTTTTCAAGTCTTTGGTTGCTGTACGAGCTGCAAATGACTCGTTTTTGTACTTGATATTACAAAAGTAAAAGAGGACAATCTATCAGACAGTATTTACATTTACATCACATTTACACCATTCCAAGTTGATGCTAGATGGGAGGTTTATCATTCTGGCTTATTCACATTTTGGTCCATACTTGTGGCCATTTAGTGCATGCTGTATGTACACTACTTTTTAAAAGTTTGAGGTCAGTAAAATTTTCTCTTTTTATACTTTTAACAGCAAGGACCCATTTAGTTGATCAAAAGTGACAGTGACAGACAGAGAGAGTAAGATACTTGTAATGTCACAAAAGATTTTTATTTAAAAAAAGTAATCTGATAATGCTCTTTGAAAATATTAAAACTGTATTAACCATTGATAATAATAAAATATGTTTATTGAGCAGGAATTCAACATATTAGAATGATTTCTGAAGGATCATGTGACACTAAAAGAGTAGGCCGAATAGCTTTGCCATCACAGAAATAAATGACATTTTAAAACATTTTAAAATTGGTGTTTTCTATTTTAATTTGTAATAATATTTCACAATATTACTGTTTTACTGTTGTTTTGTAAATAAATGCAGGCTTAGTGAGCATGAGAAACTTCTTTCAAAAACATTAAAAAATCTTACCGACCTCAAAGTTTTGGTTTGTTGTGTGTGTGCATGCCTGTTAGTAGGGGACAAAAAATGTCAAAAATGTCATTGCTATGAGCTATAAAGAGGGAGAGACAAAGATGTAGACAGGGATGACGAGGACTGGAGAGACAGAGACACACGCTCTGCAGGGGTCAGACTGCTGGAGCCTTTCCTGTCTCTCTCTCTCAGTCTCTCCCGGGGATGGGAAAAGTAATAAGCTTCAGGAGTGGCACAGTGCCCTAAGGAATGCAAGAGCTACATACATCCTGTCAGAACACTCAGGATTTATGATGGTTATTAAAGAATTCAATTATAAACCTATTGGTGGTGTGAGTGCGTGAGTGTTTGTGTTGCACCCACAGTGTAGTGTGTGTTTATAGGTGTGCTTTATTGCACATGAGAGGTTGTGTAGCACGTGAGAATGAGAGTTTGTGTGTTGATGCCATATGACAGCTCTCTTCTCACCTTGATAAACTGTTCTATAGGAGGTGACCAAACACAGCAGCTATAAAGCAGATACTCTGTCACATGGTCCTCTCAGGACTCCATTCTGTCCCAAATTGCAATTTTGAAAGATCTAAGGGTGAAGTGTGTGATTTTTGTGCCACCAGCATCATCTAACAGAACTGCAGAGATATTAATTGTTTTATCTTTGAAATGTACATGTTGTTTTCATATGATTATGGAAAATGTAATATTTTTAAAAGGTATTTTATCTATCTATCTATCTATCTATCTATCTATCTATCTATCTATCTATCTATTTTTTCCACATGATGATATAAGGACAAAGGTATATAAGGATTTACCTGGGATGGGACGATTTTTACTAAAAACACTTCAGATTTAACGCCCTTAAAACACACATACACATTTCTCCTTGTCCTGTCGTCTCTAGATCAGCTGACACACTCTCATTAGAAGGTGGTGAGACACAGAGGAGGAGACGCTGATGAGGAGACCAGGTTTAGCTGGGAACATGTTGATGGATCATGTTGTTTCAAGAGGCGTGAAAGAGCTAGTGATTTGGGCGGAGGGGTACAGAAGAGAGAGAACATAAATAGGTCAGCAGTGAGATATTGAAGCTTGAACTAAGAGTTTCTGTCGTTTGAATCAATAAAACAAATGGTAACTTGCTGTCCAAAACTGCTTGTTTAGATAAACTCTGTGTTCCCAGACCACCGTCCCCTTCGGGACTGGTAGTTAAGGAGCAGGGCAGAATAAGGTTGTAGGTTATCTTGTTTTAGTGGGCAGCCTTGTGTCTGGAGTCTGGACGCCCCCACACAGCTAGAGCCCAGGGGGAAGAAGATGGGGGGGCATTGCTGGGAATGTAAAGATGTTGACATGGAAGACTGAACTTGTTTTGGAAGAGGAGAAGAAAGGGAGTGTGAACACGTGCTGGGTTCCCACACTCTTTTCCTCCTCTTTTCTAATGCTCATTTTGCTTGGGGTCAGCGATTAAGGATTGATCCACACAAACACACACTTACAATGAATTCTTGGCATGACTGGGTAGCCTGTGTTTTCCACTATGGCCACACCACTCCATTGCATCTGATTGGTTAACCAAAAAGAGCATGAGGTCACATGGACAACTCTCTAGAGCTTTTGTACAGCTACATTAGAGTGTGACTTCCTTAGTGCTTTTTAATGAGCTCTTCCTTTGACTTTTATTTGTTTTGTCAAGTATTTGAGAGTGGATATTTAGAAAAGCCTCTCTGAGAGACATTTTTAAGCTCTGGCACATCTAGTGTATGACTGTATTGTACAAGAACTGAAATGATTTGATGTAGCTATGCACTAAATAATTCAGATAAACTAAACTCTCAGGAGCAAATGCACTAAACAGTTGCAAAACTGTTCTTATTCACTAACCAACACACAATTCAGTGCAAAAAAGGCTTGTCTTATTTAATATTTTTGTCTTGTTTCTAGTCAAAATATCTAAAAATTCTTAAATTAAGATGCATTTACCAGATAAGCAAAGTGAAATAAGATATTTAGTCTTGTTTCCAGAAGAAAAAAAAAAACACCTAAATTAAGTGCATTTTGCTTAAAATAAGTAAAAATATCTTGTTTTAAGAATATTTTACTTAGCCCACTGGCAGATAATTTTACTTGTTTTAAGCAAAATGCACTTAATTTACATTTACATTTACATTTATTCATTTTGCAGACGCTTTTATCCAAAGCGACTTACAATTGGGAAATACATAAATACTTTTTTTTTTAAATTTTTTAATTAAAGTCAAATAGTGTCGAAAGAGATGAGTTTTCAGCCGTCGCTTGAAAATTTTTAGGCAATCAGCATTCCGGATAGGGGAGGGAAGATCATTCCACCAGCCAGGAACGGTGAACAAAAATATTCTGGAAAGTTTAGGAACATTTAGAAAATTTAGTTTTTTCCCATAGAAACAAGACTAAATATCTTACGTCATTTTGTTTATCTAGTAAATGCATCTTAATTTAAGAATTTTTAGATATTTTGACTAGAAACGAGACAAAAATACTAAGTAAGATAAGCCTTTTTTTGCCGTGTTCAATTTTACAGTTGGCTCAGTTAATATTTTTTGTATCATAATCACCTTTAGAGCATTTTACAATTAAGTTATTTTGTTTTCATGGAAATGACATGTACAATGAAGCATAATACCTTTTTACTTCATCGAAAGCGCTGTAAACTTCACTCAGATGCTGTTTGCACTAGATATTTCATGAGAGCAGCACTAAAGGTGTATCGATTTGTTTTGGAATATTATGATGCTGATTGATAACTCAGTAGCGCAAGCCAAGCCCTGCTGTCTCATTAGGCCCTGCTGAGTGGCCCATTAGTCGTCTCTGTTGTGTCTTAAATAGATGGATGTATACGGTATGGCTTTAGGCTCATGTATCAGGGTGGGTTTTTGGTGTCTGATGGAGAGGTTGTTCATTAATCATTGATGGCTGGTGGTTAGGTTGTCTGTCCGTCTTACACACAGACACACACACAAGTTGTACATAAGCAAACGGCCACCGCTCTAGGGCCTCCGTATTCAGACATACTCAGAAACTCATGAAAAAGTAATGGGCAGCTGAAGTTCCCAAACTGAAAAGCATTATCGATACTTTGCACATTACAGTAGGCTCTCGTACATTAGCTCTTCAGATTGCACTTTATTTATTTGCTTTAAGAGCAGCATCATGTACACTGGTATCAGTGTGACTTTGTCTGTTCTGTGGAACACAATATTTAATTTTTGACGAATATCTTGGCACACTTTTTAATAGAATGAAAGGACTGAGGACTGAATGACAAGCTGTATAATTATGGAAAAATAATACATAGTGGTTTGTAAGTTTTCTTCATAAGTCATATGATAACTTTGTATAAAATTTTAATTAGTTACTCACTGAAAAATGTTGACTAACTTGCCTAGCTGTCTTTTAAACATTTAATTTTTTTAACTGTTACCTATAAATTATCATCATTTAACACTCAATCTTTAATACTAATAACTGATTTTTTTTCTTATTGTACAATATAATACAGTAATTCCTAAATTGTCATTTTTGTTGTGTTTTATTGGAAATGTAAGAATTACAAAATAATTTAGCTGCTTTTATAATAGTTATAATATTATAAATATATATATATATTTAATATGAACCATTTATTTACTATCCATTTGAAAGTAATTAATATTTTATACATTTTATTGAATTTAATTAAATGTATCTTGTCATTATAGGCTAGAATTTTAATAGCATAAATAAATTGAAACAACTTTTATTGTACTTTTGAAGCTTGAAAGCTTCAGTTCCAAGTTACTGCAATATTTACAATATTGCTTGAAATAAAGCAGTACATATTCAATATTTATCCACATAACTTTAATCCTCTCCTGCTATGCATTATTTATTTCTTAACCAACAGATATCAGATATATAAGAATAAAAAAAGCTTAGGAGAACTCTTGTATTTTGCCATTTTTATTCAAGACACAGGGCAATTCCTCTTGAGTAAATGTACTGTACAGATCAGACCAACATGAAAAACATCTTTACATGACACCACCACCCACTTTGATATGTGACAGTTTGCCGCCTCTGCCCTGAGGTTGTTCTGGAAGCCCTTGATGATATCACAGCTTCATTTTATTTTCAGTAACACATCAGGATTCTCTTCTCCACATTTCTCCTCCACAAAGCGACCAGTTACCCTCACAAAAACTTCCCTACTGAAAGAGTACTGGAGCAAACTAGCTTCTCCATGGACTGTTTGTGGTCAGACTTTAATTACCCCTCTGTTGATCTACGCAGCTGTCTCAGAATAAGATCTTTTCTCTTAAGATTGCAGGTGGATGCTGGTCAACTGCATCTCTTGTAAGCCACCGGAGGTGAACCCATTACATCATGGAAGGATCCAACATAGTGTTGCCATGACACCGCATCGACCTTTTCATCTGATTGGTTGGTTAAGAGCCTGGATGCTCCCACTCGAGTCCTGTTTGCCTTGTTGTGTTTTTCTTTGTGGTTGAAACAAGGTTCATATAGGTGTTTTATGACATCACATGCGCTCATCGGTTTTCAAATTATTAACAATATGAAAGATATGAATATTCTTAAAATTCTTATTAAATGAATAGTTGCATTAGGCACACAGGTGTTTTTCTGTCATAACATGTATTTTATGTACATCTATAATGGTGCATTGATCAGCGTCCAGGACCAGAATAATCAATTTTATATTAACAAAATGGTCTTCTTTTTAAACACGTGCCTGTTGGTTGACATTGATTGAGAGGCTACTCAACCTACAGTATTAGAACATTTTCTCTCTCGACAGCACACATAACAAAAACACTTGTGATTCTAGATAAACGGTCCTCTTAAATGCACATAACTTTTGCCTGTCTAGTAACATACTTGATTATGTAGTCGCATGAGAACTGGATGAATTGGCGTTCTCATGTGCTGAATTAGAACCCTTTCTCCATTTTTGTGTTTAGATGACAGCTCCTGTTGAGAGGTTTGCTGCGTGGGTGGCTGACCGACCTGTGGTACTTTCTGTTGGTCAGCTAGTGCTGGTCGCAATGGGGTTGGCTTTCAGTCAAGTATCTGTCTTTGCTCTCTGCACAGAGGTCCAGTGTAACTATTAAAATTGTTTTTGTTAATTGAAATAAAGCTGAAAAATATTAGACAAAATATTTAAACTTAAAAAACATACTAACCGAAATAAGTTGAAGTGCTAAAATGACTAAAACTGAAATAAAAAATTAATTAAGTCTGAATAGAATAAAAAAAAACTAATAAAAATGACAAAAGCATACAATGAGATTACTAAAACCTAAACTGAAATTAAAATGAAAGCTGAACATATAAAACTGTTAAAATATGTTAAACAGAGAGTATTGCACCCCTCCTGGTAACTGAAACATAATCAAATTAGCCCAAAAATTATGAATGATGAGAAGTCAAATTCTGTGAATCTTTGGCAGGCACATTGAATGTTCTTGACAATCTACTCTACTGCTTCAGTCTTACTGTGCTCAGAGGAACAGACAGATAAAGAGAAAAGGAAGTCAGTGCATCAGTCGTGCCTCAAGTTGTTTTTCTGTCCTTTTATGGACCTCTTAAGTGTAGTCCTTTTATCAGTCAGAGAAGGAAAACTGCATGTCAACTTGGATGAAGTATTGACAACATGATGGCTGTTCTTGTGACACATCCATCCTCAATGCCTACACTCTATGTGCCTGAAAACCATCTGTCTGTGGTAACATTATGAATGAGTGGTTTATGGTGTATTTAGTAGATACCTTTGTGTATTGTGCTTTTCCTTCCCCCTTTGGGTTGTTTTGCTCTCTGTACTCTTAATGGGATCTTTGTAGAGGGTGACCAATGCTGTTGGGGATAATTCTCTGGAATTGATGCTGTTTTATAGCATTTGAGTTAGCTATGATATATATCTGAAAATGGCTGTTTTTCGATTTGGTCCAGCTGAAGTGGTCTGTGTGTGTTGATCTGTGGAAGAGCCTATCATGGCTTGAGGGTTGTTTTTGGAGTCTCATGGGAATGGGCCACATTCAATTTGTGCTATTGAATGGCAGCTTCTGTGAATCCTCCCCAAATTTATTGATTTTTCTCAGTGTCTCATGTCACACCGATGACCGAACGCAGCCTTCTTTTGTTCTTTTACGATGACATATGCTGCATTTTGCCCCTCCTTCTCATGATCTCTCTCTTATGATCCCTTTCTCTCTTTTATTCCTTCTTTCTCTCTTATTCTTTATGATCTACATCTTTGCTTAGTGTTCTGGATTTACTGTACATACTGTGTTGTTTTCTTTGGTCGGACCGGATCATATCCACCTCACTGCCATCATTAGTCTGTGTGTACATTTTTGCAAACCTTATATCCATCACTTTGACCTTGATGTGTATTATAAATTCTGTTTGTGTGTACACACACTCCCTGTGCCCTTGATATACTGTACTGTGTGTGGCAGCCATGTGCACATCTGGTAGGTGTAGTAGATGGTGGTGTGGCACTGCAGAGGTTTTGTAGCGCCACCTCTCCATTATCCCTTTCTCTTTTTCGCCCCTCCCCCAACCCACCTTCTACTGTCTCATCTCAGGCCTAGACCCCCAGCACGCGCACGGAGGTCTTTTTCACATCGTTTTAGGACACGTGCTCTACTGGGAAATCTCCTTTGTTTGACAGAGGCCTGGCTCTGCTGACGGAGGCATTGGAAAGACATTAAATCTCAAAGAAAGCATTCACTAGCAGGTGGATGACAGGGAAACATGTGACATACAGCTTTTGGAAGGGTTAGCAAATAAGATTTTTTGTAGTTATATTTTAGTGGAATTTGGAATTTAAATTTTTTTTGCACTACCGTTTAGACGTTTGGAGATGTCTCTTATATAGTAAATATACAGTAAAAACAGTAATATTGTGAAATACCATTGCAATTTAAAATAGATTAAAATAGATTTAAAAAATTTTTGTACAGAAAAGAACAGCTTTTGTTTGAAATAATTTGTAACATTATAAATATCTTTACTGTCACTTTTCATCAATTTAGTGTGTCCTTGCTGCCTAAAAGTATTCATTAAAAAAAATCCTACTGATCCCAAATTTTTGAATGGCTGTTTATGTAAATGAATAATATGAATAAAAAGTTAATTGTCACAGTGGAATTTGTAATACTGAAAGTACAAGAATGTTCACAGGAACAAGAGTCTAAAGCCCTGTTTACACTAGTGCGTTTTCGTTTTAAATTGGCGTTTTGAAAACGATCCACGTCTATACTGGCATTTTCTCTACGTTTCAGAAACGATCTCCGTCTACACTACAGAATCGAAAACGCATGTCACATGACCATTCATGCAGGTACAACAATGAGCATGATGTTATTATTTACACAGTGGTCAAGGATACGCAGAGCGAATGTGGGCAGCCACCATCATTTTCAAAAGTTTCCGTTTTGGTGCGTTTACACTGCAACGCAACCCTGGAGTTTTCAAACTAAAACGGGGTCTGCAGCGCTTTCGAAAGTCTCAGTTTTCGAGGGTTGAAAACGCTGGAGCAGTGTAAAAGACAGGCGTAACCGTAGCTAAAGTTATGCGTTTTAAACGAAAATGCATAGTGTAAACATAGCCTAAGAACAAGGACTATCTTGCTGTTCTCCTTGACAATTCTCTAGATGTTTGTGCACTGAGGGGCCCTGATTCTTCAGAGTCTGGGTCAGATCTGCTGTCTCCACTGGTGGAGTCTAATGGTGGAATCCGTCTCTGTCGTCAAGGCATCTGTTTCAAGGATGTTTCCTCCTCTCTTTTTCTATTGTGGAGGAAGGGGTTGCTTGTTTATACAGACATACACAAACAATCACACACAGATACACACATGGCAAAAAGAGTGAAGTAGCAGTAGTGACGATGTAATGAAATGTTTTAGGAACAATTAAAAAAAAAAAACATAATTTGTTCACCCTCATGTTGTTCTACGATGCAATTTTCTTTCTTCCATGAAATGAAAAAATATAAGTTTGCCATGATAAAAGAAAGTCATACAGGTTTGGGATGAATTGAGGGTCAGTAAATAACAACAGACTGCAGTGTGTGTACAGTGTGTTTATGGAGAGAGAGAGTGTGTAAAAAAGCAAAGAGAGCTTAATTGAGGCTAGATCTTTGTTTTATTGCTAGGTTTATATGAAATGTACAATTTTTAGGTGGTGTTTTTTAGTCTAGGAGTCTGAATCTCTCAATTATAGCTGGAAGTGAAACTCAGAGAGTTGTGTTAATCCTTCGATCCTCACGCACGACTTGCAAGCCAGCCGAGAGTTTTCGCTTTAAATGTGCTCTTTTAACCAAAATTTAATATATTAACTCCTCCCGAAGGAGCAGGAAGGAAAAATCTTGTCTCCAGAGCATCTGGAGGATGTAATAATGTGCGTTACAGTGAGACGTAACTTTAGTTCTCGCCGTGCTCTGTTGTTTTGACGAAGTGAAGAACCATATTGATGTGACATGAGTGATGAATGATGAGTGAGTGCTGCTCAAAAAAAGCCTAACAAGATCATTCAGAGAGAGAGACCATTCTTTTTAAAATATAGGCTACATATATGGTTTGTAGGTAAATGTGTAGACCTGTACTGTCACCTACTGTATCTCAAAGTACATTTTGTTACGCTCATCAATTTAATACCAAGAGCCTCTTATTACATTATCATATCAAGTCAGTTATCATATCAAGTTTGGGGTCACTAAGTCTCTTATGCTCACCAAGCCTGCATTTATTTGGGCAAAAATACAGTAAAAACAGTACTATTGTGAAATATCATTACAATTTAAAATAACTCTTTTCTATTTTAATATGTTATCAAATGTAATTTATTCCTGTAATGGCAAAGCTGAATTTTCAGTCTTCAATGTTACATGATTCTTCAGATATCATTTTAATATGCTGATTTGCTGCTTAAGAAACATTTCTTTTTATTATCAGTGTCGTGCTTATTAACATTTTTCTGAAAAATGTGATACATTTTTTCCTCAGGATTTTTTTTTTTTATAAATGATTAAGAATAAAAGATTAATAATTTTATTCAGCAAAAATGCTTTAAACTGATCAACAAGTTTAATTATTTTTTTTTTTAATTATTACTGACCCCAGAAATATATTACTTAATGTAATGATAGTTTTGAAATTATTGAAATTATTATTAAAACATCATTTTTAAGGAATATTTACCAGAAAAAAATATTTACCAGAACTTATTTACCAGAAAAATGTAAATACACAACACAATATTTCTGAAAAAAAGAAATAAATAAAATAATAATAAATTAATCTTTATAAATTACTTAGACAAGCTTTAGATTTTTAAAATTTAATGAAACCATTAAAATGGAATCCAGAAAATTAATGGAAAACACAGATTCACAGAATTTGGTAAAATAAAACTGAATTTGAGAAAAATAATAAAACATATTTCATAGGGCCTTAAAAACTTAATTTTTGTTAAACTTTTAATAAATTGCTGTTAAATTTTGTAAGTTTCATGATTTCAGTTAATTAGATATGCTTTTTGATTAATATTTTTAATTTAACCATTAAAACAGAGTCTAGAAAAATTAAAACGGAAAAAAAAATAAATAAATAACCTGGAGTCCAGAAAAATTAAAACAGAAAAAATGTAATTTGGAAAAAAATAAAATGTAATTTGGGAAAAAATAAAACTGATTTCATAGGGCCCTATGTATGTGATTTCTAATGAATATTCAGTCTGATGTTCTGGCCAGAAGACTAGAAAATTTACCAAACCCACAAATCCCACCTCCTTTGTCATCCAGCTCACAGGTAGCAGCCAGTCAAAACTGGATGTGTCAACCTCTCAGTTTTCATTGGTTACCTAGGCTCCTTCTCCACGTTAGGTAACAAATCTTTCAGTTCGGGTTTTAAAAAGAGCTAATGCCACAGTGGCAGGGGTGTGATATTGGGCATCTGTTTAACAACAGATTAAGCAAGATTTGCCCCTTTGTCAGAGACTGCTGTTTGCTAATGATAAGAGACAGAACTCTGCGGCTGCTGTTCAGTACTCCACTGACAATTTTGCTCCTGCTGGGCTCAGTACGTATGTTTATTTCAGCAAAGTCAAGCTAAGAATAAAAGAAAAAGTGTGGAGACGAGTATTAAGAGTATTGTATAGCTCTCTTTTGGGATAGGTTCTGCTTCAGTTGGAACCTGGGCCTATTTTTTTCCCAACAAGGTGATCATCATAGTTAGATTCTAGATAGATACACCACTCATGATCGACAGGATAGATGTACTACATTAAGAATACAGAGATAGAAAGTGGAATGAGAGACACAGAGCACCGAAGTGGAAAAGAGCATGTGGTTTTCCAGTGCTAATATTCAGGGCTGACTCAGCTTTTTCAGACTACTCCTTGGTGACCTGCACTGAGAGCCATATGCCGTTTGAAACTCGAGATACATGAGCACACAACGGTCCACCTTTAACCTTTCTCCCTACCAGTGACTCCACACACCCCTGTATAATTCTTTTTAAAAGCTATTTTTGAGTGAGACACACTTGTTTGGTGACACAAGTGGTAGATGAAAGAACCTGTGAAGACTTAGAATAGATTTAACACCATAATGGGCACTGATCTGAGATGTATTATTTTTTAATAAATCAGCCTGTTTTATTCATCTATAACATGCTCTTCTGCATTCTATATATTTCCTCAGACAAGGACGGAACATTTCATGAAAGCTAGATGAGGACTGTAAAACACAAGGTAATGCATAGATAAATGAATGAGGTTCCGCTCCAGATCTAGGATATCACGTAGTACTGATGGTGCATTAGGGGGAAGCGGTCATGTGTTTAAGAGCATCTTGAAGATTTAGAGCTTCTTCTTAGCCTGCCTCTACAACCTCCTGGGAATGCTTGGCACATTGTGTTTTCGAATGCACAATTTCTATTGGTTAAGCAAACAGGACAACAGAAAATAAAGACCATTCTGTTACTTAATTGGTAGTGTTTGTTAAGACAGGCATTACTGTTGCTTTGCAGGCTGCATGTACAGCGTGACCAGTGTAGTCTGATTCACAATCAAATGACTCTTATGAACTGGTTCTTTTTAGTGAATTGTTTACACACAGCGTGACCAATGTAATCTAATTTACAAACAGTTGACTCTTGTGAACTGGTTCTTTTTAGTGAGTCAAAAACATATAGCACAACCAGTGTAATCTGATTCACAGACAAATGACACTTGTGAACCATTTTTGTGTGAATCAGTAACTTAAAGCGTGACCAGTGTAATTTAGTTTACAAATATTTGACTCTTATGAATTATTTTTTTTTTTTTTTTTCACTAAATCAGAAACATGTATTGCAACCAGTGTAACCTAATTTACAGACAATGGGCCAGATTTACTAAACAGGGCAAATTAGTGTTAGAGCGCAATTCATAAAAGTGCTGATGGGAGGGGAAAACTCTGCATGTGATTTACTGACAATGCACACATTAAAGAACAGTCGCAGCCAGATTATTTCCATAATGACCAGTGCAATCTACCAAGAGCAGCTCAAATTACCGCTTGCTTTTTTGGGCATTAAATAATGCCACAAATACCAGTAAGCGTTAGTAAATCGTATTGCGTGATTCATTTAAATACTCTCCTCTCATAAATTTTGCATCTGAAAGAGAAACTCCTACAAATGCATATTCAATAAGGTCAGGTGCAAAAATAACTGTGCCCACTCCTTTGCAGCGCTAATTCTTCACTGCTCGTCTTTAGTAAATCCTGACAGTACTATTTTAACGCTAAAAGACGGTTTGCGCTGGCGCAAGCTGTTAGTGAATCTGGCCCAATGATTCTTATGAACCTTTAACAATGACTCTTATAACAGCACAACCAGTTTAATCCAATTAACAAACAAATGAGTATTATGAACTGGTTCTTTTTAGTGAATCAGTAACATACAGCGTGATCAGTGTAATCTGATTTGTAAACAACTGATTCTTATGAACTGGTTTTGTGAATCAATGATATAGAGCGACCAGTGTAGTCTCATTTCCAAATGACTCCTTTAAACTGGTTCTTTTTATTGAATCAAGCATAGCTTAAATGTTCATCAAAAAATTTTGTATGTTAACAAATACTGTCATTAGATCCTTTATGTAATATATACCGACCATCTCTGGTCATGCTCTTCAATTAGACCTGACGGCATAATTGCCCACTTGTCGCAAAGATTTCGATGGTTGTCGAATTCGTAACAAGTTGCACAGTATCAAAGTCATGCAGATGACAGGACTTGTTAATTAATGGAGTCATTAGAAGAGTCTGCAGAGAGAAGTATGCTCCTGCGTCTACAGTGATCAAACAGTTGGCAGGAAGTCGCCTCACTGGGTCACCCTCCGTCTGCCATGCGGTTCTAGGGGTATATAAACCATGTGGAGTTGGTAAGTCTGACATTAGTGCAAATTGTGTAAAGCCGAAATCAATTGTGACATAATCGCAGTTGTTATCATCCAGGTTCCCTTCCGGGCCAGCCAACTCCTTGAAATGGATGCTAGTTTTTCATGTTTAGCACTCTCTCTTCATTTCAATTTTTGTTTTCTCTTCAACTGGAATGAAAAATCATGAAAGTAGATTGGTAAACAGAATAACCTTTGGGATGAGTGCTAGATAAGACGGTCCCTGTTGTGCTTGCTTTTTAGACGCATCTGGGAATTTCCTCTGACTTAACTGAATTAGTCATGATTCAATCAAAGGGAACTATTTCTGACGACTTCAATCTCTCTCAGTCTGTTCTGCAACAGCAACTCCCTCCACCAGAAAACACAGCACACATCTTTCTTTGTTTACATAACAGAACAGACACAGTTGGCAGCAATATAGGCCTCAATCCAGCCAGACAGCATTCAGTTTTTTTGCCATTTAATACTATATTTTCCAAATCACTTTTAAAGACTTGTTTGGAATGTTTGGAAATGGAAGTGTAGCAGATCTCAGCTTGTCAGAAAAATGGACAAAGGTGCTTGCTAGCATACACATAAACATGCATTGACACGTTGATTTGAGTGTGACAAATCCATGTTTAAATCATTCACATAAACCTCTGGCAGAGGAAGGACTCGGGGAATTTGTGGCAGCATCATGGACACATTTTAATCCGATTCTGCTGTCATGCTTTTAAGTATGGTCAGAGCAAACTGAAAGATTTGGTGGAGGATGGCAGCTTGGTTGTAGTGTTGATTGCAGGGTGGCTCACTGTGTTGGTGTGTTGTGATTCACTCTTCCTCTTGCTGGGACAAAGGCTGATTTACTCACACTAGGGTGCTTCCCTGTGCGATCGCAACACGCCAGATTTGGCTGCTTTCCTGGATTCAACCCAGCCACTTCTTATGTTTATTTCTTTGCAGATAAACATGCCACTTGGATAAGCGATAACCACACGGAAATCTAACTGGCCTGTTTTACTCAAGGCACATATTTGGAATAAAATGTAATGGGCTTTATTGGACGTCTAGACCATCAAATTCAAGGGTTAGGGTTAGTCTGACAGTAATTTCCTTAAAATTTATTGTTCAAGGTGGTGACTTTTATAAAAGCGGTGCTTAGATGGTTGTGGCAGTGGTACTTTAGATGGGACAAATTTAGAAACGTGTGAGCTGACAGCATGCTAAAACTGTTTCTGTGAAGCCAGATCTCTAAATTCATCCCATTATAGAGTATTTTAATCTGCACTGAACAGTAAAAATGAAAAAAAAAATCTTTATGAACTAGCTGACCTCACATTGATTTCCTTTTTTAATTTGTTAACCTTTACTTAAAACTACACAAATGCACACCTGATTTTGTTCTTGACATTTTCTTTTTGATTTTATATTTTTAAATTGATTTTTTCCATCTGTGCAGACAGGAAAAGTCTGCAAAAGTAATATCAGCCACTGTATTCTTTTATTTTATGCCCTTAAAATGACACCTCTCATCAAATTAGCTTCTCTGTGCAATCCCTGTTTGATTCATTCGTGGCCTGAGGCGGTGCTTTACTCATTTCTGTTTAATTTTCACCTCCCCTTTTGCGTTCTTCATATTCATTTCTTTTCAGTGCGTGCATGCGAGTTAGGGGTGGGGGGTATTAAATTGCCTGAAAATTGGATATTTAGGGAAACCGACTGTGGGTAAGAAAATGGACTGACTCCTTTATCCCTGATGTGTCATTTTCCATCTCTTTTTCCCAGTTTTTTTCTCCTCCCTAGAGGCTGGCCACTCAAGGGTACCACACATAAACGTTTTTCTGCACTCTTATTTCCAGACTTTAATGGAACGTGACACATGGGAGGAGGAAGGCGTGTCTTTAATTTATCTGGCAGATGCAGACCTCTGCAACATCTCAGCCCCCATCACTACCCTCACCTCTCCATCCAAAGAGCCCTGAAGGAGATGTCGACTCTCACAGAAACATTAGCACCCCAATTCCTCCCACAAATTATTTCCTTTTCTTTCAAACCCAAATGATAGGATTATCTGAAGCCCTTTGGCACATACGCTGATGAGATTTTGGCAGTTTTGCAGCAGTTCATCTCCCAGGCTTCCCCACTTCCCATAAACCCGTTGGCCGCTGAGGGACGACATGCTGTAGGTTTCAATCTGCTCTTCATCCTACAGGGAATAACCCTCTGTTAACACACTGGAGAAGGCCAAACACAGAGAGATCCTGGGATTTTTCTCCCCATGAGCTGGCCCACAGATTTCTGTAGAATTTGAAAACCATGCTTTTTTTTAATTAAGTGTTTTGTTTAACCAATATTATTGTAGCATTCTTGGTTACATTTAACACATTTTATCATGTGGCTATCATGACTTTCCACAATTTATATGGAGTTTTGTTTGTCATTACTGTACAAGTGTGTGTAGATTTCACAAAGAGGATGGAAGTGCTGTCTGATTTTGTTTATAATGATGATGGTGATGATGATGATATTTCCAGATGTGCATGGCATGCTTCTCCTTTGGCCAAATAGCAGTAGACATCTGCGGGAAGCCAGAGGAATGGATGAGAAAGAGTGATGGAAAGGGAGAGAGAGAGATGACAGAGGCAAGAGTGGGAGGATGAACGCTGAGGCAATGACAAGGCAGTGTGACTCAGAGTCAGCTAGAGCTGTTTCATGCTCATCTGGCTTTACGCATAAACACAGTGGGTCTCATTCCATTGCAGTCTGTATGGCCATATTTAAACGTAAAATTTTTGTCTGAATGTTTTTTACACAGATGTTATAATTTATTAATGATTTTGAATTTCATTTTAATCTAACTTAAAGCTACAGTTTAAAAAAAAAGAAACATGAAATGGATTAAGTGGAAATGTTTTATATACAGTATACACTACTATGCGGAAGTTTGGGGTCTGTAAGGTTTTTATTATTAGTATTAGTAGTAGTATTTATTTATTTTGGATAGAAACTGCTTTTATTCAGCATGTGTGCCTTAAATTGATTAAAAGCATAGTAGTAATGACTTTGATGAAATTTCTATTTCAAATAAATGCTTCTTTTAAACAATTAATCTGTTCATCAAAGAATCCTGAAAAAGTGTATCACCTATTAAGCAGCTGTTTTCAACCTTTATAATAATAAGAAATGTTTCTAGAGCAGCAAATCAGCATATTAGAATGATTTCTGAAGGATCATGTGACACTGAGAACTGGAATAATGGTTGCTGAAAATGCAGCTTTGCTAATTTAGGAATAAATTACATTTTAAAATATATTCAAATACAAAACAGTTATTTTAAATTGTAATAATATTTCAGTGTTACTGTTTTTACTGTGTTTTTGATCAAATAAGTGGCAGCTTTGGTGAGCATAAAAGACTTTTTTCAAAAACATTCCAAACCCCAAAATTTTAAATGGTAGTGTATATATTATTTCTTATTATTATAATATTTATTTTTAGAAATGTAATAGCTCAGTGACTCTTCAGTTTTATTTCTTAGTAAGCAAAATGATCGATGTTCATGCAGGTCATACATATTAGTAAACAAGTTGTGCAATTAGCAAAGTGCATAAAAGACTATGAAAACCTGTTTTCCATATCAGGTAAACACTCGCATTGCCCATCCTCTCTATGTGTGGTGGTAAAAAAAAAATGTTTCCGTGGCCTTTTCTCTGGTTTTAGAACTGCAGGAGTTTTCCCACCTGCCAACAGGAAAGTCTGAAAACAAGGGAGGGATTCATCAGCAACGAATTTGTATTGACAGTTTCACTGTGTCCGTCAGTCCTTTAAAGCTGGTAGTGCATTTTTGCGTCACCTTTTTGAAGAACTTAAAGGGTGGTTTTACCCAAAAATGAAAATTGTGACATCATTTACTTACCCTCAAGTTATTCCAAACCTGTGTGAATTTCTTTCTTCTGCTGAACACAAAAGAAGATACTTTAAAGAATGTGGGTAACCAAACAGTTGCTGGTCCCTATTGACTTACATAGTATTTCTGTTCATACTATGGATTTAATGGGGACCAGCGACTGTATTGGTTATCCACATTCTTCAAAAATGTAATATTTGTGTTGTGCAGAAGAAACACAAATAAATTCATACTGGTTTGCAAAAACTAACCCTTTAATGTCCTGCATATTCCTTCCAGAGGGTAGGAAGATGTGCTTGTTTTATATGAGGGCAAAACAGTTAGTTTTAACTGAGAGCTTGTGTTGAATAAATACAAGATCCTCTGGTGTGGCTGCCAGCAGCTTAATGGCCAAACCGGTCCAGGAAGAGGGAACTTAGGCTGCTCTTCTGCAGGACTGCTTTTGTCTTCCTTTATGCCTCTTCCTCTGGTGAGGGAAACTCTTTTAGCTATAAAGTAATTTGTGATCTTAAAGTATACAGAAAGTTCTGGCCTGTCTGCATTAATACCTACTCTAGACGTAATCTCATTGTTCTTTAAGAGTTCTAGGCTAATGTTAGACTGCCACTTAAACTGAATAAGTTGAACACTGAGAATTTGAAACAGGCTCTCTTAGCTGATGACATTAAGACATGAGGCATGAACTCTAATATTGCATACTGGTGTTTACCAATCAGTAGCTTTATTTCTGTGCAGTTCAGTCTTGTAAGCATGGTTCAAAGGATATTTTGCGCTCCATGAATTATGATGCTCTTCTTCTGTTTGGTTTTGCCAACCGTATTCCTTTTTTTCCTAATTTTCACAGATTGTCCATTTACAGGCACTCCGCCCACCTACGGTTACGACGCAGATCGAGCGGAAGAGCAGCGCCGACACCATGACATTCTGCCCTACATCGACGACTCCCCCTCCTCCTCCCCTCACCTCAGCTCCAAGAGCCGCAGCAGTCGTGACACCCTCTCCTCCGGTTCGATCGAGTCCTCCAAGTCTGTAAGTCACCTCCTTGTCAGCCAGACAGTGATGAATCTGACATTTTGATTTTTTTGACCTTTGAATAATTACATTTATTTTACCAATACAAAATAATTGACCATACAAAATATACAAATATTTGACTTCGCAATGCCACAAATGACGAGTCAGACTCCTCATATTTTGTTGGCCATTGAGAGACGAAACTTTCTTGATGGTATGTGAAGGTAAAGAGTACGCATTAGAGCTTTCATTATGCATGCATGGATCCATGATAGGAATCCACCCAAGTATATGCCATCTGTGAAGCAGTCCATTATGAATAATTGTCCCAGTAAACCCACATATATTTATAGCCTCAATGGTAATGGTACACAACAAAACCAGTGAGCTGTGAAATTTGGCAGATTTCAAAGCTTGCAGATTCTGAAGTGCTGAGTCTGCATAGTACAATTCTAATTGAACATTTAGTGCTATTGCAGCTTAGTAAATATTATATAGCTTGGCACTGTGCAGAAGAACCTCACGTAGTTCTTTGCATGCAGTCATGTGTGATCCTAAAGAAATTCGTTCTAGTTTTTATCAACTGTTTAAAATTATCATGGCTTTCATTTCAGAGCTTCAGGAAACTGTCTTCATCATGCATAGTGGCCATCAAATTAAATTACTGATTGTAAAACAGAGCTTTCATGCTTCATTGACACAGCCATTGGCTGTCAAATTGATTGATGTCCCTCCCTGCCAATACCAAGCCCAGAGGCAAGCAGTTTTTTTTGGGCCCTCATGACCTCTATGTTTAGCTCCCACATGGATTTTAATCAATATGGAGGAGATACTCACCTGCACACGCTCATGCACCCTTCCCCAGTAACACCTTTACGTTTTTACCCAACATACACACAGCCAGGGATTTGAAATATGGACAGGTTCAAAGAGGGATTTGCTATGTAAACGTCTTGAATTGAGTTGCAAATAAACCTGCAATTGACACTACAGAGGGATGGTCACCCATTTTTCAGACACATTCTCCTCAAATACAGAACCAGATTAGATTTTAATGAGTGCAAATTGCATGTTTAGGAATAGTCTTGTCATGCTGTCACAAAGAGCTATTTTAGATGCCACACTATTCAAATTAAGCTAAATCTTATGTGCTCCAAAAGACTGAATTTGTACTTTTCTTGCAAATTATTGTATTCAAGACAATCATTAACTTTATATTGAAAGTTATACCTTTTATGACGGCAAATCAATGCCATTAATAAGCAAGCGCACCACTGATGCTGTCGCACGAGGTGAATCACTTCCGCAAGAGGAAAACAGATCTAGACGCGAGGAAACGGGAGCCCGCGAGCTCATTTCAAACCCTCGTGTGCACGTGACATGTCCTCTGCGCGCAATACAAGCCCTCGCGCGAGCATGATCATTCCCCACCTGCTCGCGCTCGATCTTCTCTCACCTGCTTGTGCGAACACTTTTATTTTTGTCAGTCGTGGTGCGGTGCTTGCTGGTTTAATTGTTATCTCAAATGTCACTGGTTATTCCCCTTTTCCGGAAGTCAGTATTGGACGCCTGTTATAAGATGATTCATAATTCACTTGACTTGACACATGGCTTCATCAGTGGACCAGATACATGTGAGTTATCGTTTAATTTGCTTGTTTTATTTATTGTTGTCTTTATTTAATTGATCATAGAGTCGATCTTTTCCAGATACTTCATTAACAGGAAGTCTTCTGATTACTAGTGATTGCAGTCTTGTGATGATAAGAGATACACATTTGAACCCTTTTTACAGACTGTAATGATGCACACAGACACACACACACACACACACACACCCAAAGCTAAAGGAATAACAGTAAAGTTTTCAAAAAGTGTTTTATCTTTAATCTTATAAATAGATACATCATTGTAATATATGAAGGTTTGTTTAGTCTGTGTTCCTATAAAACACAGTTTTCACCATGTTTGCATTTGATTTACAGTGTTACTAGTCATCTGCTATCAAGATCAGTCCATTCACTATGATGTATATGAAAATGGATTCCTGTTTATTGAAAAGAAGCTTGTAATACATTCAATTCCAATGTATTTACTTATTTTATTTTTGTTGCATTGTTCTTTTTTCCTTTGTATTTGCAGGTTGTGTACTTCAATGCAGCAAATAACAACCGGGCCTCGACATCATACCAATTCTTCTCAGAAACAATCCAGAAATTTGGCACACTGTCAAGACAAGTACAGTAAAGAAAAAAACGTTTGATTTTTTTTTTTCTTTTTTTTTCTGGAAATGTATAGCTTTTTTTTTTTCTTCTTGAAATCGGGGTCAAGGGAGACCAAGGACTGGAGGATGTACAGATTGCCATTTTCATGTTTTCTTCAGGAGGTACTGACCAACATAGTTTCATATCTGGTAAAAGTGTCCATAATCAAAGGTAAAGTACAGTTGTCTGAAATTTCATTTAGGCCTAAATTTAGTAACTTTAGTAATCTGTAGGTAGCATTTCAATGTCACTTTTAAGTAACAAAATATCTTACAATTATTAATAAATAACTGATCTGTTTTTAAACCTATATTTATTTCAATTTTTACTGTGTTTCTAATAGGATTGAATGCATTTGGTGTGATGTCAGAATCATGGTAACCAGCAAGTATTCAGACATGCTGCACTTGCTGGAGGCAGAAGGATTGCTTGACTTATCAGTGGTTGAGGACCTTTTCAGTGTGCACTACACTTTTCTCCCAAGAATTCAGGCAGACTTTGACAAATTTGCAAAAGCCTGGAATCTTCATGCACTCTCCTAAGAAGGCAATTGAAGTTCAGAGCAGCTGTGGCACATTGGACTGATACACACAAAATTTACCAACCCGAGAGATTTGAGGTATGGTGACCCTGCTTTGTCAAAGTGGATTTTTAACTATGTATTAAACTGCTAAATCATTAGGATATTGAAGAGCCAAGCTTCTTATGATGCCTATGAAGATTTACATTTACATTTAGTCATTTAGCATACGCTTTTATCCAAAGCCACTTACAAATGAGGAAAATGGAAGCAATCAAAATCAACAAAAGAGCAATGATATACAAGTGCTATGACAAGTCTCAGTTAGCCTAATGTGGTACATTTTTTGCTTTTTGTTAATTGTATAATAAATAAAAGGAAAACAAATAGATAGAATACAAAAAGAAAAGAGAAGCTAGTAGCTAGAAGCTAGATCACAGAGCTGTTGTTCAAGAATTTTGAGTTCAGATGAGTTGAGGGCACTCAAACACCTGCTGAATTCAACTGGTCCTAATTTCCCTGTCAAAGAACTGTGTTTGCTTTGTCAGTTTTTTTTTTCTACAAATATGAGGTAAATAAAAAAAAATTAAAAAATCACTGCTATGTCCCAGTCTAGATATGGCTCTTTGATGTCCTGAAGATTTAGCAGTTAAATACATCATTAAAAATCCACTTAGATTAATACATAAACAGCAGTGTGGTGAAAGGGTAACTAAAACAGGGTCACCATAACTCATATCACTTTACCTTTGATTATGGACACTTTTACCAGATATGAAACTGTTGGTCAGTGCCTCCTGAAGAAAACATGAACCTGGCAATCTGTACATCCTCCAGTCCTTGGTCTCCCTTGACCCTGATTTAAAGAAGAAAATAAAAGCTATACATTTCCAGAAAAAAAAAAAAAATCAAATGTTTTTTCTTTACTGTACTTGTCTTGACAGTGTTCCAAGTTTCTGGATTGTTTCTGAGAAGAATTGGTATGATGTCGAGGCCTGGTTGTTATTTGCTGCATTCAAGTACACGATCTGCAAATACAAAGGAAAAAAGAATAATGCAACAAAAATAAAATAAGTAAATACATTGGAATTGAATGTATTACAAGCTTCTTTTCAATAAACAGGAATCAGTTTTCATATACATCATAGTGAATGGACTGATCTTGATAGCAGATGACTAGTAACACTGTAAATCAAATGCAAACATGGTGAAACCTGCGTTTTATAGGAACACAGACTAAACAAACCTTCATATATTATGATGATGTATCTATTTAGATGAAACACTTTTTGAAAACTTTACTGTCATTCCTTTAGCTTCACATATATATATATATATATATATATATATATATATATATATATATATATATATATATATATATATATAAGTAGTTTAAGTCTTTGGTTCTTTTAATTGTGATGATTTTGGCTCACATTTAACAAAAAACCCACCAATTCACTATCTCAACAAATTAGAATACTTCATAAGACCAATAAAAAAAAAAAAATTTTAGTGAATTGTTGGCTTTCTGGAAAGTATGTTCAATTACTGTATATGTACTCAATACTTCGTAGGGGCTCCTTTTGCTTTAATTACTGCCTCAATTCGGCGTGGCATGGAGGTGATCAGTTTGTGGCACTGCTGAGGTGGTATGGAATCCCAGGTTTCCTTGACAGTGGCCTTCAGCTCATCTGCATTTTTTGGTCTCTTGTTTCTCATTTTCCTCTTGACAATACCCCATAGATTTTCTATGGGGTTCAGTTCTGGTGAGTTTGCTGGCCAGTCAAGCACACCAACACCATGGTCATTTAACCAACTTTTGGTGCTTTTGGCAGTGTGGGCAGGTGCCAAATCCTGCTGGAAAATGAAATCAGCATCTTTAAAAAGCTGGTCAGCAGAAGGAAGCATGAAGTGCTCCAAAATTTCTTGGTAAACGGGTGCAGTGACTTTGGTTTTCAAAAAACACAATGGACCAAAACCAGCAGATGACATTGCACCCCAAATCATCACAGACTGTGGAAACTTAACACTGGACTTCAAGCAACTTGGGCTATGAGCTTCTCCACCCTTCCGCCAGACTCTAGGACCTTGGTTTCCAAATGAAATACAAAACTTGCTCTCATCTGAAAAGAGGACTTTGGACCACTGGGCAACAGTCCAGTTCTTCTTCTCCTTAGCCCAAGAGTGGCTTAACAAGAGGAATACGACAACTGTAGTCAAATTCCTTGACACGTCTGTGTGTGGTGGCTCTTGATGCCTTGACCCCAGCCTCAGTCCATTCCTTGTGAAGTTCACCCAAATTCTTGAATCGATTTTGCTTGACAATCCTCATAAGGCTGCGGTTCTCTCGGTTGGTTGTGTATCTTTTTCTTCCACACTTTTTCCCTCCACTCAACTTTCTGTTAACATGCTTGGATACAGCACTCTGTGAACAGCCAGCTTCTTTGGCAATGAATGTTTGTGGCTTACCCTCCTTGTGAAGGGTGTCAATGATTGTCTTCTGGACAACTGTCAGATCAGCAGTCTTCCCCATGATTGTGTAGTCTAGTGAACCAAACTGAGAGACCATTTTGAAGGCTCAGGAAACCTTTGCAGGTGTTTTGAGTTGATTAGCTGATTGGCATGTCACCATATTCTAATTTGTTGAGATAGTGAATTGGTGGGTTTTTGTTAAATGTGAGCCAAAATCATCACAATTAAAAGAACCAAAGACTTAAACTACTTCAGTCTGTGTGCATTGAATTTATTTAATACACGAGTTTGACAATTTGAGTTGCATTACTGAAATAAATGAACTTTTCCACGACATTCTAATTTATTGAGATGCACCTGTGTATATATATATATATATATATATATATATATATGTGTGTGTGTGTGTGTGTGTGGGTTGGTGGGTGGGTGGGTGTCTGTGTGCATCATTACAGTCTGTAAAAAGGGTTCAAATGTGTATCTCTTATCACAAGACTGCAATCACTAGTAATCAGAAGACTTCCTGTTAATGAAGCATCTGGAAAAGATCTACTCTATGATCAATTAAATAAAGACAACAATAAATAAAACAAGCTAATTAAAGATAACTCACTTGTATCTGGTCCACTGATGAAGTTATGTGTCAAGTCAAGTGATTCACCACGCGCGACAGCATCAGTGGTGTGCTCGCTTATTAATGGCATTGATTTGCTGTCATACTTTTCTGTATGTTGGCCTCATAATGTAACATCAGTTTTTTATTAGGTCGCATTTAAAAGTACAATGTAAGACATATGGAAATCCAAAAGTGGGGCAAATTAGCTTCCAGATATGGGAAAAGTTAATGTGAATCCTTTTAAACATTTAAACAAGTTCTTTAACTCTGTTATATACCCTATGTTTAAAATCTCATCTAATTACATGTGGTTAATTTTTTTATTTTATTTTATAATTTATCTACATATTCCAAGTTATTATTGACATACTGTTCTGTGTATGTTCTTTATTGCTGCTTTCTCGTCAGAGCCGTTTGTAATTTTTGCCTGTTGTGTGTATGATGAGAAATACTTTCTCATCCTTGCGTTTTCAATAAGTGAGGGTTATTGTTTGAGCATCTGAGATGAGCTCAACTCATTCTCATGTGCTGGAATGCTGACATGCTTTGGTTAATAAATATGTGGATGAATAAAAGATGGTGGTCTAGAGATACAGGGGTGACCCCTGGGGTAAGACGTCTAGCGCCCAAGAGTTCATGAATAAAACCTTGATTTCCATCTTCCCCCTGCTGAAGGTTTCAGTGGCGGGATTTACTCTGTCACCAGGTGGGGTTTTACATCTAATATCAGTTGGTGAGATTAGAAGAAATGTATGCAGTGAAAGCATTTTAGCATCACCTCAGCTTAAAAACTCAATTCAAGCCAGTATAGTCTACAGTGATAACAGTCATGAAGCAGATGGATGTTTTATCCCAAAATCTGGACTGGAAGGTCTCATGAGACTATCACAAACATCTGTGGTTTCCACTACCTGTGCTGTGGCCATGGAAACCAACATTTCAGGCCCATTTAGCCACTATCAGCATTCTGTAACTCTACACACATGACACAAAATAGATATGGCTTGCTTTTGGATTCTAGCTCTGTAGTATCTCTGATACTTTAATCAGGGCTTCGTGAATAGTGTATAGACTACATAAAGGCCTTATTCAGTTCAAAGGTGTTATGAATTTCCCATGATTCTCATGTAGCCAAGACAGTTATTATAAAACCATAAAGCAGCTCCATTGAACCAGTGCCAAATCACTTTTTTATAGCTCTTTTCAGCATTGCCAGTGTGTAATTTAATGTCATGTGATTTAAGAGTGTGTTGTACAGAAACGTGTGAGCTCTTTCTATGTTCACGCAGGCGGAGTTGGACCTGGAGAAGGGATTGGAGATGAGGAAAAGGGTGTTGTCTGGAATCCTGGCCAGTGAAGAGACCTACCTCAGCCATCTGGAGGCGCTGTTACTGGTAAAAGAGCCTCAAGTTTGATTTTGCTAACAGTGTGTGATGAAATTTGCACAAGGAGTCTTATAAGTGAGACGTGTGGGTCAGCTGAGTGATTATGCCACTGATCTTAAAATTTGATGATCATCTGCAAAAGTCATACATTTAAATACATATAAATATGTGATTGTGATGACATACATTGTTTGGGGTCATTAAGATTTTTTAAGAAACTGATACTGTTATTAGGGACACATTAAATTAATCAAAAGTGAGCTTAAGGACATTTATAATGTTACAAAAGGTTTCTATTTCATACAAATGCTCTTCTTTTGAACTTTCTATTCATTAAAGAGTCAACATTGTTAAAAAAAAATATATATATATATATATATATATATATATATATTTTTTTTTTTTTTTTTTTTTTTGTCTCACCAAATCAGCATGTTAGAATGATTTCTAAAGAATCATTTGACATTGAAGACTGGAATAATGGCTGATGAAAATTCTGCATTGCTATCACAGGAATAAATTACATTTTAAAATATATTAAATTAAAATTATATAAAGAAAAATTATATTATATTATAAAATTATATAAAAATAAATTATAAAGAAAAGTGTTATTTTAAATTGTAAAAATATTTTACAATATTACTGTTTTTTTCTGTATTTTTGATTAAATAAATACAGTCTTAGAGAGCATAAGACTTCTTTCAAAAACATAAAAAAAATCATCCCAATCCATCCTCAAACTTTTGAAAACTAGTGTATAGTTGATTAGATTGTCAAAAACTTCTCACTAAAATGTTCAAATGTCTGTTCCTGCTCCTTTGTCAGCCCATGAAGCCCCTGAAAGCAGCAGCCACCACCTCCCAGCCTGTCCTGACTGTTCAACAGATCGAAACCATCTTCTTTAAAGTGCCTGAGCTCTACGAGATCCACAAAGAATTCTATGATAGCCTTTTACCCAGAGTGCAGCAGTGGAGTCACCACCAACGTGTGGGAGACCTTTTCCAAAAACAAGTGAGTAAAATTCTCTAAACAGACCCCTTTTCAGGTTAAACACAACATAAAATTGAAATAGACCCTTTACTTTTGTCGGCAAATTGTAATAACTTGCTCAGGGTCTGAAATAATTTTTTAAACTCCTCCCACCAAATCCCCAACTCCATTTTAAGGAAGCAAATCCATAATCTTTTTATTTATTTTTTTTTGCCGTACACTTTCCATAATCTTGATGGATAATGCCCTGTCCTCCTTTTTGTACATAAAATATGTCCTGTTTCACTCTAAATTATTTTAAGTAAACAGCAAACAGCATTGACTTTTGCTTGACATCTGCATTTTAATGTAATTATGAATTGAGAATCTGATTTAGAGTAAAGAATTTAATTCTGATCATAGTGGAATTGCTTCAGCTGTCCAGTCTCCTTCCACTTTTGTGCCCTATGAGGCTGAATAAGAATGAACATTTATCTCTAAATCAAGGAATCTTAAATGAATCATTTATGCCCCTAGAGCGACACTGCACAGTCACACAATGTCTGGACTGCAGGAGCCTGTGTAACATTGAAAATCACATCTCAATGCTGCCTTTTTTCACCCAGCCACTTGGGCAAATACTACAGTGTGTGCTTTGTGTCTCGAGGAGAGGCTATTAATAGTGCCATTCGAAGATTGTGTTCTCTATCTCTGTACCCCATAACCCCCCCCCCCTATTTTCGATTAAGTTCTTTCCTCACGTGACTCTGCTGACTGTTAGGGGGCAGATAAATCCCTCCTCGGTCTGTCCAGCCAGTGCACGCAGGAGTCATATTCCACGTTTATTTATCTTTCCATTTTCCCCTTCATTGTTCCCCACTTTTACCATCCCACGCTTAATAAACGGAAGCTACAGTTGCCAAGTTGTGTTTTCTCCCAGAAGGTGCTGGGCTTTCCTCAGACAGTCAGTTAGTCAGTCAGTCATTTTGACCGGTGGCTATTTGTCACTGATCCCCTCACCCTCTCCCACGTCCATTAACAAGAATCCGGATGCAGGAGGCGAGGCAGTGCTCGAGGAGGCAGCCTCCCTAAAAAGACAGTTGCTCGCAGCAGGAGAGACAAGAAGATGAATGAACGAGAGAGATATACTCAGAGTCGGTGATAGAAATGTCCCCTGCTGTTTGTGTTGTTTCTTCCTTCCCGACAGCTCATGTTGAGTAAGAAAACGCAATGCAAATCTTGAGCAAAGTCGTTAGAGGAGCCTGTATGTCAAAGGTGATGTTCATTGTACCGCTCAGCTGTGAGAAAGATGCTAATATTCCCGCTCACTAGCACTAAATGTTTTACTCTTGTCGCTGACACATGTATGTAAATTCTCCGGAGACTGTTCTCCTAACAGCGAGAAATTCTGACAGTCCCATCTTTTCTGTGACCTACTTAAACATCGTTAAATGCACAGAGCAGAGGAACATGCTTTCATCTTCAGCTGGGCCTGGCATATGGTCATGTCATCATGAGGAAGTGTGTCGAGGCTAAGAGGATGTGAACAGAACACTGCTGTGCTGAAGTCTCTGTCAAGCTGTCTCAACCAGCTGACTTGTCAACTTTTTCATTTGTGTCGTGTTTAGATGCATTTCAACCTTCTCAAAACAGCCATAGTGTATAACTTTTCTGTATTATATAACACATAATGACTTAATGGGCTGGTTATGTGTTATCTGAATGAGGAATATCATCCTGTCAACACAGCGTTTGAGAGAATTTGTAACCATAACCAGCGTGCAAAAAGAACGTCCTGTTGATTGGTACTTCCTGCTCTTTCTTTTTCCAAATTGTACAAAAAATAAATCCTACACATTTTTTTTTAACCACATTTCAAATATCAGTTATTAGCCGGGTTTCCATTACAGATTTGCGTAAAACTTTTGCAATATTTTATAATGTCGATAAAAAAAAAAAAAAAAATTTTATAATGTCGATAAAAATTGTGAATTGAAGGCGTTTCCATTAACCAATGTTATGCGACTAAAACTTAATTTTTTCCTCTTGTGATAAGTCATGACGAGGGATATTGGTTGGTTTACATTTACATTTAGTTATTTATTTATTTAGCAGGCGCTTTTATCCAAAGCGACTTACAAAAGAGGACAATAGAAGCAATCAAAACCAACAAAAGAGCAACAACATGCAAGCGATATGACAAGTCTCGGTTAGCCTAACGCAGTACACATAGCAAGTTTTTTTTTTATTTTTTTTTTTAAGAAAATAAAAAGTAGATCGAATAGAAAAAACAAACCTAGTGTTTTTTTGTTTTTGTTTTTTTTTAAGAAAAAAAGTAGATGGAATAGAAAAAAGGAAGTTTTTTTTAAAAATAAAAAGACGACAGATAGATAAAATAGAATTAGAATAGAGAGTGATAGAGAGTTAGAGGGTCAAATAAAGATGTGTTTTTAGCCATTTCTTGAAGATGGCTAAGGATTCAGCTGCTCAGATTGAGTTGGGCAGGTCATTCCACCAGGTGGGAACAGTGAATGAAAAAGTCAGTGAAAGTGATTTTGTGCCTTTTTGGGATGGCACAATAATGCATCGTTCACTTGCAGAACGCAAGCTATTAGAGGGCACATAGGTCTGAAGTACTGAATTTAGGTAAAGGGGTGCAGAGCCAGAGGTGGTTTTGTAGGCAAACATTAATGCCTTGAATTTTATGCGAGCAGCTATTGGTAGCCAGTGCAAATTGATGAACAGAGGTGTGACGTGTGTTCTTTTCGGTTCATTAAAGATTAATCTTGCAGCGGCATTTTGGATTAATTGTAGAGGTTTAATGGAATTGGCTGGAAGACTTGCCAAGAGAGCATTGCAATAGTCAAGTCTGGACAGAACAAGAGCTTGAACAAGGAGTTGTGTTGCATGTTCCGAAAGAAAGGGCCTGATCTTCCTAATATTGTATAAAGCAAATCTGCAGGACCGGGCAGTTTTAGCAATGTGGTCTGAGAAATTCAGCTTATCATCAATCACAACTCCAAGATTTCTGGCTGTTTTTGAAGGAGTTATGGTTGATGAGCCTAACTGGAAGGTGAAATTTTGATGAAGTGATGGGTTTGCTGAAACTACAAGCAGTTCTGTCTTAGCTAGGTTGAGTTGAAGGTAACGGTCCTTCATCCAGCAAGAAATGTCTGTTAGACATGCTGAGATGCGAGCAGCTATCGTCGGATCATCAGGATGGAATGAGAGGTAGAGTTGTGTCATCAGCATAGCAGTGATACGAAAAGCCATGTTTCTGAATGACAGAACCTAGTGATGTCATGTAGACAGAGAAGAGAAGTGGTCCAAGAACTGAGCCCTGAGGCACCCCAGTAGCTAGATGTTGCGACTTGGATACCTCACCTCTCCAAGATACCTTGAAGGACCTATCTGAGAGGTAAGACTCAAACCACTGGAGTGCGGTTCCTGAGATGCCCTTTTTCAATAGGGTTGACAGGAGGATCTGGTGGTTGACCGTATCAAAAGCAGCGGACAGATCCAGCAAGATAAGTAATGAAGACTTGGAAGCTGGTCTGGCAAGTCTTAGAGCTTCAACAACTGAGAGCAAGGCAGTTTCGGTCGAATGTCCACTTCTGAAGCCAGATTGGTTGCTGTCCAGGAGGTTGTTCTGTGTGAGAAAGGCAGAGACTTGGTTGAATACAACTCGTTCAAGTGTTTTTGCAGTGACGTTTATACAATGTTTATACGTTTTTTTTAAACAAATGTTTACGAAGTATATTGCAGTCACTGCACTAGCCATTATTTTTAATAGAAGGAAAAGTATGGATGTATCTGTTGCTTCTGGGACGCTTCTGAAATGTGCTGCGGCGCAGCTGGTATAAGCAAGCATTGACTACGTTGGCTGTGTTGGAGCATTAATCACAAGGAAATCCCTTTGTACTTGAGGGCTCCATGTATGAGGTGTTTCTTGGAGGTTATAGTACATTAAAGAATAATCATGTGACTTTTTTACGTACACCAGGTGACCTGTAAATGCAAAAGAAAAAAAAAAAGTTTCCATTGCAGTTTTGCGATATATTGCTTTTTCAAATTGCCTGAAAAACCACCTTGTGAGTGTAAAAACTTTTTTGCGATATTTTGGAGTTTTTGCGAAATTGACATGTTTCCATTTTTCAATTCGCAATTTCAGTTTGCACAATTTGAAGGGTAATGGAAAGTTGGCTAGTCAATACTGGTATATTGTCTATCTATCTATCGGTCTTTTCCGACTTATTCCACTTTCAGACCTCAAATCTACTATAAACACATATATCCTCAAAAATTGGCAAGCCGAATGGGATCAGTATAGCACAAAATAAACTTTGCCAAATCAATCCTGTGGTTGGTGGAAAACATTATGTCCATTTTTAAAATTGGTAGGACAAATTATCTGCACCCGCTGTTGAATATGCCACTCCAGGCGTAGGTTTTTGTTAATGGATGAAGATCCTCTTTAATGCCGCTTATGCCAGAGTCCATTATCTCTGAAGCATATTTTGATGGACTGATATCTTGAATTCCTCTGGGACCCATTACTTTTCAGTTGATTCTTATGAAAAGATTTTTAATGAGGTTAAACCAGATGCAGTTTTAGATTTCTTGTCTGAATGATTCACATACAGTACACAACATTATGAACAATTTGTATCCTTAAAATGAAATATAGTATCTACTATATCTGATCGTGAAAAAAACAGGTGTAAATGCCCTCCAAAACGCTTTCGAGGTGGATTTAAATCTGATCAATCAAACCACTTCAGGAGGTGGTCTGGGATGCATTTCAGACAAAACTGGACAAGTGTAAATGCATCTGGTTGTTGAAACCACATATGTAAATTTGACTCCTCCCAAAATGTTAAAATAATAAACGTACGAGAGCGTGTTATAGGCTGTATGATGTGTTATAGTCAGATATGACAGCGCTAATGCAACACGCAATGAGTATCTCTTCAGCAAGCCCAAACTAATTTAAATGAAACTGAAAGTAAGTCACATACGCGCAACACACGATCATCTTCATTGAAAGTATTGAAACTAACTTAACTTTCCAGTGCTGATGCCGTTCTCTCTCCTGTTGCGTTCTTTGATCTTGAAATTACCTGATTATGAATAAAATGCAGCGCATATCTGTTGCTTTCTTTGACGTGAACTCCATTAAATTTGCATATAGTGCGGGAATTAAAGTTTGGATTTATATCCGTTTTGCGGAGACACATTTATGTGGCGAAGTGTAAATGGAACCGTTTTATCAAATCAGATAAATATCCGATCAGAGAAAATGCATGAAGTTACCAGGTATAAACAGGCCCTTAGTTTAGTCTGTTTTGTATGTTTTAAACATTTGATTGAAGTTGCTTCAATCTGTTTACATTGCTAAATTTTCAGTTTCTTAAGCTTAACACATCCCTTCACAGCACTCAGCCACGGTTTGACTCGACCCAGCATGTGTTGTCGTTGCTTTATTACGGTCATCATCCCTCTCCACGCTGTAATGAGGTTGTCGCAGAGTAAATTCCCGTCCTCCACGCTGCAGATAGATTCTGGCCCGGAGCGGCTGTTTCTGCTCAGCATGGAGAGGATTGCACACACTGCGAAAATGACTTCACTTATGGTCTCTTTGGCCTGTGCAAAATAAAAGATTTATCCCCGGATGTACCACCAAGCCTGGACGTGCACCAATGGGGTCACTTGGGGTTGTGGGGTGAGACTCAAGTCATACAGGTATGGAATGACATGAAGATGAATAAATGTTGATAGAATTGTCATTTTGGGGTGAACTATCCTTTTAAAGGTACAGTAACAAAAACATGGGGTCATAAGGGCAAAAACTTGCTAGAAAGCTAATAAAATGAAAGTGTAAAGCTAAATTACTACAGCAATCAAAAACATATTCTGCAATATGGTTGAATGTGTACTCTTAAACTATCAAGTCCACATGGTCAGTCAAGCCGAACAAATGTTTTAGCAGGCTCAGCTCCAGCTTATTTATTATCATGCATATACACCCACACAAGCCCTTTATCTTCTAATGTATATTTGTGTTTTGAGAGATTGATTGAGCCATTTCCAGAGAGAGAGGTTTCCAGCTCTAACAGGATGGCTATTGAGTTTGGATGGGCTAAATCAGATTTTCAAATGTGCTTTTTACAAGCACTAGCCGCACGCATTAATTACTCACTGTAGAGTTGGCCTCTGCTGCCATGGCAACCGCTGTAGGCTCTATAGCCACGCACAGCAACGGCCCAGCTGCTCCTGCGGCGATGACACTGTCCCGTCTGTCCACCCCATATCACCACAGCGAGTCCATGCGTGCATCTCACTCATTACTGATAGTGTCACTGTTAGCCAGAAGCGGGAACTGCCATCTTGGATATACTCATAAATCTCAACAGTTTGCATCCTACTGTTTTAAAGTCCACCATACATGGACAACAAAGACAAAAAGATGCATGAGTGGATATGACTCACTTTGTTGTCTCTTCCTGCAGGCTAGCCAGCTTGGAGTGTACAGGGCCTTTGTGGATAATTACGAACTTGCCGTGGAGACCGCGGAGAAGTGCTGTCAAGCGAACACACAGTTTGCAGAGATCTCTGAGGTAATGCCTACTGGAGTGCTCAAGGTCTTGTTATTCAAATATGGGAACAGATACCTCCACCCAAAATCGCCAGCTTAGAAGGAATAGAATTAGTGCCCTATGAAATCCGCTTTATTTTTTCCCAAAATCCGTTTAATTTTTTTCCAAATTCCATTTTTTCCGTTTTAATTTTTCTGGATTTTTTCAATTTTATTTGCTCTAGTCTCTGTTTTAATGGTTAAATTAAATTTTATTAACCCTTAAAGACCTAGAACATTTTTGGGGCACCTGACACGCCTGCATTTTCTTTGTTTTTTAAGACCTATTCTAGCAGTCAGTATCAAGTGTCATATATCATAATAAACATGAGAATTTGAAGTTTCAGTCTAGCTAATTTAAAGTCCCAATTTTCCTTTTGTTTTCTCTAAGAATTAATGAATTTCCAGAATTTTAAGAAAAACGCAAGCAATAATTGGGTGTTTTTTTTACTGTGTACTCAAACAGAAACTCCTGAAGATTGGATTTTTTTCTTTAGAAAGTTGTATCTGGGTGTTTTACACTTCCAAATAAAATTTTGTGTACATATAACATTCCCCAAGCAAGTTATAGCCATTTATTACAATTTTGTTATAGGCGCTTTTCAGTGAAAACAGGTCTAATTAGTTTACTAACAATATAGGTGTCCAAAAAATGTTTAGAGAGTAAAGAAAATGGAATCAGTTTTATAATAACAAATATAATAACAAAACACGGTAAAAAGGTGACTTTTTTCCAGAGAAATATATTTTCAATCTGAGTATGAACAGCAACAAATACAAACAGTGCAGCTATTTAGTGAAAACAATTGCACAAATTGTCTTTTGCAACAAAAATACAAACAGTGCAAATGATTTACAAACTACACACAAAATGAGTGAGAAATATACAGAGTGCAACAGAAAAAATAGTGCAAATGATCTTTATGAACTATATAAGAATTATTTACATAATATACATAATATAAATGGATCGATCCGCTGGCTGTACTCTGTGTCGGAATCGATTTACCGGGACATCGCCTAGCGACGCGAACACATAAATTCCAGTGCTTGATCCGATATGTACTGCTGTTTCATCCTTGTTTTTGATTTGTTTTATGTCAGAGTACTCAGTTGTGTGTTTTTCTGGGCTTTTTCAGAGTTCTCTCATGCAAATGTGTTATTTTTTGTTTGTTTTCATGCACGGACGACAGACTTTACTTTCACTTTGCGCTTGTTCAAATTTCCAATGAAAAATCCTAAACGGTGGTTCAAAAGACCAAAACCAAAATGTTTATTGGTTGAATATGGGACAGTTTGAACCAATCTGGGCACGGGGGTGGGACTAAGCGTCAACAATCGTTCCTGTTTGGCTCAGAGGAACAAAATGCATTGGTTTCTTCTGATGAATCAATGTTGTCAAAATATGATGATGTAATCACGTACACTGCGGAGCCTCTGAATATCCAAATAAGACAAATGAGATATCTCCGAAAAGCGGAGAATTTCCGCTTTACAATACTTTTTAAAACATTAAGATTAGCGAATAATTAAGAATAATAGTTATTTTTAGCCGCGGGCGGCTGTCTCAGTCTTTGAGGGTTAATAGAAAGCATGTCTAATTAATTGAAATCATGAAACTTTCACAATTTAACAGCAATTTGTTAAAAGTTGCTGTTAACAAAAATTTAATTTTTAAGGCTCTATGAAATGTTCTTTTCCACCCTGAAATTTATTTTTATTTTTATCAATTTCTGTGTTTTCCATTAATTTTCTGGATTCCATTTTAATAGTTTCATTAAATTTTAATAATCAAAGGATCTCTAAATAATTTATTTTATTTAAATTATTTATTTATTTTTGTTTTTTATTTTTTTCCAGTGTTGTGTATTTACATTTTTCTGGTAAATAAATTCTGGTAAATTATTTTTCTGGTAAATATTCCTTAACTTAAGTAGCCTAATATATTTCTGTCACAGTTTCTTCAAGTTAAACCGAACTTTTATTTTGATGAGTTGCTTGTGAAGACCTTTAAGTTTCCCTGTTTATATGATATGACGATAGTTTTTCTCAAAAGAAACGGTAAAATGCTCATGAAGTGACTCTCAGAGCGGTTCTAGAGATTATGTTTATATGTTCATATACTCATATATTGAGGCGGCAGAGGCTGAAAAAAACACTGCGAGTGTTACGCACATTTCAGTTTGTGTGTAGTAAACAAAACCACGCGTCTGCGCCATTCATTCACACACAGACGCAGAACATGCAGGATTCATATTTAAATAGTATTTTGCAGATTAATATTCATAGACACTAGTCCATATCGCGTTTTGTTTTAAGTGTACTGACCTACTTTTGATTTATTCATCCAAAATTTGGCAAATTCCATTTTTATAACTGGATTCCACGTTTTCCGCATCGCGGAAATCATAGGGCCCTATAGAATGCTGTAACATAGTTGATACCAATACCATTTAAATCTAATGATTCTTGAGACCAATTTTGATAACAAAACCCAAAAAAAATTTTGATATGGACAAAGTACCAGTATTTTTATCATCCCTAATTCAGACATATTGTACTGGTTTAAAGTAAAAAAAAAAAACAACAAAAAAAAAAGAAAGAAAAAAAAAGAAAGTTGAATTGTAGCCTCAACAACTTCCAACCAGATCTACTGTGATGCATCCTGCCATCAAAGAACAAGTAATTTCCAGCTTTTATTCGGGGCTTTACCTGCCACACTCCTCCATGGGGTCACTCAGTGTGACTGATTAACCAGAGAGACCAGGATAGCAGATCTAAAAGTGGTGCTCAACGCTCTTCAGAGTTCAGCGGGAGATTTTATGCCTTGCTAAATGTTATGAAGAGAGGGTGTCTAGAAAAAAATCTACATGATGATGCTTAGCTCGTCCCACTTTATTCCCCCTACCAGCTGTTGTCATGCCAACTACTACTTCCCTTTACACTTTGGATATTCCTCCTTTCTAGCATAACCAAAAGCGAACATTAGGATAATTGTTTGTTCACACTGGCGGGGGTGGACAATTTCTAGTGGGTTCTAGTGCGTATTGCCACCAGTGTAAAGCTTGCAATAGTATATGTAGATCAAATGTGACAAGCTAATGTATTCATTTAGTCTCTCCCGAAAGGGATTCTTTCAGTATACAGAGAATAGAGGAGAGAGAAATTGAATATACACCATAACAGAATAAGTACGCAGTTAAGTGTTTAACAGCAAGCTTTGTTTGTTTTTACATGTAATGTTTGGACTATCATGTGCTATTTACAAGCTCTGCAATCTACTTTACAATCCATCTACATAACCAGCTATCGTTTGTTAGGAAAATATCTGCTGGAATATGGCGAAAATATTTGTTCTGTAATAGTAATCTGATGTTCTTTATGAGATTACAGTTACCAGCCCTGCATGATCGTGTGCACTTCACAGATTTATTGATCCTGAGTTTGTCTCTGATATCTCTGCAGAGTCTCAAGGTCAGGAGCACCAAGGAGTGCAAGGACCTGACAGCCAAATACTCACTGGAAAGTAAGAAACAACAGGATTGCATTTATTGCTTTCACATTATATGGTCATTATATTATCTGTAGTATTTTCCTTGAGCTTAAGTGTTGCACATTTTGCTCACAGCATGTCGTTCCTTCTTTTAAATTCAATTGCATAAAACTCATTGAGTGGGTGGATTAGATAAGGTTTCAAACATCGGCATTTGAGCCTGCAGTATGAAAGTGGCTCTTGTGAATAATCGCCCACTGTGTGTGTGTTCTCTTCTGTCTTGTCTTTGCCAGCTCTGCTCTATAAACCAGTGGACAGAGTGACCCGGAGCACACTTGTTTTACATGTGAGTCAACCTTAGTTTATCATGTTTTCTTCATGAGTTAGTTAAATGTTTATGTTTATCATTTTTACTATTGCTCATATTTAGGGTGCATTCCAATAGTGCCTTGGGAAGTTTACTTTCCATGGCCATCTTAAGTGAGATTCCAAATCGCATGGAGTGTATTTAGTCTGAAGGTCAATATAAACAACATGTAACAAATGTACTTCGATATATCACTTCATAGGAAGTGGCTCTTTTATTTAGAAGGGGGGACTAAGGCGTCCTGGAGCTGTCATATTGGGCGTTGCAGTATCTCCCATTCATAGCAATGCTTGTCTTGCATTGCTATACAAACCGTCTTGGTATATACTGTATATGGTTATTAGTTTTGCTTTGACAACCATCATAAATTTTAAAAAAATATGTTTTAACTTATTCAAAAATTTCTTTGATTAAAGGTGACATCATGAAAATCTGACTTTTTCCATGATTAAGTGCTATAATCGGATCCCTGGTGCTTCTACCAACCCAGAAAACGTGAAAAAGAACAACTCAGTACATTTTTTTTTTTGTTAAGCCTTTCTCTGCAAGCTTGTGAAAAAACGAGCGGCTCAGATTTCACTCCCCTGTGACGTAGAAAGGGGATCTTATTGTAGTATTACTTCTAGGGCTGGGCGATAAGTCGCATGCGAGTCGTGCGCATCTTGTCAGTTAAGCCGGTTCTGTAATCAGCTGTTAATCTCCATCACCTGCTTTCAGATGGAGCAGCATTTACTACACCGAGCCGGCTCTGTGTAGTAAATACTGCTCCTTCTGAAAGCCAGTGAAAATACTACATTTAATAACATGTTTTTACTCCAGACTCACTTCATGACATCAGTCGAATGTGGCTTCTTACACAGAATAATGCACGCAATGTATTTCATAGTATTCTAAGCGGTGATAAAGGCATTGCATTATTATATACTTTATTATAAAGAAAATTATAATAAGAAGAACTCAGATAAACCATATATTGCCATAGTCGTATGTTTATTAGTCACGTTGAATCAATAAAAGCAGTTAAATTTTCTGTTTATTCAGCTACTGCTATGGGGTTTCCATGGGTTCCTTCTGCGGGGCGTATTTGGAGTTTCTGCGTGAGAGCGCCCTCTGGCCTTCGGATGGAGATTTACTACTAATCACAGAACCGTGCTTCACTGAAAGATATGCATGGACTTATCGCAGCTTTTGCCTCATCGCGAGTGCAGTTTTATCGATTTATCACTCAGCCCTAATTTCTTCCCCTTAATCTGCATTTTCCACCCACGGCGCCATCATTGGATTTTCGTAAATGACAATGTGTACCAGTTCTAACGTCATGGTGAAAGTTCGAGCAAAGCATGCTAACTATTCTGTCGTTGGCTGCACTGACAAGCACAGAACGCTATTTAGAGTCCCATCCTCAGAGGAGACAAGAGAGCAGTGGATTTATTGATTTATTTCCTGTATATTACACTTCTGCCACACAGATCTAATATAAACATGCAATTTATTTCCTAGCTGTTTACCTTCACAGACATAACCGATTGTTTTTGTAACTTGTGTGTTTTAAACATAAACTTGTGTGTATTTGACAGTTTAAGCGCAATAAGACATGAAAGAGAACTTAGTTTAATACTCACATGCCATGTGACAGCCGCTTTCTGTGCGTGTGCTTCAGATGTGTGTGCTCAGAAAACCATATATCAGAAGTTTAAACTAAAGCCTGGAATACACTACACAATTTTTGCCCCGATTTTCCAGTCTGAACAAGTTGCCGCTAGGTTAGGAAAGTCAGAGCCAGTCTGCAGATTACAGCTGACAGATTCCACAGAAAATCGCGTAGTGTATGATGGTCACAGATTCCGATTTTTTTAGCTTCAGAATTTGATTCCATCCAGTCGGGAGATATCAAACATGTTTGATATTTTCAGCCGATTTTAGAACTCATATTATTTTCATTTGTCTTGGATCTCCTAGCAACAAGACGCACGTTTCTGCATGTTGTGATCAGAACAACTTTAAAGTCTGGTAGTGTATGATTCTCTATCATGTAGTGTATGATGATGTTTTCCTTTGTCACTATTTACAAAGTCGGTAAGTGTATGATGCCTAGTGTTTTAAAAATCTGTTCAGATTTTAAAAGTCGTGTGGTGTATTCCAGCCTTAATATGGTTTAAAATGCAAGATTTCAGCGCGATAGACATGATAATCAAAACCAAACAGATGTTTTTTGGCAGAGTATCTGAGGAACGAGTTATAAAGGCACAGCCCTATTCTGGAAAAGGGGGCGGGGAGCAGCAGCTTATTTGCATTTAAAGAGACATGCACAAAACAAAGTGTTTCTGATTCTACTCAAAATAGGCATTTTCAAAATGATATAAAAAATTATCTGTGGGGTATTTTAAGCTGAAACTTCACAGACACATTCTGGGGACACCTGAGACTTATATTACATCTTGTAAAAAGGGGAATAATAGGTCTCATTTAAATCAGTTTTTTGGTTGAATGTTTGTGTTTATTTTATACAGGATCTTCTGAAACACACACCTTCCAGTCACCCAGATTACCCCCTCCTGCAGGACGCCCTCCGCATCTCACAGAACTTCCTGTCCAGCATTAACGAAGAGAGCACGCCTCGCCGCCAGTCCATGACAGTGAAGAAGGGAGAAGTAAGTGCAGAAACCGCTCCTTCCTTCCATCTTACCCCTCTCCCTCTCTCATAAGTCCTCCATCTTGTTTACGATGGAGAGTGTTTGTCAAATTTTTTATTTTTAAAGGGCACAGTAATGTCAAAATTCCAGGTCGCACATAGTGCAGGTGCCCTGAAGCCATCCAGCCAATGAGCTCCCATCAGGATATCCAGACAGTCGTTTCCATCCATCTCAGAGCCGGCCCACCCTCTGATCTCAACACAACCTATCCTTGGGCGACTCTGCCTTCTCTCTATTTCACACTAGCATATACTCTTCATCTCCACAGAGGGTTTATGCTATAAATAAAACATTCTCTATTTGTTACTGAACTCTTTGCTGCATTTGAGTTGTTTGTGCTCAGATCTTGTGGGATTTATTTTTAATCATTTCTTCGGTATCTGCTTTACTAATGCTCTTGAGTCATGATGATGTCATTAGTTAAAGGCGGTAAGAAAGCGCATACCCTCGCTGACCCTGGCAGAGAAGAGATCTTCAGAAGATACATTTGGTTTTCGACACAGACTCTCCCCTTCATTCCAGCAATGTGGCCTCAGGAGAGTGGCAGATGAATTGTTGCTGTGTGATTGATGGCGAGCAGCGCTTGCGTGTAATATGCCTTAATGAGCCACCTCGCTCTGACTCGCAACTCATTGATTATTCATAAAAGGCCATTTTGTGTGGAGCTGGCTCCACCTACTTCGAGTAAACGGCGAGTTTGCTACCGCTCTCTACGCCCCTCCCACCTTCCTCCCTCGGGCGCGTACGGACGTACCAACTGATCAAATATTGATAGTGTGTGCATGAAAGGAACTCGTGGAAATCAATGTGTTGTTGTGGTGCTTATTGTCTTTCAGTCTAGTCTAAGAAAACACAAACCTTAGTTTACCTTCCTTTTGTTTTTATAGTTTCTAGATGATTTACCAAACATCAATTCTTTATTATTCTTTATGATTGTTCAGGTCATGGTTGGTTGATTAGCTATGGGCTTCTAGTGTTACCCGTGCTGGAAACTGGAGGTATGCGAGTGAAAGAGAGAGAGAGACGAGATTCAGGGTGGCCCCAGAGGCCTGCACTAGCTGGGCCGAAGCCACTTAATTAAAATGCAAATGAACCTGCCGATTTCAGAAAGCAGCTTTCAGCGTCTGCGATATACGCGCACACAGTGATGTGTGATGGGCTTTGTATGTAGCTGCACACATGTGACACTGCAGACTGTGTACGCACACACACTCCTTCACAATGTAAATATGTATATGAAGTGTCTGCACTATGCACAAAAGACACATAAACACAGAAGCAATCCAAACATGCTAATTTCTGAATATACACATCAAATTTATATGCATAAACAACCTGATGACCTCAGGCTTGTCAAAGCCACCTGCTGTATTCAAAAGACCATCACAAACAAATGCACATTAACACATCATGTGTTGTGCATTTTGCTTCTTACTGTACCTTTAGGGCACAGAGGTAATTTAAGCACATAAAAATTTACTTTATTCTTTATGAACAATGTAACACAGTCAGGGATATGCCCATAAAACTAATAAAAGTAATGTTATGTTAAGAAGGCTAAAAATGTGCAACCCAGAGGGGTTTCTGTCTTTACCATACAAACACAAACTGTATGAGCCACTCAGTTTTTTATTCTGAATGGCTGTGTGTGTTTAATTTTCAGTGGTTTCAGTCTGTTTGTAGTCGGTGATTATGAGATATTGCTATTGTCATGTTTGTACTGGAGGCAAACTGTTGGAAAATGTCATCTGATGTGCTGAGACAGCTCATTTGAGCGTCTCCTCTTTACAGAGGAAAAAAGCACATTTTTTTCACTGTAGTCTGGTAAGATACTGGTATAGATTTGCAAACAGTGTACAGTACAAGTGTTTGCTGGAGAAATGTAAGTAAGATACCAAGCTTGTTTGTTTTTGGATGTGTGTGTTCCTTTGTCTTGCAGGGTAAAGAAGAAAGAGAGAGGAAGAGAGGCTTTGCATTTCGCCTACAGTGAGATTGTTCTGGAAATGCCAGTCATGCAAATGCTGATATATAGTGCTCTTTGAAGGAAACACAGTTTAGTGTCTGTGTTGGGTGTATGTTTTTGTTGTATTGTTTTTTTGTTGGATAGAAAGTATAAGGGAGTGAACAGCTTATAGTGTAAAGGTAACAGCTCACTGGCCTTTTGGAGGTACAGTGATCTTTGTGCAATGTGTGTTTTAGTATGAGGTTACAATGATATTTTTTGCATTACCTCTGTGCAAAAAAAAGAAAAAAAAAATTCACACGAATATCAAAATAATAATAGTAATTAAATAATAAATATCAATAACTTTTTTTATCATGATTGTTTTTTTGTTTTTGTTTTTTTTATAAATTACATATTTTTATAAAATATTTTTCACTACAACAATAATTGTTTTTTTTTTTACATTTAGATTACTATCTAATACTCGAAGCAAATTTTTCAATTTAAAACAATTGATTTTAGATTTTAGTGATTTATTTATTTTTATTTACCCCAAGTAGTGTATTTTTTAGCCATTTTTTGTTTCCTCACGTAACATAATAATTACTGCTTATTGTTATTGTTATTTTATTTTATTTATTTTTTTTAAATAACTGATCAATGGTCAATTATGTAATTTAGTGGTCATTATATAAAAATATATGACCACGAAATATCCCTAGAATAAAGCTCTCTAGTGTTTATACCAACCTCTGGAGGGCTGAGTGAATCATAAATATGTACAGACTGCCTCATCTTCCATTTGATTAATAGCTTGTGGCAAAGTGAGATCTGCGGAAGTTCCTTCACTCGCAGTTATGTCACCAGACACTATTGTTTTCTGTAAACATCTCTCTCTCCCTTCTTTTTCTTCTTTTCTCTTAAGAATAGTTCAGCAAACAAGTTTTAGATAACCTCTTTGGAAGTGGTATGCACTTCCTGTACGATTCCTCTTTGAAACAGGACCAATATAATCTTGGTGGTGTGGGAGCATTTGGGAACATTGTGTTTCCCAGGATCCTGTTTCAGTATTGCTGAGTGTGATTTTTTTTTTTGAGCACAAACAGCTCTTTGAGTCTCTGCATTCACTACTGGATTCATCTATCCTATTTTAAGACAGTAATCATCTACTTACACAAGACCCTGCACATTAATTACTGCCAAAACGGCTGAGCTGAGGAGAAATACGCACCGTTAACCGCTGATTGAACTGTTTGCATTGACTAAATGATGTAATTGCTCTTCCTGTTGGTAGAGATGTGGAAAGAGGCTCTTTTCTCTGCCACTGCACTTCTGTATGCAGAAAATAGAGCCATGTGGAATGAGAATCTCATTTTTGGCGGTGCCATAAGCTGAAATCAAGCCATTACAATTTGTTCTGGAAATGCAATGACGCACAACATGGCTGGCATGCTGGGAGTTTTGGAATGAGTATGCGGTGATTCTTCCATCTCTTCTGTGTCCCCAGATGCAGACAGCACATCACACACACACAATGCTGGGAAATTCACTCAAGCGTTCAGTGATACATTTTTGGGTGAGTCAACAGCAGTGATGTTGTTGCATCAAAAATGAGTGGCCTTTGAATGTGGAGGTGAGAGGAGCCAGGTTAGAGCGTCTCATTGGATGAAATGATTGTGATATCTTCTTTTGTTTCCCCACTGCAGAGGTGACGTGTTGCTGTGGGAGCACTGATGCGTGACGTGGCCGGGGGCTGTGTTATGCGCATATGTGTGTTTTCACACATTAACCGCTGCTTAGGCTCGCGGGACTATCACTTAGCATATGATCTGTGGATAGGAGTTACCTGTTTCAAAATGTCCTCCCAATTTTCTCATTTCATAAACACAAAGACTCATCAACACCAGCTCACTGCTCTTTTCTGAGAGTTGATGCCTAGTGTTTGGAAATAGAATGGGACTGCCCCCTAGTGGCACTTCTCACCAGAACAAGGCAAAATTGTTCCATTATATTTGACAGTATTACTGTAGCATTACATTATATTCTGCACTTTGTGTGTGTGTGTGTGTGTGTATACAGTATATGCAGAAATTCAATTGAGCAAACAAAAAAAATGGTTACAAAAAAATTCTTAAATTAGGTTTTTTTTTAAATTATTCATCAACGAATACTGAAAAAGTATCACGTTTCCACAGAAATATCAAGGAGCACTGTTTTCTGCATTGATGATAATAATAAGAAATGTTTCTTGAGCAACAAATTATCATATTAGAATGATTTCTGAAGGATCATGTGACACTGAAGACTGGAAAAAACTTAAATATCAGATTTGCCATCACAGAAATGAATTACATTTTTAAATAAATTCAAATAGAAAACAGTTATTTTCAATTCTAATAATGCCAACCCCTAACTTTTACTTTTAAAGTTGTTTTTAAAGCTATGTCTGAATTTAAATTTGCCTACATTGTTTTTGTGTATGACAGAACCGTCAGCTGTTGAAGGACAGCTTTATAGTGGAGCTTGTGGAAGGGGCTCGGAAACTACGCCATGTTTTTCTCTTCACTGACCTCCTGCTCTGTGCCAAACTGAAAAAGCAGATTGGAGGGTAAGGAAAATCTCTTTGTTTTCTTTCTCCCATCTTTTCCTTTCATTTCTATTTTTCCATAATTCTGTCTGCTCTGTTATCTTACTCTTCCTATTTTTAAAAATGGACCACTTCAACTCTCATTTACCATAGAGGTATTGTTGAGTCAGATACAGCTGTATTATTTTCACAACTTGAGCCTAACATCCTGGCTCTTCAGACTTATGGGCCCAGTCTGCACCAACATCAGTGCTCTATAATCAGATTTCAGGATGTATTTTTGCCAGGATATTAAATTATTTTCCCCATCACCGCATTTCCCCCTTGTGCTGTCTGTCTGCAGGAAGAGCCAGCAGTATGACTCCAAGTGGTACATTCCTCTCTCAGACCTCACCTTCCAAACAGCAGAAGAGTCTGAGCCCCTGCCTATCCCACAAGCCCCTGATGAGGAGCTGGAAGCCATTAAGATCAAAATCTCTTCTCTGAGGAGTGAGATCCAGAGAGAGAGGGTATGGGATATTTTAGGCTTTTCACTGAAATTGTCATGCTGATGATATAATTTGTAATAATTTTTTATGGAATTAGAAAAATTGTGAAAAAATGTGTTCTCAGACTTACATATACCACTAAATACCACTGTGTATTATTTTTTTTTATTCATATATGTAAAAAAAAAAATTACGATTTCAAATACGTACTGTTCTTTTAAACTTAATATTCATCAAAGACAAAACAACATTGATAATTTCAACATTGATACTAATAAGAAATGTTTGTTAAGCACCAAATTAGCATCTTAGAATGATTTCTGAAGGATCATGTGACACTGAAGACTGGTGTAATAATGATAAAAAAAAAATAAATCAGCTTTGCCATCACAGGAATAAATTACATTTTTAAATATGTTGAAATAATATAATATATTGTTAAAACAGTTATTTTAATTTGTAATAATATTTCACAATATTACTGTTTTTATAGTTTTTGATCAAATAAATTCAGCCTTGGTGAGCATGAGACTTTTAAATACATTAAAAATCTTAACAATCCCAAATTTTTGAACGAAAACCTCTGAAATAGTGTTTATGTAACTGTAAAAAGCTGTCTCAAAACCTGCCAACCTACACAGAATTTTCTAGGCAACATACATGCATTCAGAAGTTCATGAGACAGCTCACTAGATTTTAAGATTACTTTTTGCTTTTTGCCTCAACAGAGGGCCAACAAAGGGTCAAAGGTCATAGAGAGGCTAAAAAAGAAGCTGTCAGAACAGGAATCGTTACTGCTGCTGAACTCTCCTAACATGCCCCTCAGAGTACACAACCGCAATGGAAAGGTAACAGCCAGTGATTCACAGCCTTTCTGTCGTATCTGATTTTCATCCTCACACTGCTTTTCAACATTCCTGCTCATGCTCACAGTCCATGTCGGTTATGAATTTCAGAGCTACATGTTTCTGATCTCATCGGACTATGAGCGTGCCGAGTGGAAGGAAGTGATCCGAGAACAGCAAAAGAAATGTAAGTGGCGTTGTCACCAAAATCAGCAGTAGATAGGTGATAGTGTTTTTTTTTTTTTCAACTGACCGCTTGCTTATTTTCCAGGCTTTAAGACCTTCAGCCTAACGTCCATGGAGCTTCAGATGCTCACCAATTCATGCGTCAAACTCCAGACAGTCCATCAATTACCCCTCACTGTCAATAAAGAGGGTAAGAAAGTTGCACAGGTCTTAAAGATAATCTGAAATCAAAACTGTTTACAGTCTATTCAGATTGCACAAAAAAAAAATTAAATAAAATAGATCATATTTTTCCCACATCTTAAAACACCTTATTCATAGCAATCTAATCAAATTACAACGAAAATTTTTATTAGAATATTGTTTTATTATTATTGTGATTCTGTTGTATTGTGTGTGTATATATATATATATATATATATATATATATATATACTTCTAGACATGTTTTGAACAGTTTTCTCTACTGTTTTCTCCACTTACAGAGGATGAATCTACTGGACTCTATGGTTTCTTGAATGTAATTGTCCATTCTGCCTCTGGACTTAAACAGAGCTTAAGTATGTGTCTCTTTCCTTCTTCCTCTCTGTGCTCATCAAAGGTCATGTACACATTTGCTTAGCCTGTCCTCACACCCTGTAAAGAGACACTATCTTACAGATCTTCTTACCGCTTCCTCTCTTTAGATCTGTATTGCACATTAGAGGTGGACTCCTTCGGCATCTTTGTGAATAAAGCCAAAACAAGAGTGTACAGATACACCACAGAACCCAAGTGGAATGAGGTAATCCCACGTGCCTGTCCCTGTCTATACACCATCGATACCAAAAGACCTGCCTGCTGAAATGCTCTTGAGTCATTAAATCTTAATTAAGAGCAGCAGAAGCGAGGCCACGTGGAATATGAAGACCTTCTGGACAAATTATATTACATTTTAATTAAGAGCAATTACCATCCCCAAAAGTAAAGGGGAGAAAATGAGGAAATGAGGCATGGCAGGTGCTAAGTCTGATCAGAAGTACACTTAGACTGTTTTGTGAAATTTAGATTTTTTTTCTGGGCAGTCTGTGTTTTATTTTTAATAATAATATTGTTGTTGTTATTATTCTTTTTATTTATTTATTTACTTTAAATTATTTTCCCACAAAGATGTTCTCAAGGTACACTATATTGCCAAAAGTATTGGGTCACCCCCTTCTAATGAACAGGTTTGACTACTTTAGTAATTTCCATGAGTACAAATCTTAATGTTTAAGCATATAATGATATTCTAGGGAATTGTGTGCTTCTAATTTTAAAGCAACAGTTTGGACAGGACCCTTTTCTATTCTAACATGACAATGCCTCTGTGTATAAGGCAAGCTTCAAAAAGAAATGATTGATTCAGTCAGTGTGGAAGAACTTGATTGGTCTGCAGAAAGCCAAGTCCTAATCCAAGCTGAGCACTTCTGGTGTGACTTTAAATGCAGACCTTGAGCCAAAAACTCTTTACCAAACACCAATGACTTGTACATGCACTATATGGACAAACGTATTGGGACACCCCCTTCTTTAGAACAGAAAAAGGCACTTCCAAAACTGTGGCAACAAAGATGGAAACAATGCATGTATTTAAAAATTGTATTTCCATCTCTTTTGCAACAGTTTTGGAAGTGTCTAAAATGACTGTACCCATATGTACAAGTCATTGGTGTTTGGTGATGAATTTTTGGCTCAAGGTCTGCATTTAAAGTCACACCAGAGGTGTTCAGCTTGGATTAGGACTTGGCTTTCTGCAGACCAGTCAAGTTCTTCCACACTGACTAAATCATTTCTTTTTGAACCTTGCCTTATACACAGAGGCATTGTCATGTTAGAATAGAAAAGGGTCCTGTCCAAACTGTTGCTTTAAAATTAGAAGCACACAATTCCCTAGAATATCATTATATGCTTTAACATTAAGATCTGTACTCATGGAAATTACTAAAGTAGTCAAACCTGTTCATTAGAAGGGGGTGACCCAATACTTTTGGCAATATAGTGTATATTTGTTATGTATATTTTTTGTATATATTCTGGGTAATGTAGTTCTTCTATATTGTTTCTGTCTCAGGAGTTTGAGATCGAGTTGGAGGGATCCCAGACATTACGTCTACTGTGTTACGAGAAGAGCTACAACAAAGCTAAGATGAACAAGGAGGATGGAGAGAGCACGGACAGAATTATGGGCAAAGGACAAATCGCGGTATGTTTGGTAAATTTGGTTGATAACAGTGTCATTTTGCTATTACTATTACTATTCTGAAACAGCTTTTTTATATTTTATTGTAATTTTATTTTAGGTTTTATGAATTTTGTTATGTAATTTTGTCACCTTTATTAATTTTTCTTATATTTCTGTTTAGATTTATTTTAGTTTTAGTAGTTATAATACTTGAGCTTAAACTTTAATTTTAATAAAGGCAGTTTTTATGTACTATTTAAATTTTATATTAGTATACTAGTATTTATATTTTATGTCAGCCTTTACTGCAATTAGCAGAAACAATTTTTAATAGTTTTAGTTTTAGTAAACAATAACAACACTGGTTGGTACCTTGTGGACTTGACTCTAAACTAGGCTATTTATACCAGACTTCCTAATGATTCACACAACCCACTTACTAGTCATTTTTACAAATCCCTACTGGTTAACTGGTTGTGAGCATTTGCTTGGCTCTCATGTGAACTATTGTGAGCAAGTGTCATTCTCCATCTGGGCCCTCAGTGAGTCCGGTCAAAGGTGTATCTGCTCTTATGAGAGACACGGTCCCAGATGGGGACTGGCCTTTATACTCCGGACATTTAATCTGCTTTTTAATAGGTAGGGTATTATTCACTGTGCCCTGGCTTTTTAGGCATCAAATCATCCATAATTCATATGTCCTGTCTGAAAATGTCACACTCAAAGCAACGTCAGATCAGCTGACCTATAAGTCACCTCCCCAGAGAGATTTGTGGGGTCATACAAACAGCACAAAATTCTCTTGCCTTACAAATGATTGCTTGTAAAGTCTAGGTTTGGATGCTTTTGGTTTCAAAGCGTTGGTTGGTGTATCATGGGGGAAGGGAAAGGGATTAGGGGGCTGTGCTATGAACCCTCTGTTGTCCTGAAAGCAGACTTGTTTTAAACAAGGCCCCCCACATCAGCCAGCTGTGACTTTGGAAAGCTCTGCCCTAGTCCCTAAGTCATAAAATGCGTTTTTGTTGGGATCGTCTTTCTTTTGTGTATTTAAGTAATGTGGTTTTTGTAAAATCAGATAGTTTTCTTCTTAAACATCATGATGATTTATTGCTTTGCTGTTTTGATTATTTAGATCTCCTTATACCCAAGTGCACTTTCCAGTGGTCTGCCAACAAATAAACATTGAAAATAAAGCTGGACTGCTCTATAGATTTGTGCCATTGGAAATATAAAGACATAATATGAAAGTGTTGTTAGTTTATTTATTTATTTATTTTTTTTAGTTATTTAAAATTTATTTTCAATTAAGTTCATAGTTAATTTAGTTTTTTTTTTCATTTAAAACTGTTATTTTGAATTCATTAGTAAATTTGATTTTATATTTTCATTTTAGAATTTTAGGACTTATGTGTTAACTAATATTATTTAAATGTGTTAAACGCTGTTACATTTCTTATAGGCATTGCCATCTAGTATATCACTACATAGTGCCATTTTTTCATGTTGAATGTTTATAATTTATAAAATTCAAGGTCTAATACTAAAATTAGTATTTTTTTAAATCATAAAAAATTTAAAAATCTGCCACATTGACAGACAGGTTGTTATGATTGAGATGAGGAGATTAGATTATTAATTAACTAAAAATATATTCATTAAAAAAAAATAATTTATTTATTTATTTATTTATTTTTATTTTTTTAAATTATGTTAGCTACTTCAATTAGCTATTTGTTTGTTGGGGGGGTATGTTGTTGTTGTTGTTGTTGTTGTTTTTAGGTTGTTGTTTTTTTTTTGTAAATTTTTGTAAATGATTGCCAGCAGAATAAACCTTTAAGAAATGCTCTGATTGGTGCACTGGACATTAGTGGCTGCAGATGGGTGTTTGGGTCGGGGCAGGGCAGAGTACTCAGACTGAGGTAAGTCAAGGGATCATCTATTAATTAGCTGGAGTTACGGAAAGAGAAAGTATGCAGATTTACAAAAGGAAACGGTGTTGAGATGCTAAAGAAGAAATATATATAACCCGTAAGGATCTACAAGATCCATATCACACCACATCCTAAGGGATTTCCAATTCCAGCTGAAGATCTCTGCTCAGGTCGTATATAGGAAGGAGATGAGTAAAGATGAGGTGGTAGAACTAGATGAGGAGGGCAGGAACTGCTCTCCACCCGTTGAGGACTGTGATGTGGGGCTGATGGAGGCTGTGACAGTAGACATTTCCACTCAAACTGCCCCAGCAGGCAAAGGAACAAGGTTATGGGGCCGTGTACAAAATGTCTTGCACAGAAGAAAGGTAAAGTGAGGAAAAAATGTCATGAGATTGTTTATGTTGAAAGTAAACAGTATTCAAACGTCAGTTTAACAGTTGTGTGTGGGTAACTGGTTAAGTAGTGACAGCAGTGTCTTGCAGTGTGACATGTAATTTCTCTTTATTTATATATACTGTATTTATGTATAATATTTATATATTATAACTATTATTTATAATGCTTGCCACTCATGTCAGTATTCTACTTCATGTCGAGATGTTTCATATAAAAATATATGGTAATAGTAATAATGGTAATTAATATAGCATTTGTGTGTGTGTGTGTGGGTGGGTTTTCCTGCCAGTGGAGCTCTAATGACCTAAGCTGGCATTGGTGTGTAGCCAAAGCCCCAGTTCTCACTCTTTCTCTCTCCCTGCCCCGTTGACAGACAGGTTGTAATGACTGAGATGATAAGATTAGATAGCAGAGCAGGATCAGTCCTTACACGAGACCATATGGAGATTAGGCCGGGATGAGGGAAAGGAACACGCTGAACATGGCCCACTCCAGATGGCCCCACGTTTGTTTAGAGGGGTCAGAGAAATTGGCTGGTGTTGTGTAAAACTGCTGTATAAGGAGAAGTGGCAGTATGAAAAATGTTCACATCACTTCAAGCCCTTCATAACATGTGTCGTGTTTATGACGGATGTGTAACCAATTCAAAAGCCCTCTAGATCGCAGCAAAGAGAAATGTTCTGTGTCTGTGTTGGAAATCCCAGTGTATTTTATGGTTCTTTTTCTGTCTTTTATCCAGTTGGATCCTCAGATGCTCCAGGGTAAAGACTGGCAGAGAACAGTCATCCCTATGAATGGGGTAAGTGTATTCACATCTGCTCCTCTTCTGTAATCCAACCATCCAACACTCTAATTACTAATTGTACACCTTTTTCTGAAGATTGAGGTGAAGATATCCATGAAGTTCACCAGCCGGGAGTTCAGCCTGAAGAGAATGCCCTCACGGAAGCCCATGGGTGTGTTTGGAATAAATATCTCCACAGTGACAAAGTGAGTCAGCACACATTTTGTATGAGGATAGACGTACACTAGATAATTATTTGGTCTTTTTTACAAAAATGTTGACACTGTAAGTTGTCATGCTTTTTCAGGCATTTATTGTGTCATAGAACTCTGCCCTTTCTGTGCAGTTTTTGTGGTCGAATTTGATTGACAGTAATGAGGATTGCCTGTAATGAGCTTCCTAATGGATTTAAGGGCAGAACCAATTAATGCTATAAAGACAACACCAGTACAGATGCTCAGACCCTAACATGTGCATCAAAGGTCTCTACATTAGCAGCAGCTACCACTGATTAATGTAAATGTAAAGGCATTATTCTGCTTAATCTTATTTTCATACAATGAAAATGTACAGTGAACACAGGCTGTCAGTTTCGAAAAGCACATAGAACCAATTTGTTTGAAACTGCATGATAGCTTTATTTGAGAAACAGACACAGTTAAACAAATTTAAGCCATACTTTTCAAATCTTAATTGCATATACACTATTGTTAATTTTTTTATATATATAAATTAATACTTTTATTTAAGAAAGATGCATTAAATTTATTAAAAACTGACAGCAAAGAAATTTATGTTAGAAAAGTTTTCTGTTTCAAATTGAACTTTGTATTCATCAAGGAAGCCTGAAAAATGTATCTTGGTTTCCACAAAAATATTAAGCAGCACAACAGTGTTCAACATTGATAAGTCTAAGAAATGTTTCTTGAGCACCAAATCAGCATATAAAATTATTTCTGAAGGATCATGTGACATTGAAAGCTGGAGTAATGGCTGCTGAAAATGCAGTTTTGCCATCACAGGAATAAATAACATTTTAAAATATACTGAGATAAAAAAAAAAACAATTATTTTAAATTGTAATAATATTTTACCATATTAATGCTTTTATTGTATTTTTCATCAAATAAATGCAGCCTTGATGAGCATAATGGTAGCGTTATGTATTTAACGGTAACGGTAACATCTAATATTTTTAATATATGCAAACACAAATAGCAATGGTAACTTCAAGTTCAAAATTATATATAAAAATTTTATATTTTTTGTTTGTATATCTTATTTTTACTGAATGTAAGTTTAAAAAATTGTGGTCCTTGTTTCTGTCCCATCATCATTAAAATCAAATGGCTGTTGTAATACTAGTATTATTTCTTGTCTCAGACGGGAACGCTCTAAAGTGCCCTACATCGTAAGACAGTGTCTAGAGGAGATCGAGAGAAGAGGAATGGAGGAAGTGGGCATCTACCGTGTCTCAGGAGTGGCCACTGACATCCAGGCACTCAAGACTGCCTTTGACACCAGTGAGTGTCCATCAAACTTGTGTTTTTTTACAGAGAGTAATGACAGACACATCCAGTCAGCCAGTTCAGTTGCTGATCTCTCTCGCTGTCTCTCTCTGTAACAGATAATAAAGACGTGTCAGTAATGATGAGTGAGATGGATGTGAACGCCATTGCTGGAACACTGAAGCTGTACTTCAGGGAGCTTCCTGAGCCCCTGTTCACTGACGAGCTCTACCCTAACTTTGCAGGAGGCATTGGTGCGTCAATTGTTTTTACTTAGAAAATACATTGCTAAGTATTGAGCAGGCTTGGCTTTGTGAAGGTATAACTATGTTGATTATGTCTTCAGCTCTTTCAGACAGTGTAGCTAAGGAGAGCTGTATGCTGAACCTCCTGCTGTCTCTACCAGAGCCCAACCTGGTCACCTTTCTCTTCCTTCTGGATCATCTCAAGAGGTAGACAAGATTCTGATGACTTTGACAATGTTCTAAGAGTCTTAACAACAAGAAAGACGTATTTCTGGATCAAAATCCATTGTTTCTGAAACATTCATATGAAGGGTTAGAGATTAAGGCTAGGGTTAAGGCTATGATTGACTGATAGAAACGTTGTTCCTGAAACATGGTCTGATCATATGTGACCCTGGACCACAAAACCAGTCTTCTGTTGCGCAGGTATATTTGTAGCAATAACCAAAAATACATTGTATGGTTCAAAATTATCGATTTTTCTTTTATGCCAAAAATAATTAGGATATTAAGTAAAGATCATGTTCCATTAAGATATTTTGCAAATTTCCTACCGTAAATATATGAAAACTTAATTTTTGTTTAGTAAAATGCATTGCTTCATTGCAGAACTTCATTTGGACAACTTTAAAGGCGGTTTTCTCAGTATTTATATTTTTTTTTGCACCCTCAGTTTCCAGATTTTCAAATAGTTGTATCTCGGCCAAATATTGTCCTAACAAACCATACATCATTTGAAAGCTTATTTATTCAGCATTTATTCAGATCTCAATTTCAGAAAATTTACCCTTATGACTGGTTTTGTGGTCCAGGGTCACATATGGTGCTGGCATCATGATCAAAAAGTTTAGTTGGGTGAATCTCACCAATAACACATTTCAGTTTTCACCCTCATTTCAAGAAAAAACAGAGTTCTTCCACACTGACTAAATCAATCATTTCTTTTTGAACCATGCCTTATACACAGAGGCATTGTCATGTTAGAATAGAAAAGGGTCCTGTCCAAATTATTGCTATGAAATTAGAAGCACACAATTCCCTAGAATATCATTATATGCTTAAACATTAAGATTTGTACTCGTGGAAATTACTAAAGCAGTCAAACCTGTTCATTGGAAGGGGTGTCCCAATACTTTTGGCAATATAGTGTACCTTACTAACTATTAATAAGTAGCGAATTAGGAGGTTGTTTTTGAGGCAAAAGTCATAGTTAATAGTTTGTTAATAGCGGGAATTGGACCTTAAAGTGTTATCTTTTGTTTTTTTAAATTCACTAGAACAAGCACCACTGTATAACTTTATAAATACATTTAAAAAAATAAGTTATATTTTATTATTATTATTTGAATGTTACATATTTTTTTAATTGGAGGAATGTAATTTATTGTAACTATTTAAATTTCGTAATAGCAAACTGGATGTATTCATATGCTTAAAATCTCTCTTTCCTGACTTTCTGCTCTTTCTCTTTTTGTTTCTAGGGTTGCAGAAAAGGAGAGTGTAAACAAGATGTCTCTTCACAATCTGGCCACCGTGTTTGGCCCGACCCTGCTGCGACCTGCTGAGAAGGACAGCAAAATCCCCACTAACCCCACGCAGCCTATCACGATGGGGGACAGCTGGTCACTGGAAGTCATGTCACAGGTACACGATAAAACCACAATTAATTGACTATTTACAATTTAAGGACTGTGGACATGATATCAGGCACCATTGAAAATCATTTAAATGTGTCTGTGTTCGTTAAAAACAATGGAAAACACATTTGCAGTAATGCACTTATATTTTATCCATTACGCGTCTCCTGATAGGTGCATAATTCTGTCTTCTTTGGGTCTGTAGGTGCAGGTTTTGCTGTATTTCCTTCAGCTGGAGACCATCCCGACGCCAGACAGTAAGAGACAGAGTATCCTGTTTTCCACAGAGGTCTAAAGGAATCCTTATTCCCATTGTAAGTCTCAAACCAGTGGGAGAGGGAGCAAGCGAGCATGTCCACCCACTGGGTATAACGAACACTGGAATGCACAAGAGCAACTCCTCCTGGTTAGAAGCAGGAGTGCTTCGCCTTTCGCGCATTTTCTAGCTGTCGCCACTAGGGGGCGCCACAGCCCTTTTAAACCTTAAAGAACTGGACTTGCTCGGAGCACATCTTGAATATTACTGAACCCTCTGCCTATTTTCCTCTGAACATCAGTGTCCGTTCAGCACCTTCGCTCTTCATTTTGTGACTCAGATCCCTGAGCATGCTCTTGCGTCCTGTACGTGGGCCTCTACTGGTCATTCATGTCAGCTGATGACAGTGAATTCTGTCTCTTCTGGCTTTTTTGTGTTTGTCCTCATTTCGCCTGTCCCCACTGGTCACTGATGCTCTTTCTGTGCTGCTACAATTCAGTATCCAGCTCCAAACCGTTCCAGATTTTGGATCCTTTTATACGATAGATAATTACATGGCAGTTCAACGTAGTTCTTAAGTCAAATGGATAGCTTCTGTTAGTGTATGTCAATCATTAAAAGACTTAATTTAATAGGATTTCTGTGTAGAAGATGGTGTTTGGTTCAGTTATTGTCAGTGTTGATGTGATTCTAAGTTAAGATAACATTGAGAAACAAACATAAAAATGAGAAAAACCTCGCTAGTATTTAATTTTCCTCTGTTTATGGCCCATACCTCTCTATCAAGCAATATTTAAGCATTCATGAGTGTGTTTAAAAACATCTGATACGTTTCATTATACTTTCATAGTTTTTTCCCTCATATTTTGGGAGAGAGAGAAGTACATTACCAAAAGGGTCAATATATTTTTCTTTATTCTGATTTTTTTTATGTAATACATAAAGAAGAATTATTATTTATTTGGGGACAGATAATCAACATCAGTGTCTTTTCAAAGTACGTCTACGTTTATCGCTAACTTATCCATGTTATGAAGTACTGTAGATTCCTTACATATCCTCTTCATTTTCCTGTCTTTTTGAATAGAGGATAGCACACAACATTAGCGTTTCCCCTGCTGTATATCTAGTGTTGAGAGATGACCAAACGGAGAGGTTTTTAACTCTACCTTGTCATTCACATTCGCTCTCTCTCTAGCTTCACAGCACACTGTGGTTTATGTCTCGCTGAGAACCATACAGCAGTGCCTCTCTGTCTCATCGTAAGACATTAAGGTTAAAAATCAACAACGCTGTATATAGCACAATCTGTTATCCTTGAATCCTGTCAGATGATTTAATGAGGGAAGGCTTAATAATGGATGCAGTACAGGAACATTACAGGTATTCTGTCTTTATAGCAATTCTGTTAATTATCAGTAAAAATTAATGCTCTTAAGTTTATTATTTCAGTTAAAGGTGCTTTAGTTACTTTATTTAACATGCAGGCATGTTTTTTAATTTTAAAGTGTTTTTTTAATGTTTTTTTTTTTAAGCGTTGTGCGTTTGAGTTGTAACGTTAAACCAAATTCTGGCTACTGTAGAAGGGTTTTTGAAGACTTTATTATGCATACAAAAAGAGGTGCAGCAATTGAAAAGGAATTTCTGTTAATCCACCATCTGAAGTCTTTTTTTTTTTTTTTGTTTGTTAACGTGTGCAGTAAATTGTAGATTGTCGGCACTAAATGTACATTTCCTGTATCTTGCACCTGTCCGAACTGAATTCAGCATCACATGTGGGTTTCTTCTAGAGATATGCCCGCCTTTCTTTTTGTAATATGAAACTCTTGGCATAAATTAAACTGTGATCTATTGCTATCAGAAGGCATTAGATGATTCAAAGCATTCCCGTTGTGTTAACTGCTTATTTAATGTGCTTTTTTAGATTGTTGAATGTAACTGGGTTAGGAATATTGGACATATGCTCCGGTTCAATGGGAGTGATACAGCGCATGATGTTTGAGAAGTGATTTCTTTGCACTGCACATAGTTTAAAGACTGTGATGAAATTTCTTTTAAACGTAAAGATATTGTATCACACACAGTGAGAAAGTCTACAAACAAATTAATAAAAACTTGCATTATAACCAGATATATTTGTATCCACAAAATATACCGTTTTGAAATGATTGGTCATGAAAGCACTGCAAGTGTCCATCTGTGTCATCCATTGTAATGTTATGATGATTTATGTTGAAACCTTGCCTTTAAACACATGAAGTCATGCTGGACAGCCACTGGGACAGGCTGTGGATGCTCTCCCATTTTCCTCTTAAGGTTTTTGTCACTATTTATTCTCACTAATATCTTAATGTTCTGGTTATAGGACTGTACAAATAGATAATGAATTCTGCAGACTGAAACGTTTGGAAGGCATTTGCGGCCTATGTTTATACACAAAATGTTGAATAAAACCTCCTGTATATGAATACCTGCTGTTTCTCTGTATTTTTTCTAAAACTATTGAGATTGTATTAGACAGTGAGAAAAAATATTTTACATATTCTGGATACTACAGTAGTTTGATGTAATATCTTTTTTAATTTATTCATTCATTTACTTTTTTGTGCATGTTTTGAAACGCATTTGACAAGCACGGCCTTGCTCCATTGTTGTTCATTTATTTTATTTTTTCATGTATCATATATTATAATTTATTTATCATTTTTGGGGGAAGACAGCACTTAATATGTGACTGAAATAACAATCGACCAGTAGCGGACGAGGGGCAGAGAGGTAATCTGGATATTGTTTCTACGTACTGCTTTTTGCATACAATATAGAGAAACACGTATGTTTCAACAACAATGCTGTCAATTTGGTAAATTCTCTCTCTACCTTTTCTCTCGCTTCTTCCTCTTTTTCGTATGTAGCCTTTATTGTATATTTCTCCTGATATTTACCTCAATGGCATTTAAACAAGTGTCTATAACATCATTTTCGTCGATGTTTACATGCTATAACACTGTTCAGTAACGTTATAGATTAAGTGAAAAACACTTTCAGATCACATGACAACACTCTAAAGTTAATAAATGTTATATTAAATATTATTTGAATTATTTTCCCAATTGTATAGTCAATTTCCCATTTCTGTAACTCTTTATAGTCTCTGTTTTTCCATTACAGAGAGCATTTTTTCTTATTTGAAAGTATTCATCAATATGTCATGATGACATCAGGAAAGACGGCAGTTTCCTTTGAGAGCAGTGTAGTAGATTTATTTTTGGTGCTTTATGTCTAGTCTTTTGCTTTTGCAGAGGCCACACAGTCCGATAAGAAGCTCTGTTTCCTGTTCATAATATGAGGCTCTGAGCTTTGAGGAACAGGAGGGATAGATTGAGTTCAAATACAGACTGACATTCTGTCATAGAGTTGTTATGGGAGAGAGTGTGAAGGAGAGTGTCATGTCTTCTGTTTGTCTCTGATTACTCGTGTCCACAGTTCTATCTCTCTCCTCCGGCTGTTGCTCCTCCCTCAGCAGGCCGTGAAAGCTCTGACCGTTACAGTGTGGATGGGGTCAGATAAGACTATCCCGCTCCCATCACACCCTGCCTGCTCCCTTCAGATTTCACCAACTCTTGTTCTGTTCCTCCTCTCCCGCTTCATTTCCATGTTTGCTCACATCAAATGTGTTGTTTTTATTTTCTCGTTCTGTCACCTCATCTTGCATGCCGGTTTGTTGATCCTTGTTGTGTCTGAGTCAGTTTTGCTCTTGGCTGGTAACAAAACTTAGTTCAGACCCACCCACCCTTCACGTCTGGTATCTGTCAGTCACTCAGTATCACTAGTAGCCATTGCTGCATGTGACCTGACGCACGTTTCCTACATCCACATTAAGACAGATCTACTCCCTTTAATCTTGAGGGAACTTTTATATTGAGGCATGTGTTGTAACCTGAGTTAAAAAAAAAAAAAAAAATTCAGATTTGAATATGGAAATGTACTGATTTATGGGTCAATGTTGTGATGCTTGTTTTCTTCATATTATCTATTAATTTATTAAATTAATTTATACAAGGATTTGAATGTATTTAAATACTTTTAAATTTGTTTTTAAAGATTAATTACTATTATTCCATTCTATTATTTATTTTAATTATATTTAATATTCTAGTGTAATTATATTTTATTGTATTCAGGTTGTGTTAGGATTCTGTTTTGCCACTGGTTCTGTTTGTCCTTATTTGGTCATGTTCCTGTCCTCGTTTAGTTTGATTATTATCCCATGCACCTGTATTTCCCCAATTATCCTGTGTTTATAAACTCCACTCCGTTCAGTTAGTGTTTGTCGGGTCTACTCGTTCTGTATGTGTGTTTGCTCCAGCGCTTATTGTGTGGATTTCCCCTGTGTTCTATGGATTAAAGACTATTGATTGTATTCACGTTTCTCTTGTGCTCCTTCCAACAGCGTACCGTGACAGGTTGTGGTATGACTCCCCAAAAAGTAATTTTTCTAAATTAATCTTTATATATATGAAAAAAATTAATTTTATTTTTTCCCACATCAATCTACACTCCATACACCATAATGGAAAAGCAAAAAACTAATTTTTAAAATTGCAAATTTATTAAAAATAAAAACTTAAATGATTCCATTGCATAAGTATTCAAACCCTTATCTTATTTAGCTCAGGAGAATTTATATTACTTGTACAGTAGATGTTACTACATTTCAAGTGAAGTTAACCTGTGGCAAATTCAGTTGAATGAGTATGATTTGGAAAGGCACACACGTCTTAATAAAAGGTCTAACAGCTGAAAATGCATATCAGAGAAAAAACCAAGCCCTGAGGTAAAAAAAACCCCCCAAAAAACCTGCCTGTAGTGCTCAGAAACACAACTGCATCAAGCCACACATCTGGGGAAAATTCAGAAAAAAATTCTGCTCCATTGAAGGTTCACAGAAGCATGTAGTCTCCGTTACCCTTAATGGAGGAAGTCTGAAACAGCCAGGAGTCTTGCTTAAGCTGGCCTCTTGGCCAAACTGAGCAATTGATGGAGAAGGGCTTTAGTTAGACTGGTGACGAAGAACCTGATGGTCACTCTAGTTGAGCTCCATGATCATATGTGGAGACAGGAGAAACCTACAGAAGAACAAACATCACTGCAACACTCCACCAATCTGGGCTTTATGGCGGTGTGGCAAGACTCAATCCTCTCCTCAGTGAAGACACGTGAAAACACACAAATAATTAGCAAAAAAACACCTAAAAGACCCTCAGACTGAAAAACAAAATTGTCTGGTTCACCTTCCAACATGACAGTGACCCCAAGCACACAGCAAGAGTGGCTTATAGACAACTCTGTGAATGTCTTTGAGTGGCCCAGCCAGAACCTGGGCTTGAACCCAATCAAATATTTCTGGAGAAACCTGAAAATGTGCATCTGCCCCCATCCAACCTGACAGAGGTGAAGAGGTGAGGAGAAGAATGGCAGATAATTGCCAAATGCAGATACAAAGCTTGTCGCATCATACCCCAAAAAACTTGAGGCTGTAAAGGTTCTTCATAATAGTACTGCGTTAAGGGTATGAATACTTATGCAATGTACATATTTCAGTTTTTTGTTTTATTTATTTTTTTAATTTACAAAGTTGTGACAGTTCTGTTTTTGCTTTGCCATTATGGTGTATGGAGTGTAGATTGATGTTGAAAAAAAAGTAATTTAAAGCAGTTTAACATAAAGCAGCAACATAAAATGTGAAGGGGTATGAATGCTTTTTATAGGCACTATATATATATATATATATATATATATATATATATATATATATAAAATGATTAAGATTTAATAGTTTATTAAAATGTAATAAATGACATATCAATGTGTAAGGAAAAAGGAAAATGTTAAAGGGGTCATGAACTCCCTTTTGTACTGTTCTTTAAGGTCCACTTATAATGTTATCAAGATTTTAACATCAAAAAACATCATAATTTAGAAGTAATAAGCTATTTTCTGTTGTTTTTAACCCCCCTCATCAGAACGCTCTGTTTGATCCGTGTGGCGGATTGTAGACTCGGAAGTAAACGCCCACTGCTATGATTGGCTAACAGTTGTGCATGCTTGACAGCCTATGTCCTTCACAGATGGACGCTGCTGTGATTTAGGTCAAAAACGCATAAATAACTCAATACATATCAAACGATCTGTAAGAAGAGACAAAGCAATAGTGACCACGTAATGAAAACAGTTACACTTGTGTTGCGACATTACTGTTGGATCTAATATAGTCGGCACATCATCGTCTTTTAGATTCAATCTTTTTGAAAATCCTGTGTCGAATTGTGCTGTTTGTAAATGAATCCGCGGTAAAATGAAGTGAACAAAGGACCAAGTTCTTACTGATGCGGTCTGGATCTTCATTCATTCACTCTTTCCTAACTCTGGGATCAGAAGGAAGGCAACTCAAACACTGTTTATCCACAACTTGGCACTGCACAGCATCTTGACTTGTTGTCTTTAGAGCATCTTTATCGTTTGGTTTCTGCGTAGACCTGCGCGTTTGCCTTTCTCGTAAACACTACATGCGTGAATCGGTGGGCGGGGCTAAACAGGCAGTGCTGTAGAAGCCGGCGCTGATCTTCTTCTGCAGAGGCGGTGCTTATCCACACTATTACATCATAGAGTGGTACATTCCACAAGCTGTCGTTTTGGTAGACTGGCTTCAATATAAACTCTTTGTAGACTAATGAGAAAGTTTTGAATTCTGAAACTTACAGGATGTTTTTATAGTACAATGACCTCTTATATGTGAAAAGATCAAGGGAATTTTGGTTTCTCAGCTCATGACCCCTTTAAAGCTTTTAGTTTAATTTTTTTAGTCATTAAACTGAAACTTCTTGGAAATGGTATTAATAAAAATTCAGAACCACATCAAACCAACAAAAACATTTTCTATTCTGTTTATAATTAGATCACTCTTATTCCTTTTTTTTCCCTCAAAGACCAAACTAACATAACGACACTCTTTCAATAAAAGCATTCATTTGGTTTCCAAATATCTTTAGTTTCTTAGCGCTACAGGCACATGCATAATCCTCTGAGTGGATTTAAATAATGATTGCCCCTTATCTGGTGTCCCACTCTAATCAGTGTGGTTCGGGCCTTGCTGTGTCATCGCTCTGCTCTTGGCGTGACGTGCCTGCTGTCTATCTGCGTCTTCTCCTCATCTCCAAACCCATAAAACTCACTGACAGGCCCTTTGTTTGAGACACGCCAGTTGCACTTTTAAATATGTGGATTGAGGTCTCATAAGAAATAAACAGCTCATGTTTTGGTGCATGAGTGCAAATGCAAGCAAAAAATATCACTTGTAAATATACTCTTACACTCAAACACATGATTTCCATATACTGTAGAAAGACTTAAAATAAATATTATTTTTTTGCTTTTGTAACAAGTTGAGAGACTCAGCCAAACATGGTTTAAAGTAAACACGTTTCTCTGCACGATTTGATTTCTGTTTTATGTTTTATTCTTTTACAGTCTTCAAAAACCTTTTGTAGTGCTGTTTAGAAGCTTTTCTTGCTTGCATTTCTAAAAATACACACGAAAAAAGCAGCATAAAAGTTCATTTGAAAAATAACAAACAATGTTTTTCTAAGCGGCTATTTCTTCATGCTCTGCTGCACAATCAGCCAGTTTAATAGAAAGCTGAAGTCTTTATTTTCTAATGTGATCATTTTCATTTTTGTTAGTCCTCTCTGTGATAAGGTCTCACACAGTCGCCTGCTACTTTGCCTCAGGCAAGCGCAGTCAGAGTGTTTTGCATATCTGCTCATTTGTTAAGCAAATCTCTCTCCCTCTATCTTTTTTCTTTATCCCTCCCTGTTTTCTCCCTTTCGCTCTACCACTCTGCTTTTGTAATCTTGAAAGATGTTCTGAACTCTTGTAATTTTTTGTACATATATATGCTGTATCTATGTTTGTGTGGCATTGGTGTCATGTTGTGCTGATGCATGGTTTAGTGGATGTGTTACCATTTTTTATATGTGTGGACTGATGTACACTAAAGGTCAAATTTCTCTTTTTGCCTGCAGGCTTTAACAGCTTTTGGCAGCGGACCCATTTAAAGTTTTTTATGATGATGTGCCTGTTCAAAATATCTGAAAGCACATCTCTTTATTGTTCCTCACCATTAATTCTGAATCAACTGTTTTGACAAATACAAAGCAGCTGCCAATCAATTTAACATATGGTGTGTATGATACGTTGGAATATATTAAAAGATTAAAATCTAACTTCAGACATGGTTAACTGAATTTGTTTCTCATGATCTTAAAAACCATTTGATGTGAAGATTAATGAGCAAAAGCATGAAATCAGGCTTGTAGACAAATATATTTTGTGCTTATGTATGAATTTCTTCTAATATCAAGAAACTGTGTCTTACTAGTGAGTTGTTCTCGCGGGTAAAAACAAACACACTGCGTGAACAGTGTATTCTGATTCATGAACAAATGTAGTGAATCGTTCAAAATGACTCACAAAAGAATCTTTCGCTGAAAGAGTAAGCGGTTACTGAATCAACAACTGATTGACTCGCTTACTGAACTGCTACATGAGTGATATCCATCTTCAAACCTTTTTTTTTTTTTTTCAACGTCTCTGCTTCAAAAGTGTAACTTGTAAATTGTAATTCATATGACAGTTTGGTTAACGATAAACAGTTTTGCACGTTTTGTTATACACTACATTTATTTGACAAGGTTGCATTAAATTGACCAAAAGTGACAGTAAAGGCATTTGTAATGTTGCAAAAGATTTATTTTTCTTTTAAATGCTGTGCTTTTGAACTTTCAGTTCATCAAATAATTGTGATGGGAAAAAATGTAAAAAAAAAAAAAAAAAAAGCATAAGAATATGAAAAAAGCAGCACAACTGTTTTTAACACTGATAATAAAAAATTTTTCTTGAGCACAAAATCAGCATATTTGAATGATTTCTAAAAGATCTATGACACTGAAGACTTGAATAACGGCTGCTGAAAATTCAGCTTTTCCATCTCAGGAATAAATTACATTTTAAAGTATATTAAAATATAAAACGGTTATTTTAAATTCTAATATTATTTCATAATATTACTGTATTTTTGGGTCAAATATAGGCTATTCAGTCTTGGTTACAATATAACAGTCTCTCGTATAGAAATAATGAGTAGGTGTGTCTCCACACTTTTGATGAATAGTGTATGCAGTTATGTAAGATATTAGACTGGAGCAGTAGCTACTAAATCCAGTTTAATTTTCATAATCAGAAATGACTGTTAGTGCACTGTTGGACAAACAGTTTTCTGATTTACAAAATCATGCAAAATCAACACACGCAACAGAAAAAGAGGAAGTGGAACTCAGGTGTGCGCATGCCCCTTCATTTCCCCTTTCTCCCTTCAAGGCTACATGTCACCCCACCCTCTTGTCTTAGTCCTAAAATCCTGTTTGCTCATACATTGTCTGTCATCCAAATCTGACACCGATTGGCTCCCTAAGCAAGATTGTGATTTGCTGTTGGATTTACTGTCTCGTTCCAGGATGTGGCTGTAACAGTCCTCAGCATGACTCAGACCCCATAATAAAAAGAATCATTTGCATGGGCACCACAGATTTGTTTACCAACTGTTACTAGAGATGCACTGTCTGTTTCCACCTGATGTGAACACTGATTTCTGTTCCTAACTTTTTTGACAGGTGAGCAGGTGTGCAGGGCGCAGATGGGGAACAGGTCAGCAGTGGAAGTGATGAGATTTCTCACCAACTTTCTTCAGCTTTTTTCTCATCAAGTTCCTCTTCGCTGAATAACCGCACTTACCTGTCCTGACCCTGTTTTGCGATTGGGCGCCACCAGCGTTCTGAGGGAACCACATGTGAGGGGTGTAATGTGTGGTTTATGATACGGTACAGAAAACTGTCTGTTTTGTTTGAGAGGGGTGGTGTGTGCAAAGCTGTGTCAGTAGGAATTTGTTTGGCAAAGCAGCTTGAACTCCACTGATGGGAGTGACCTGAGAAGCAGACGTCAGTAAATCTCTGAGTTTTCTTAGTCAAAATGTTTGCACAACTAAGACTAAGGAGTCCCGGTTGGTCAAAGTTTAATCACAGGAATCATTCCATTCATAAATATCAATTTCTTTGTTGCCTTTCTCCACCAAGCTCAGGCCCAGAAGGTCCGTTCATTCAGCCGCATGAAGTTTACAAACCTGCCAGGCAGGAGATTTGCATGTAGAGTTCCAGGTACCTATTTGAATGAAGCTTTATCTCCAGTCACACCAGAGATTTCACACAGCCTCCGGCAGTGTGCAGAACCATCAGCAGGGCCAACGGAACTGTGTATCCGGATCTTCGACAGGGCGGAGACACGAAAAGACAAACACAGCAAAGCCTTGTTTGCTGACTCTTCTCATTTTTCACTGTACCGGGACTGATTTTTTTACACATTTACAGTACGTGCACCCCTCCCCCTTGTCTTTATCTCACAACTAGATTTAAAAATCCACTTTTATGAATTATTGATGAAGCGGTAATTTCAAACAGGTGTATTTATTGTGAGACAAGAGTTTCTATAAATAACACGAGACAAAAAGATCAGTCTAAACACTAACAGACAATATTTTCACTGCAATTATAAAGCAAGTTTAGAAATAAAAGAAATATGTTTGGACTCCTTCATAGGGGACTAACTGGCATATGGTTATGATTTAATAGCTAAAAAGACATTTGCTGGACTTTTTGTGTGTCAGATTACAGTTTTGATAAATCACTGGATAGAATAAAGAAACATATTTGGAAGTCAATTAAAAGGTCTTAATGAAAATCATTTACTCACCTCAGGTTTTTCCAAACTTGTATGACTTTGTTTCTTCTATGGAGCACAAAAGCCGATATTTTAAAAACGTCTCAATGTCAATTGAGACCCCTTTGACTTTGTTTTATATTATATAGTATTTTTTTTTTTTAATATTTCAAAGTAGCTTTTACTTTTACATTTTTTAGCTTTTCTTTCAATTTTATTATGTACCTTTATTAGCTTTTTTTTTTTTTTTTTAAATATATTTCTATATAGCTTTCATTTGTTTTTATTTAAGTTTTAGATTTAATTTTAGTACTTCAGCTTTAGTTACCAACATTACCAGGCCAACATTTGTAATTTTTGAAATTTACATATTTTATGTATTTATGTGTATATATATTTTTTAAGCTTTTCATTTAATATTTATGTAATTAATTTATTCCAATTTTTTTTTCCAATTCCAACATTTTTTAATAATACTCTTAGTTTTAAGTTAACAATAACAAAATAGTTTGGAACAACACGAGCGTGAGTAAATGATGATAGAATATGAAACTATCCCTTTAACATGAGTCTACTTAAAGAAACACATTCCTCTGAAGCAACAGTCTTTTTTCCAGCCATGGGTTGTCTTCATTTCCTCTCCGCTGTCTGCGATGCCATATGCAACCTCCGTTATTTAAGGCTGTGCTGGCTCTCATGGTGTCTGCGAAGATCTACCTTCCTCTGGAAGCCTTTGGAACAGATGTCACAGCCGAACGGCTTGAATCCGGTGTGTTTGCGGCTGTGTGTGATGAGGTTAGAGCTCTGGCTAAAGGCCTTGCCACACACCTGGCATTTGTGAGGTTTCTCACCTGTAAACAAGCATAACATTTCAAAAAATGTCAATTGTAATCTGTACAAAAACACTGGGGAATCTTTGCTTTAAAGCCAGCTTGGATTTGCGTGCCACCCAGATTTGTTCTGTTTTCCAACACAGGAGTGGCTGTCTGCCTCATGCAAAGCTAACTTTCCAAGAGCCATCAGAAAAGCAGGAAGACCAGCTATGCAAATCAAGACAGCATTTGTTTAATCTTCTTTTCTTGATTTTTCTGTAGCTGTGCTGCTCTTGGAAACACACCCTGGAAAGCCAACTTCAGCATCGAAGGTGAATATATCTGTTCAGTTTTAATGATTTACATGGAATGAGTGTAAAGAGATAACACGTATTTCCAAATAATATGTGAAGAGCTGGGGAAACTGTTATTGAGGTGGCATTAACCACATGTGATCTTTATCGCTGCCACAGATCTCTTCTCAACCCCTACATAACAAACACATAGTCACACACCATGGCGTCTCACCCGTGTGGATGTAGGTGTGTTTCTTCATATCGGATTTCTGGTGGAATCTCTTGCCGCAGTACTGGCAGGGGTACGGCCGTGTGTCCGAGTGGATCAGCAGGTGAGTGGATAACGTTGAGGAGCGTTTGAAGGTCTTTCCACACATCTTGCACTCAAAACTTCTTTCCTTTAAACACAAAACAACAACAAAATGAATTTCTTTGATGGTCCAAGTGGCAGCTAATGATGGTACTGTATGATAATGCAGTAGGTAACTGGATCAGCATGGTTTGTTCTTACCTGAGAGTGGACGTTCATGTGTTGCTCTAAGCTAACAGCGTGGCCAAAGCTCTTTCTGCAGATGCTGCATCCAAAGGGACGTATGCCACTGTGAGAACGTCTGACGTGAACCTCCAGCCCATGAGGGGTGGAAAACACCTGGAGAAGAGGACAGAACAGCAATGAAATTAAGATATTATTTATTTATTTATATATAAATAATATTTATATAAAATATAACATTTATATTATATTTATATTAAAATTTTAACACACACACACATATATATATGTATATATATTTTTAATTTATATTTGTCGCTATTTAAATAAAAATATATTTTATTATATATTATATAATTTTCTGAAACTTTTGATTAAAAAATCTTATTTTATAATTTTTATTATAAATAATTTATATATATTTTTTATTATTTTTATTTATAAATAAAATGATAAACAAATAGATCATTTATACATAAGCTATAAAGTTGAATTGAATAATTTGTTAATTTGTCTATTATATATTATATATTGTTCTTATCATTTTAATTTAAAAGAATCTAATTTGATCATTTTTATTATAAATAAATTCTATATATATAACATTTATATATATAAAATGTATGTATGTATAGTATTTATAAATAAAATAGATAATTTATTTGGAAACAAAAAAGCGATAAAATTTAATTGAATATTAGTTTTTTCTTCTCCCAAAATAATAAAATAACTAATAATTATTATTAATAAAATCTTACAATTAATAATAAATTAATATGAATAAAATAATATTAATTAATAATATAATATTAATTAATATGAATTAAAAATGATTTTTTTAAATAAAAGAATCATAAAACACGATAAAATAAGAAATATACATAAAAATAAATATGTTTTTGATAGATAATTAAATACATATTTAACCTTATCACAGGTAATGCAGTGGAAGGTGTTAGACGTGGGTGAGTAGTGTGTGCTGCAATCCAGTGGTTGTTGAGGCTCAGAGCTCTGCTTCAGATGAGCTCCATACAGGCTGCTGGCATGCTGCAGGAGCGATGGAGAGAAGCCCATCTGCCTGAAGTTATATGTTGCAGGAACATGATCCCAGGTATAAGAGCTCTTGTAGTAGGGAGGGAACTCTGCCAGCTGAGGCTCTGTTGGAGGTAGAGCGGAAACATTAAGATCATTATTGTTATTGTGTCTAAATCTGTCCTAGAGATGTTACGATACTTGACATGATTTTTTTATAGAAAAATGTACACAGTCAGATACTTATGCCAGTGCTCAGACACTCACCAGATAAGTAAAATGGGCGTCTGGTTGTAACAGACAGCTCTGGTAGAGATGGTTTTGGGCAGTCGGGCTCTCGCTCACACTTGATGAAGAAGTCATACGGGTCTCTGTGGGATGGCCGAGTGACCGAATCTACCTGGGGCCGCTCTGGTGATTTACATTCCTTTGGTTCCAAAGAGACCAGCGCTGGGACTAAAAAAAAAGCAAGATTGAAACATGCAATCAAACAGCAACAGCAATCAAAATGAAATAAAGTTGAATACACTCTTAGAAATAAAAGTTCAGCAGAAGTTATTTTTTCTTGGTGTGAAGAACATCTAAAGAACCTTTTTCAACTATAAAGAGCCTTTCGTGCAATGGAAAGATTCCATGGATGTTAAAAGTTCTTTGTGGAACCATGCCAAAAACAAAATTTTATATTTAAGTGTTTATGTACAGTGTCCCCCTTTTTTTTTAACACTGAATATCAATGCAGTAGAAAACAAGATATTAAAACAAGTTTGTTTTGCTTCAAATGTAAGCTTGTGCTATCTGTCTTCAAAAAGAGATGCCACAATGACATTATGATATATTTTCAACACTCGCTTAACTATCCAAATCATTTTTATGGCCATTTTATTCACTCAGGCAGCTCCTTTCTAAAAAGCATGAACATTTAAATTGACTATTTATGCAATTAAATGGAGGTGTTTACATGAAAAGCTTTGACAGCATTAGACAGACAGATCTGAGATTGTTCCTCACACTTAATTACACAATTACATTTTCTCCAAATGAACCATATAGAGCAGTTACATCCAGTGACAATACTGCTCTTGTGTTTGAATAGGGCTAGTTTGCATATTCGTAACATCCAGCCTAACTGCTCAACAGCTTACGGACTTCCATGGAATACAACCTACTGAGCTATCTTAGTAAACAGCACATGAGGCTCAAAATGCTGTCTTAAGTAAGCAGTTGTCAAGCTTTTAGACACAGCCTTAGAATTAAATAACAGTCAGCCTGAGGATGAGGCACCATCAGCAAACATCAATCTGACAGGTGCTCAGCACATCCACCCAACACTCACTCTAGACAAATCATTTATTTACCCCACACAGGAGAATTAGAGATTCAGAATTATGTAAATGAGTAAAACATTTTAGTTAGATATTACTGTGGATTGTTCATCTCATGAACACCATATGTCAGGTGAATTTGGAGGTTGTTAAATTGATTTTTAAATGTTAAACTATTTAAAATACAATAGTTTAAAGTATAGGCTAATAAAATAAAATAATACAAAAATAACAACTATTTTAGTATAAAATTTTAGTATAAAACAAGGCACTTACTTGTTTTGGGTGTTGGGTCCGGGAGTTTGTGTTCACTTTGCTCGGTGTCGATGGGTCGGTGCACATTGTGAGACTTTTTACTTTTCACCAAAAACGATCGTGGCATGATGATTCTGTAAAATTAAATTTGTTTACTGATACTTTCATTTTCATATTTGTTATGATCTACGAATGAACTATCAACTATTACAAACTTATAGAATAACGAAACTTAAAAATGATCCAACTACGTAATTACAAATCCCTGTCTGATATTACAAATTAAAAAACAACAACTGTATGATAGTCATTTCTATATCACAATAAAAACAACGAAACTCAAAGTTCTTGTAATAAAATAATTTTCCTTTATATGTAATAACCAAATAAAATGGGACTTCTACACAGTTATACAGGCAACAGTATTTGGTGTTTTGAAAGTTTCAGTCAAACTCTGGTTTGAGATAGATTTTATAACATATGTTAATTTAAATATACCAAATTAATTTTTAATAACAAATAATTATTTAAATATAAATATAAAAGTAATTATAATAATAAAAAAAACGTTTCAATAATTGGCTTTAATTGAAAATGTATTATATATGAAAATAGCTTACCTGAAAAAAAACTGAGTTGTTTGAGTGGTAAACTTCGTGTTGAAAAATGCAGGGAAATCCGTTGTGATGTTTAGAAACTTAAGCACTGCATCGCTGTGAGTTGGTTGCGTTGAGTTTTTTCAGCTCTCCTCCCTGATTTTCAATCCGATAATTCTGCGGTGGAATCTGACTGAGCTTTCAACCAATTACAGACAGAGCAGGTGCGGCATTTGCCTATTAAACGCAAACTTAAACATCCTGGTCTGGGCACTCTTTTCCATAATGATTTAACAACATATTTAAGATATTTTAACAAATACTAGTTTTTATTTTAAAATGACAGAATGTATGAATTTTAATATATTGTTAGGTCTAATTTTTTTATTAGCTCACATCTCTACTGCTACGGGACATTCAGAAAGTTAATTAATGAACAATGAGTTAAAGATTCGCAATGTTTTGCAAAACTTTTTTTTTTAATTATCTGCTGTCAATTTAGTAATTTATCATCGTTGTTATTGGTCATCTGTTGACTTTTCTGCTGTAGAACAGCTAGCGGGCTTAAAACATAAAACCAATAAACCAGCAACAAACTTTGCTTGAACGTACCCCTCAAAATACACACCAAACCTGTAAAGTTGGTATCTCCAAATGTTTGCCTACTTTTATTTGCACAGTTGTGTTTTGGTTGCAGCCATAGGCTTTTTATGAGATCTTTGATTATTAAAAGCACAACTGAGTTATTAACGCATTGTTTGTAAAACTAAGCGCTGGAAGAGTCTTAGGTGTTTATTTATTGAGTGTCTGTAATCCTGGTGCGTTTTGCTCCATTCAACATTACTAATTTAAAGATTACCGGAGGTCAGGTTTTTATTGCCTTGTGCGCGCATTAAAGTATTTATATACGCCCCCGTGTGGATTGATGGTGAATTGCGGCTCATCTTTAGGTGACTCTTTAAAATATAATTACATTATAATATAATTATACATTATATATAATTATGATTCTTTAACTAGCTTTCCTTCATCTTTCATAAAAGTATAGAACTTTTGCTGAAAGCCTTATCTTGCATAAAGTAGATTTAATAATAAATGTTCGCTATTTGGACAGGCTGGTTCACTCAATTTCTATAATAAGAAGAATTATATATCACGTTTTATCACGTTTAGGTCGATGGATCGAAACCATCCTCTGCTAAATACACTTTTCTTTCATAATGTGGAGTGATTTAAAATCACACTATGTAATCTCAAAATTAATATGGCCTACGCCACCAGGTAATTATGCTTAATAAAAATCGTTCCTGAAATAAAAGAACTGAAAGTAACAGATTTTATTTAAGCTAGCTGCCAATGAAACGCATCTAATTTACATTTAGTTTAATAAAAAATAATAAAACTAGGCATAGACGCCCAAAAAAAAAAAAAAAAAAAAAATACAAACTAATGACAAAAGCACATCACAACATTACTAAAACGAGTTAACTAAAATGCAATATAAAAAATATCTAATCCAAAATATTTTTAAAAACCTGTATAAAATAATACTGTAGGAATTACATAAAAGGAGACTAAACAGTAAACTGCATGTAGTCAGAATAGTGTTAAAATCCATTCTTGATTCACAAAATATTTACCAATTTGTTTAATCAGATGAACGAATATACATGGAAAACACTTGAAGAATAAAGCGTTATACCAATTTGTGCTATTTTGAGATAATAAATCGCTGATGTAATTAAATAGAGGTCTATGACCATGATGAACCACTAGAGGGACATCTCCACTAAAAAACAGCTTCGTCCAGGACATTTAAACAATTGCATGCATTTATTATAGGTCAGTTCCGCAGAAATTATTTTTCTCTTTCACATATTCATGCTCTTTTTGGTAAGCAGAGGCAGAGATCAGCGTACAAAATTAAATATAACTGAAAGATGAGATAATCAGTATAATGTTAGGAAATGATGAATCATTAATTTGTGATCTCACCCTCATGTGATTACATGATGACATACATGATCATACAATTGTAATTTTGATTAACGGGTTTTTCAAATTCATAATGTATTTATTTAAGAGTACTTTTTAAACCTAAATTGTTTATTAGCCTGTATTTGGATTTTAATTATTTTAATCTTCTTCCTCACATGTATTTATTTGTTTATTTTTATGTATGTATATATGTTTAGGAAAAATGAGTTTTTAAATATACATAGTTCGGTCAGATTCAGCGTTACCACCTGAGTCACGCGAAAACCGCATTACAGAGCTCTGCATCCCTCCACCCTTCAGAAAAACAACTCGGGGCCAAACTGCAGGATTCCCTTAAACTTTCATACACGAGTCTTACTCGCGCCAAAATTCACAGTATTTATAAAGTATGACTGCTGGTCATTTTTGATAACATTCACGTCATATATCCATGTTCTGCGTCCAGACAGAGGCGTGTTTTTGAGCGCTCGGGGATTATTTTTCCCGCACAGCTGCGGATGGTGACTGCGCAGGGAGGGGTTGTGAGGTGTTCAAGATGGCGGCGCCCTGTGGAGTGCAGTTGCTCTAACAGGTAAACAGGTTTATTCAACGATGTTTTTTGTGGTGATATTTTTACATCATACGCAGTGACAGTCGGAATGTTAGATTTGCTCGCTCCTCAGTATTTTACGTGCATTATGGAGTCTCTAAGGCGTTATTTCTGATTTGCATTAAGCTTGTCGATAATAAGGCTCTCTTGCCTGGGACTCTCAGTGTCAGTGAAATAATAGTCCTCAGTGATTGTTACAGTTTCGAATTGAATCTCAACAAATCTCCGCGTGCATATGCACGAGTTTAAGGGAGAAGTTGAAATGCATTTGGGAATGTTTGATTTTGTTGGCGCATTTTTTGGAGACAGTCCCGCAGATTCTGGCCATTGTTCTCTCGCGTTGTTTACGCCAGTGGTCATTTCAACACAGAGCTGCTGTCAGTGCATGCAGCCGAAACCACAACATCTATCTGCACATGTGTGCACTGTCTGAACTGTTAAAATACAGACAGATGTTGTGGGATTTGCTGGCTTTTGCACGCGCTTGCGCGTTTTTAAACAGAAATCCTTTTGTAGGCAAATCATGCAATGCAGTCTCAAACATTTTTTATTTTGTGATCACTGCATATCGGCATTATTTGCACTATGACGTGTGTTACTGTATATATATATATATATATATATATATATATATATATATATATATATATATATATATATATATATATAATTTGTATATATATGTGTGTGTGTGTGTGTATATATATATATATATATATATATATATATATATATATATATATATATATATATATATATATATTTTAACAATATTCTTTCATTTTTAATAAGCAGTGCACATTTGTCTTCCTCTGTATGTATGGATGTCACATACATAAAATGAAAGATTTGAGACCCAAAAGCTTCGAAAAGTAAGACAACTTATATGCAATCTCTTTAAGGAATTAGTTAATGTGGCCCTGAACGTGGCATATAAAGCTTCTTTGTGTTGTTAACTGCCCTGTTTTCTAGTTGGCAGGCACAGCCACAGGTCGTGTTGAGGTCGTCCAGAGCGTCATCTTAGTGTTTTTTTCTGCCTGAATGCGATGCATGCTCTTAGTTTGTGGGCTACGATGATGAAGTTAATCAATGAACTTCTTTGTATCTACTGTGCAGAGTGGTTTCCATTGAGAGATCAGCTTCCCGTCACCCTTCCTTAGATGTTCTCATCTTGCACAAAGTTATGCTTAGAGCAGTGTTTCATAACAGCTGTTCGTTTGGTTGAGAACTGGAATGGTCTCCAGCAAGGAGACAGTGTCCTTTTAGCAGTTGTTCATGTTGCATGTCTGACTGTCAGCTTGAGGTGTTGGTGACTCGTGTTACTGTCAAGATCAAGCTGGTTAGGATGTAGGTTTAGACCCAGATCTGAAGGAAGTTATTGCTGTGAGGAAGTGGCAGACCTTTCAGTGTCAAATACAAAGAAGAAAATCTATTATATGGGGAAGACACATGCTGATAATCTGCCTTACTAGCTGACACAGTTTTGCATTGTTACTGCATTTTTTTGGTCATGTACATTATTATTTTTTTATTTTTTTTTTATTTTTGGCCTTGCAAACTATTAAGTCATCTTATAATCATTCAGTCATCAACAATCATTTGTACTTTTGTGAATTATTGTATGTAATTCTTGTAAAAGACTGATTTACTTTCGGCAAGGATGCTTTAATTGATTAAAAGTGACAGAAAATACATTTGTAATGGTGCATAAGATTTCTATTTCAAATAAATGCTCTTCTTTTGAACTTTATATTAATCAAAGAATCCTGAAAACAAATGTATCATGGTTTTGCTCAAAAAAATACTGTTTTCAAAACTGATAATGATAAGAAATATTACTTCAGCTCAAAATCAGCATATTAGAATGATTTCTGAAGGATCATGTGACACTGAAGACTGGAGTAATGGCTGCTGAAAATACATTTAAAAATGTATTAAAATAAAAAACATTAAAACTATAAAAATTTGAGCCAATAGTACATGCAAAAACGATTTCTTATAGTTACTGTTTTAGCCTATAACATGCTACTTTATCACTCCATTCATCGTTAAAATTCACTGCTTAATTTCAAAAAAGTGTGTTGTGTGTGCTTAACATGATACACTGCTCTTGTGGTGTGTAGTATATATACTGTATATGTCACATTTCTCTGGTCTCATTATGAATTTTCTTTGACTATGGCTACGCATTGAACTAATGTTGTCAGGCTGGTGTGACAACTGCTGACTTTTGTTGTGTCTGTGCAAGAACAGGTCGCAACATGTGAATCTTGTATGCTTCAGAATCTGTTGGGTTTGTTGTTTACTTGACTGAAATGGCAAACCTACATTGCCACATCTGATGTTAATGATGTTTATAATGGTACATCATAATTCTGTGGGAATTTTCCTGCACATCTTGCAGTGTTTTACTCACTCTCGATTGGAAAGTTTACTTAAAGGCAGAAACTGCAAGATGTTCTCATGAATATTTCATTGAGACAGGTGTTTCTAGAAAAGTGATGTAAGTCCTCAAATGTGTTTTGCAGTGGTGCCTGGAGACTGTATCGACGGGCGGCCCAGGGACCCCTCCAGGCTGGACAGGACACGGGACGTGGTGAGAGTGACGTCTGAGAGTCCTTCCCCTCTCCCTAGACTGTTTCAGAGACACCCGCCTCCAAACCCTCCGTACCACCATGTCCAGGGAACAGCTCAGCGTGGGGGACCTGCTTCCTCTACTGGAGACCTCTGACCTCCGCCAGCTGGATGAGATCAAGGGCCTTATCAATGAACACCTCAACACAGGTCCAGCCAAATACTCTTAGCTTTTACGCAGTTTTTGTGTTGAATTTTTAAACTTCTCGATGTTTGCTGCTATAATTCCCTGCAGTGTTTTATTGCATGACTGACAGTCCAAATCGATTCTTGTTTTGCAGATCGAGGGTCCATGCTGCTGAACAGCTTGGTGGATTATTTCCTGGAGACCAACTCCGCCCAGGCAGTGCACATCCTGTCGTCAGTGAGGGAGCCACACGATAAGGTGACTGACAGCCCGCTGATTTTACTGTTTTGTTTTTAACAGTCTAAACTTGCTACACAGAAGGGAAAGTTCTCAGTCGTTTTCTGGATCTTTTCAGTGTTTCACACGCAATCCATTTTCTCTGAGGTTTTCTGCCAAATTAAAAGTGTGATTGTATAACCTTTGAAAATGAATATTAGTATTGTAATTTACATTGTACAATAAAATAAAATATTATTTTTATTATCAAATACTCCAATTATTTATTTTTTATTACAACATAATTCTTACTTTGTTGAATATTTTCACAATATAAAGGATCATCATTAATTTTTAGTAATACTGAGCGAGTCAAAAACAGTTGGAATGTGGCCTATGATAATTGAAGTGGAGAGATTTTTTTTTAAAACTTTGTTTTAGACTGGTTGTTTGAAACCAAAAACAAGCTATAGAAAATACATTTGTCTTACTGTATATTTTTGCATAAAATTAACTGTTTTTGACAAATTCAACTACTTGTATTGAGAGAAAAAACGTAAAATATACAGTTGTTTCATGCAAATAATTATTCACTTTGACTTTATTTAAAAATGACAAGTAGTAGCTTGAGTACGGTTAAAAGTTATTATTTTATATCTTTGCTGAAAAGATGATTAAAAACCGAGTCTAAACTTCCACATTTTTCAAGTGTTTCCAAAATTATTCAGCCCTAAAAGCATGGATCACACTCAGAAGTGTCTTCACAGTAAAAAAAAAAAAAAAAAAAAAAAGTGTATATATATATATATATATATAATATATCAATCAATAAATAAGCCTTTTAAATTATGTTTTTATGCAGATACATTACCCTACAAAACCAACCCCAATGATTCTAGAATTATTAATGGTTTCCAAATAGAACTGTTCAATTTTTTTTTTATATCACAATATGTATCTCAATGTCAATTTTTTCCCCCCAATATCTTGCAGTCCAGATTAGTTCCCATCAATAATGCAAATATTACACACTTCACCTTTTAAAAGTGTGACCATTGGAACGTGTGTATGATATGCAACCAGCCTACATTCTTAAAAAAAACACCTGTTAAATATGAACAAATTTAAGAAGCTTTATTTAAACTCAGAGCATCTTTAAGGAGTATTTCTCTTTCATTTCATTAATATTTAATAACAATAATAAATGTCTAGGGCAGAGAATACATTATCAACCGTTCTGAGTCTTGTCTACAATATGACTTGTCTGTGTTGTCTGTTTCTCAGCACCTTTTTGATAAAATGAATGAATGCATGTCTAAAGCCCCCTGTCGCCTGCCCACTCTCACTCTACTGGGGCACGTTGTCCGTAAGCAGCCGTCTTGGATCCACAAGATCACTCGCTATCCGCTGCTGCTATCTCTTCTCAAATGCCTCAAGGTAAGCTGATAATGTGAAAGATCTCTCAGATATGCCTCTTGGTGTTATATCTTGGTATGCAGTATACATAAGATAATTTGTGTGTTACAGACAGACACAGATGTTGTTGCTCTGATAACTGGAGTCCTGGTGCTCATCACACTATTACCCATGATTCCCCAAGCTGGCAAGCAGCATCTCTATGAATTTTTTGATATCTTTGGCCGTCTGGCTTCTTGGAACCTGAGAAACCCAGGTAAGAGTTACTAAACATTCAAATACTGTATGACTCAGTTATACAATATTTTTATCGTTGAGTCTCCCACAGAAATTCAAAAATATTATGAGGCATCTTATTACAAATGATTTCATTTATAATAAGATGCCTCATAATATTTTTGGATGGTTAACTAGTTGTGTGATCAATCTCTGTTGACAGGACACGTCCCAGAGGTTTATCTCATCCACCTGCATGCAAGCGTCTACTCGCTCTTCCACCGGCTGTATGGGATGTATCCCTGCAATTTTGTGTCTTACTTGCGCTCCCATTACAGCATGAAAGAGAACATGGACACTTTTGAGGAGGTGGTCAAGGTGAGCTGTCACTCATACAGTTGTTTGCCTGGAGATTTTCCAAATACATGAGATTTAATGAAATTCCTTTTAATCCATAATGATTTTCCATAGGATAAAGGTACAAAATGATCAGTAATAGGCCAATTATCGGCCAATAATATTAGTTGATTTATAGATAGATGGATAAATTTATATATATATAAAGCATATTTGAACATGCTCATTTCCTGTTATTACTTCTAGATTACCTTTGAAATCATGTAGCATTCCATTAATCTTTAACAACATTAATAATGACACTGTTAAAAATATTTAGCAAATATTAAAATTAATATCTATTTTTTTTTTTACTGTATATTATAATAATTTGATGCCACTTGTAGCATTTAAAACGATGATGAAAACAATGATTTTTGTTTTTACTGTTTTATTTTTAATTTCTATAAGCAAAATAGTATAGAATTATAAAATCGGCCATTTATCTGTTATTAGCACATGACAATAATTATCGGTATACAGTACCATTCAAAAATTTGGGGTGGTAACATTTTTAATGGTTTTGAAAGAAGTCCCTTATGCTCACCAAGGCTGCATTTATTTGATCAAAAATACAGTATAACCAGTAATATTGTTAAATATTGTTACAATTTAAAATAACAGAAAAATTGTATGTATTTTTTTTACATGTAATTTATTCCTGTGATGGTGAAGCTGAATTTTTAGCAGCCATTACGCCAGTCTTCAGAGTCACAAGATTCTTCAGAAATCATTCTAATGTGCTGATTTGGTGCTCAAGAAACATTTCTTATTATTAATAATGTTGAAAACAGTTGCTGCTGTATGTGTTTGTGGAAACTGGATTCTTTGATGAATAGAAAGTTTAAAATATAGCATTTATATAAAATAGAAATCTTTTGTAACATTATTCTGCAAATGTCTTTACTGTCAGTTTTGATTAATTTAATGCATTTCTGCTGACCCCAAACTTTTCAACAGTAGTTTATGTCAGAATTTTATTATGGGGGCATCCATAACCGGTAAATGTCAAGCTTCGAAAATGACAGATACCTATGCACTAGTAGTTATGACTAATGGCTAATTAGTGATGGTGTGATTTTAATCAAATATAACTGATGGTGATGGTTGATGTCTGTGTATATGTTTCAGCCCATGCTAGAACATGTCAGAATACATCCCGAATTAGTGACCGGAACCAAGGACCATGAACTAGATCCCAGCCGGTGATGCAATACTGACTCATGTCACTTATTTAAATGCATAAACCATTAACTTTACAGTCACCCTTTATTTATCATTTGGTCTCTTTTCTCTTTACAGGTGGAAGAAATTTGAAATCCATGATATCGTTATTGAGTGTGCCAAAGTCTCTCTGGACCCGAAGGAGGCGTCCTGCGAAGAGGGCTATGCCAGCATGCCTGAGCATTTCTGTGCTCATCTACAACAACGTCCGGCTGATTGCACTGCCAGCCCTTACGGTGACTTCTACAGTAGCTACGGTAACACTCTCATCCTGTCTGAATGACTTATTCAAAGTGGCTATATAAATAGATTTATTATTTAGAAACTCTTTTTCTGCTAGCAGCTGCAAAGTCATGAGTTTAGCCCCTAGGGAATGTGTGAAGTCATAAAATGTATATCTTAAATACTGAAAAGAAGCATCTGCCAAATGCATGAAATGTAATGGGAAAGAAGCTAGGCAAGATAAAAACTGCATACAAATTCAGTCACAGTCTATTTTCAGGCAAACTCAGTTTTTATAGCAGTGGCAGGATGTTTTTTTTGTGGACATAATTTTTCTGTCCCTTTCCAGGAAGTTCTTCCTCGACTCATTTCTCCACCCCTCGTCAGCCTGTCGTCCCTCCCTTGGCCCTGTCCTCTTTCTCAGGGACTCAGCCCCCCTATCGCAGCCCCACTGGAACCCGTCGACAGGTGAGAGTCCACCAAACTCGGAAATCTACAATCCAGTTTTTAGTTTGCTGTTTATAATTTGTTTGTTTTAGCAGCCTAGTTGCAATATTGGAGCTTGTGTTCGGAACTACCTGTATGAATCCAGTGAATCGGTGTTCTGCATATAAACAGTTCCGGGTTGGCACAGTAGTTTGTGCAACAGCACCAGTGCAGGAATCAGCGTCTGCTTCCCCCCTCCCTCTTGTTGTTTGTCAGCTTGTCAGCTGTTGTCCATAAATCACCCATCCCTGAACCCCTCCCTTCCCGCTCCCCCTCCTTCTCCCACCATGAATCATCTCCTTGTTCTCCAGGCAGGCTGAGGAGCTGAGAAGAAAGGAGGGGAGAGGTGTTGAGTCATTCCGGTGGGTGTGCAGGGCTTTAAAAAGAGAAAAACATGCCATCTCTTAGCTGACGCAGAAACGGTTGTTTTGGCAATGTGAATGACGCCGGAGCGATTTCTCCTGGCCTGTCACCTCCCACGGTCAGGACCTTTATTCTGCTGAACCCTCTGCAGTCTGAAAACAAACAGCATTGCGTTTGTGTTGTTCTAATGAGCACATTTGGTCCTATGTTAATGTTTTTCCTCACAATTCAAGATTATGTTCTCACAGTTTTGTCATGATTTGGTAAATACTTTCTATTAGGGGTGCATTGATCTGGAAATTAGAGGTTGATGCAGATAAGTTATTTTAAAACTGTGATAACGATCTGATTGCCAGTGTTTCTCAGAGCTCAGAGCACAGCCTCTCTCTAAAAGGGAAAGTCCTTTTCAAGATCTAGTGCTCTTACAGAGTTAAACTTGATGTTAGTGCTAGATGATGATTTCAATCTTAAAATAAGTAGAAACATTTAAAGGGATAGTTCACCCAAAAATGAAAATTCTGTCATTAACAAATTCGTAAGACCTTCGTTCATCTTCAGAACACAAATTAAGATATTTTTGATGAAATCCGAGAGCTTTCTGACCCTCCATAGACAGCAATGCAACTGAAATGTTCCCAGAACCAGAAACTAAGTAAGGACATCGGTAAAATAGTCCATGTGACATCAGTGGTTCAACCATAATTTTACGAAGCTACGAGAATATTTTTGTGCACAAAGAAAACAAAAATAACAACTTTATTCAACTTTATTCAAGTAAATAATGACAGAATTTTCATTTTTGGGTGAACTAACCCACTAAAACTAAAAATTGTACAAAATGTACACTTTGAAATTGCTGACAAAAGTTTACATTTTGTGAACTACTTTTTTTTTTTTTTTTTTTTTTTTGGATGAAGCATAAATGTATTAGATGCCATCTGATAATCACTTGAGTCTGCATGAGCAGTCAAGGGACTTATTTCATGTGTGCTTGTGTTTATTTATAGAACTCCAGCTGTGAATTTAATGCCACATATGGCTTTAAGGATTCCCTCTGGAGCCCCTCCTCTCAGTGTGGCATGGCCACGCCCCCTTCCTCCCGTGGGATGTCACCCAACCCAGAACTGTCCCAGAGTGCCTCTCACCTACCAAGCCGCCTCTACAGCACACCTGGTGACTATACTGTTTATGCATGTTCACAGACAATATTGACATTTAGCATGTTGGCACAGGTAGGTATATCTGGGTTGCTCTTTCCTCACTATTATAAATTTGGTTTTGTCTTCTTCCCTGTAGCAGGTGGTAAAGGCACCCTGTCCTCTAGCACCCCTGCGGCCGCCTCACCTCCTCCTAGCCTCTCCGATGAGTTTCCCCCTGCGTCTCTGCCTCGCAGTACCGCCAGCCCGCCATGCAAGGTACTTTTGTGGAGGATGACCTTTTGTGAGGATCTGTAGTATTCCCTTAAAGCGATAGTTCACCCAAAAATGAAAATTCTGTAATAATTTATCATGTCAAAAACCTCTATGACGGTATTTTTCTTCTGTAGAATACAAAAAAAAAAAAAAAAACTTGAGTGAACTATCCTTTTAGGCCTTCCTTAACTTTCCCTTGTTACAGCAACTTTTAAAGTTTGAGACCATTTTGCTTGTGTATAATTTCACTTTAAATTATTTTAACTGTTATATGCTCTTTAGAATGGTAGACCTTTAGACCACACCAAACCCGTCTTGGTCAGACAGGAGCCGGTCAGACAGGAGCCAGACAGAGAGCTCGAGGAAACTGGACCTGAAACGATCAATCATAGAGGTATGTTATATTTAAGAGTCACTCAAAACACAGGAATTGTGTTTTGACATAACCAACACAACAGCTTGACATTAAATTAAAGGTTTAATTCTCTTTAAAAAGTTAGTTTAACTATTTCTTTAACCTTTGGTTAAGGTTTTAAAGTGCCGAGAGAAAAGGCAATATGACTATAATGATTACTATAATGATAATTGTTCTATTGTCCTCTTTTGTAAGTCGCTTTGGATAAAAGCGTCTGCTAAATAACTGAATGTAAATGTAAATAACTACACAGAGGATTATCAAAAAAAAAAAAAAAAAAATTCCAGCTGGTGAACAATACAAATATTGACAGCCAATCAGAATCCACCTGACTTTTAAAAGTTTGAGCATTTAAAGCAGCAAATTGTGTTTATCATAAGTGCATTAAGCTATTGCTATTATGCTATACAATGTACTATGGGAGCCTGTTTCTGCCAAGGAATTAAAAAAAAAGGTAAATGCAACTTTTTATCTCACAATTCAGACTTTTTTCTTAATTCTTAGAAAAAAGTCAGAATTGCGAGATCTAAACAGAATTGTGAGATAGAAATTTAAGTTGAATTGAAGAGTTCTGAGATTATATCTTGCAATTCTGATATTTTTCCATCTCTCAAGTATGTTTTTTATGTAATTGCGACTTTTAATCTTGCATATTTTTCCTTGCACTTAAGTTTATATCTCACAATTCTGACTTATTTTCACAATTCTGAATTTATATCTTGCAGTTCTGAAAAACAAATTCTCAGAATTACAAGAAAAAAAGTCCAAATTATGAGTAAACATATTTAAAAAATAATATTTTAATAAAGATTTACCTTTTTATTTTTTGTCCTGTGGTAGAAACAAGCTTCCACAATATAGTTATTTTTTGTGAATGGGCCTGTAGATGTGTCATTATTAAGAATTTGTCTTTTATCTGACCCAGATGGCAGAAGTGAGAACATACCCATGACCCTGACCGAGCTCTCTGTGTACATGGAGCAAGAACAATTGAGGATCGAGAAAGAGAGGGAAGACGGTAAGAACTAATGTTTCTTTCACACTAAGTGGTGGTGTGTGGCCTGTGCTGTATTTTAAGTCGCTTCATACCAGTTGTGTCTTTTTCTGACAGACTAACTAAACCATTAAGCTCTGGAAATATCCTTATATAATTTTCTATCTTCCATCTTCTCAGCTGCCATCACGGAGGAGCTTCTGAAGTTAACCGAGGAAAAGCGGGATTTAGCTGGCCTTCGTGGCTTTGACTCTCCATTCTTCAGCACCACAGAAACCCTGACCGGAACGCAAGAGAAACCCCTGCCCTCTTCTATCCTGGGCAGCTCTATTAGAGACCCTCACAACGCCATCTCCACACCCGACAAGACCGAGATCACACCTGGGGACAGAGGCAGAGTCAGCAGAGGCCCATCCCAGGAGCATCCCTGGTCCTTCCAGCCAGTGTTCATGCCCATCGAACACCCAACGCACAGCCACCTTCATCGGAGCCCCTCCGCACCAGAGGACGAGGCCCTTAAATACGGCTTGTGCTCCCCGAGCCCATGCAAGCCGCCACCCCTGCCGTACGAGGCTCTGTTTGACCTGGCCCTGCCTCGGGCGGCCTCTCTCTTCGTGGGGAGGAAAACCTCAGAGATTGTGCAGCGAGTAGCCTTGGAGAGGATTCAGAGAGGTGACGTGGGCAAGCAAGGGGAGGAGGTGGGTGTTGAGGTGGCTGTGTCTGCCTCCCCCTTGGAGGTGCTGGATCGCCTCGTGCAGCAGGGCGGTGATGCCCATGACAAAGTGTTAAAGAGGTAAGCCTTTTGCTTTCACAGTTTGCAATAACTGTTGTTGCTTAGTGATTAAAGATCAGAGCTTGTAGTCAAAAGGTTGTAGGTTCAAACCCTGCAAGGCATTAAAATGAGTTGTCTCTGTTGTATCTTCGAGTAAGGCACTTAAAGGGATAGTTCACCCAAAAACGAAAATTCTGTCATCCTTGGTTAGATGTAACTAAAAGCCTTAATTAAATCTCTTCATCATATAAATCAATTGTATCTCTTCACAAGTCTTGGATTAAACTGCTTGGATTTATGTGGTTTCATTTTGTAATGTCTTCATAACCTTTTTGGATCTTTTAAGTTTTGTTTACCTGGACTTTCAGTGGAGGTACGAAACCCTGTTAGGTTTCATTGGAGGAGTCATGACATGGATTTTTTTATTATTTTAATATGTTCCTTGAGGTTTACTTATAATGTTAATAAAGTTTTGTGGAAAAAAAATGTGGAAAAATTATTATTTTAAACCCTCATTCTGACCCTCTGTCTAAAATAGCCTGTCTAAAATAGCCCTTTAAGGCTTGTCAGTAACCAGCCACTGTTATGATTGGCTAACATCATTGCATAGGAAGCAGTATCAACACCCCCTCGCTATTGCATGTGAGTGTTTTGACCATATAATCAAAATAAAATGGTCATTTCCAGACAAAGCATTATAAAATCATTTACTTAGGGTTTGTAATGCAGCTGCAGTCAGATGTAGTACCGCTTCATCTTTAAAATGTTTCTTCGTGAACTCTCCATGGCACTGTGCCTCGTTTACAAAACAAAATGCTCCAATCAGTCCTCTGACAAGATCCGGTGTGCCATTAAAAATAAACTATCTACTTGTTCTTTACGCTGGGATCCTTCTGATATCTGTACAAATATGCGAACGAGTTGTTTAAACCAAACATTCGTCCTATTGACGACAGACTCAAGCGTGAGGACTGTGTCAGAAAGCGAATGCGCATCTGTATACTGTATCTAGTGTAAACAAGATAGCGGCAGTGATTGTAATTTCTATTCGCTTTTGACACGTAGAAACACCCACATTTAGCGTAATCAAGTGTTAGCCGTTAAGCGACTGAAGGGCCTATGGTGAGAAGAAGAATATTCGTCGATGTCTTGCTCTGGAGGCAGTGTTTTATGCAAATTTTTGTGCCTCCATGACGTCATCTTGCACCTCAGATCCAAACGAGCCGTTTTTGGAGCTTGATTAAATAAATGCTTTGTTTATAATGAATGAGGAGGTAGTTTTAAGCTATGAAACTTGCAGGATGTTTTAATAGTACAAAGACCTCTTATATGCCAAAAGATCAAGGCAAATTTGATTTCTCTTGTCATTTTTTTATTTTTAAATAAAAATATCTTAATTTGAGTTTCGAAGATTAACCAAAGTCTTATGGGTTTGGAATGACATGAAGAAGAGTAAACAATGACAGAATTTTCATTTTTGGTTGAACTATCGCTTTAACTGCAGTTTGTAAACCCTAACCAGACTTGCCAAATATCCACCAAAAGTGTGACATGACAAAATCAGCCAATTAAGACATACTTAATGAGTAATGGGGAGAGAGAATTACATTTCTCACTCATAAATACGATTTTCTCAGTCATTCATGTGCTCAGAACTCGTTATTATGATTTTTCTGACTCCACTCAAAGAGCACATTAGCAACATGCTAACTATCATCTGGATCATCTTAACCACCACAGAGCAAGATGCTATCAACCACCCCGCAACACCTTAACAACCTAACAGACTAACAACCACCCGAAAACACCTTAGCAATCATCCGGAATGACCACATAACTACATACTAACAACCAACTGGAACATCTTAGCAATCAAGTAGCAACTTTCTAACAAGCTCTCAGAACTCCCTCCTCGTGATGAGGAGGTTTACACACAACAAGATAACTAGTTTTCTTCAGAAAATGTAAAAGACTTGCTAAAGGGCTGCTGTCCTTACAAAATTAACCATGATTTTATTGTAGTAAAAGTGTAGCAACCATGTTTTGTTGTATTGATTACCATTTATATAACCACAGTTTTACTACAAATACCATGGTTACACTGTAGCAAAACCATAGTTAATTTATGGTTACCAAGGTTTAACTATAGTTTTTTGGTTTTATTTGGAGTAAAACCATGGTTAATGTGTTGCTCTGAGGCTCTTTTAGGAAGAACTGGATCAGACTAGTTGCAGATTTGCCCACTAACTCGCTATCACACTGAAACAACTGTCTGCATTGTCCGGTGTCACATCCACTGCCACGCAAATCAGTTCACAGCGCAACAGCAGAGCCTGTGTTAACGGAACACAATCAGAGCTCTTTCTCTCTCCTCCTGCCCTGCACAGGCCTTACTAGAAGACACATAATTGAGTTGGGTTACTGGGCTCACACAAATTGAGGTGTTTTGGCTCTGGTCAGAGAGGGTTCTGTGTGGAAAGGCTTCCTCTGCCAGAAAAGCAGTGTGTCCGAAATTATTGTCACATTGCCACTGACCTTGTTGATCTTGTGTTTTCTCCCTTCCTTTTCTTCCAACATTTCCGCAATCGCTCTCAGATTGCCCCTGCCAAGCAAGTCAGCTGACTGGACACACTTTGGAGGTAAACAACATTACATGAGCACACATTCGCTACTTGTGGAAAAGTAGTTCTTTCAGAGTACAGAGAAACAATGCTGTGTTTTCAGCAAGGGGATAAATATTTAAAGGATTATTAAAGGGATAGGGCGCCCAAAAATTAATATTCTGTCATTCTGTCATAAGAAACTTAATTACTTTAATGCTTAAGACTGAAAAAGCTCTTACTATTTGTATAATTTTTGAGTTATATAGAAAACGTTCTTTAATGTCTCATGCACAGGTTCTGCTCCTCTGGATGAGCTGCACACACAGCGCAGTCAGCTGCTTCTGCTACACAACCAGCTCCTGTACGAGCGCTACAAGCGAGAGCAGCATGCCATACGCAACCGACGTCTGCTTCGCCGCATCATCAATGCCACCACACTTGAGGAGCAGAATAACGCCATGGTAACCTTAGTTCAGAATCATGACCTGTGGGACAGTCAAGATATTCACCTTGACCACTAGAGGACAGCAGAAACCAATGCAGTTGATTGTATGTATGTGTTTGTTTCTACAGAAGGACCAGATGAACCTGCAGAGTGTGGATATCATGTCTTCGAGAGAGAGCCTGCAGGTAGAGCAGCAGAGATACCGACAACTCTGGGATGACCGAGAGACTGTAGTTACACGCCTGCATAGCCAGATACGCCAACTACAACAGGCCAGAGATGACTACTACACCAAAAACCAGGAGTTACAGGTGCTAATCAGTTTATTAGTTTTTTTTTAAGCTAAAAACCTTGAAGCCGTATTGTATATAATTTGATAATAGTAAATGAGATGGCCACAAAATTGCAGTTTAGAATCAGTTTGATCATTTATTATGCACCTGTGATCCTCCAATCAGAGTAAACTACAAGAATGCCAGAAGCAAATAGGTGAGATGGAGGCGGAGCTTCAGAAGGCGAACAACAAAGTGTGCCACACAGGACACCTGCTGAACCAGCTCACTGCCAAAGTAAAAATAATCATCCTCTGTCTCTTCGGCTCCAAAAAGAGCCAGTCCCATATCTTTTAGTACATTTTTGAAGCAAATGATCTTTTGTAATTTTGGAGTGAATGGATTTTTATGAATATATATCATCATTATCTTTCCCTAATTTGTTCTTTCTTCAGTTGTCATCGAGTGAAAGTATTCAGCAGCAGCTGAGTTTTCTAAATAAGCAGCTGCTGCTGCTAGGAGAAGCCCATAAACTGTGTGTTCAGGAGCTGCATCAGGCCGGACCAGACACTAGCAAGGTATAAGTCAATGGAACAAGAAGCCCAGTGTCTATTTCATCTTTGCCATAAATATGATTTATGTCATATTCATCTCTGTCTTTGTCCACTTCTCTCTTGTAGGAGGTGCAGATGCTGCAGACATCCTGGGGGAAGGAGACAGAGCGTCTAAAGCAGAATCTGTTACTTCAGAGCCAAAAGCTGGATGCTGCTCAGCAGAGAGTGGCAGAGCTGGAGACTCAACTCGCTAAGAAAGAACACCTGATTGCAGAACAAAAGAAGTTTCTAGAAGATGTCAAGGTTCAGGCTAAGTATGATCTGTTTTGGTGACTTATATTTGCATATATTGACAATTTGATGGACAAAGCTTCTCCTCAGTTTTCTGTATAATATACTCTCTTGTCTAATTCCATCATTTCACAATGTCTCACAATCTTTCTTATTTGTCTTTTACTCAGAGGGGAACTGCAGGCCTCTGATAGCAGATATCAGGCACAGAGGCGGGTAACTCTGGCTCTGCAGACTGAGCTTCTGCAGCTCTACAGCAGGCTGGAAACAGAAGACTCCTCCACCACTCCTTCAGCCTTAACGGCAGAGGGCACCACTGAACCTCGCAGTTCCACTGAGCCCAGGTATGACTGATAACTGTAGTGTCATTCAAATATAAAAACATTTAAAACAAAGATATCATTATCATTATCCAGTATAGCATGCTACTACAACTTGTATGATGTTATGATATGCACTTTGTGCTGTTGGCACTTTCTATGAATAGGGTACCATGTCAGACTTTTACATTTTAAAATTGCAGTCTTTTTTTTCTTTGTGTTTAATTTTCTTTTTTTCCATTATGGCCAGCACAGGAGGTGTAACTAAATATTATGTGTGATTTAATTTTACACTTTACTTTATATGAGGTTCACCATTTGTGTGTGGGTCAAAGACGAAAAAGGGTTTTCAAGCATCAAAACAATAAGTATAATACAGCTTTGAATTGTTGTTGTTTTTCGATACATTAGAAAGTGTCCTGTTTAATTAGTTTTTTTCTGCGCAAAAACTAAATGTCGTACATTTTTACCATGATTTACAGAAAACAGCCACTAAAATGTCATTCAGTGCAACAATCTTGTCAGGCATATTTACCACAAGAATCAGTATATGACATTAAAAGACTAATTAGTTTTACCCCAAATACTACTTACTTGTAATTTTACATTTTTAAACTTTGCCATTGTCCCATTTTAGCCATTTGTCAGCAAGAATTTTTTACTCATTTAAAATGCAATAAAATTTTGTATGTTCACTTATTCTTTTATATATTTTAATACGTACAGGTCAGAATAAGTATGTTGTTTCAATTTTTACGTAAATATAAGTGTTACACTGAATGACAATGGAACATTATTTCACCCACATTTTGACATTTTATTCTCCCAAAACCTATTTGAAACCTTAAAACTAGGCATTTTACTTGTATTTCAGGTGCTTTCTACGTATATAAAATCACTTTTGTAAAATTTCTTTTGATTTGGATGTTTTAATGTCTTTGACCCATGTACTTGTCAAAAGTTTGGAAACAATATGATTTTTAAAAGAATAAATTTTAATTTTAAATGTTTTGACAGGTGCTGTGAATGATTTAGCTTAAATAAAGCTGTCATTCAATATGATGCTTTTAAAATAGCTGTTTTTCAGGTTAACATCTAATAATTCTCTCTGCAAATAAATTTGCCTTTTTACCTTAATTACTTAAAAACAAAAAATAATAGGACACCAATTTGTTCCGTTTTTGTGGGTTACGTAATTATTGTGCATTCTGTTGCATTCTTCTCTCTCTCTTTTTCTTTTTTTATTTTTTTTTACATAAATTTCTTACAATTGTGACTTTTTTTCTGGTTGTTTCTGGTGTCACAGTGTCATAGTGGTGGATGGCGCAGTAAAAACAGCCACCAAAGAAGACGGCAAGTCACCTCAGTCTCCACGTGGCAATGGCAGCACTTTATCGCCAGCGCAGCCCAAGGCCAGCTCTTCCCCGGCCAACTCTGTAAACGGCAATCGAGACACTCCCCCACCTTTCCTAGTAGAACCACCCCCTCACCGTCCTCATTCCCCACTAGGACCCCCAGGACCTTTGGTCCCTTCTGACACCCCACTCACTGTAGGCTCCTACCCCAGCGCCAAGAGCTTTCTGGGTATGCGTGCAAGAGAGCTATTCCGCAACAAAAGCGAAAGCCAGTGCGATGAAGATGAAGCCCCGCCTCCACGTCTCACTGGCCTATCACAGGGCCTGAAAACTGAGCTCTGCGTGGAGCCAAAAGCAAAGAGTACATCCAGCTCCGCTGCTGCGCAGAGCTTCACACTCATCACATCTGCTAAAGAAACCCAACCTGATGCTCAGAGAGCCAAAAACCGAGACACGTTCGGCTCAAAATGCCCAGAGAGGCCCAGGCAGCAACCGTTAAGGATCATGGACTATAACGAAAGTCATCAGGAGCACAGCTAAAGTTATGGAAAAATGGAGAAAGAGAGAGAGGTAGAGGATGAAGAGATGTGCGAATTTAGATTATTAGAGCGTAAGGCAAGACTCTTTCAATTTTCAGTGTTATCTTTCCCATTTCCACAAGCCGACAACAGGATTTGGAGCTAATAAATCAGTAAAACCCTCACTAAGTGGAAGGAATGGACTAAAACAAGAAGTATAGAAGTGGTCACAAAATGTCTTTTAGTAACCCCACTGCATTGTTCACCAGAAATGTCACCGCTGCATCTTTTATTTGTTGTTTTTTGCTAATTTATCCACTCCCTTTAACCAAGTAATTGTTGCAGCACATGGAAGCTTTGCATTTAGGCTGTTAGAAGCAATATAAGTTGATTGATTTGTTGTAATGGTACATAGCTTACACCCTCACAGCTCACCCGCACAGAGCTGAAGTTTGTGTTTGGATGTCAGGAGGCGGATGGTCAGTTGGATGGTTGTCTTGTGCCAAGCAGGAGTCAGTGTTTCTTTAAAACCATCAGGTTTTACTTTTCAGACATGTCAAGTGCATTTTCATGTGCTCAAATCATGTTTATCTTTACTATGTTTCTGTGTGTGTGTAAAATGTGTGTATGTGTGTGTATGTGTGTGTGTGTTGAAAGTGATGGCATGTATCCCAGACTTAAATCTTGGTTAAATTGCACTGTTAGTTGTTACTGATTACGGAAAAAATCCGTTACAGTCTTGGACTAGACTAAATCTGGATCTGAGAAATGATACAGCCACAACGAGAGGAAGGTTCGACATGTTTTTTTATATATTTTTAAATTATTTATTTTTTGTCCTCTTCTTTTTAGCTTTTCAAGTATTACCAGTGGTAAGTATAAAGCAACGTAAACGAAGAACGACCATAGATTCGTGATCATAACCCACGACTAGTCAAATCTATGAATCCTATCCTTCTGTAATCTCTATAAGTAAAATCTAGATGATCTAGTGGCCATTTTGAAGCCTTATCCTAATAATAAATAAGTCATACATCAGTTAATTTGCTTTGACACTACTAACTTTCAGTCTCAAGCTCAGTCATCATATTTGCTCATAACTCAGTAGGTAACTGATAATAGTATGAATGATCTGTCTTTTACCCTCTCACTTCAGCGCACTGCAGATGTTCAAGGATATTATTACTAATTTTGCTTCCTGAGTGCCAAATACTCAATAAGACAATGACAGTATTCTGTAGAGCTTAAATATACTGTTTTTTGTCCTATTATTCAAGCACATCTATTCTTATTCTTCCACATATCAGTTTGGGGGGGTAAATATAAGACTTGATTTTGTCGAGCTGAAAGTATGCGGACTGTAGCGATGAGAGCTGTATGATGCCAAGTAGATGTTGTAAAATATCTCAGAATTTCCACAAAATGGCCATGTTGATAGTCAAACGTCATTTAGGAATGGTGGATGGGGTGGTCATACTCAAATTGTTCCCAAATCCTGTTGTCCCCTTGAAGTCTCTGCTGTTCCTTCTGCGTTGCTATCTAGAGCATGTACAACAATCCTCTTTTAATGCCAACAACAGGAACTATGACTTAACAAGATACAAGGTACAATCAGCTTGGAATGAAAGGAACGTATGAATTTGAGCTCCTTTGCTGGAGATGAAAGTTCTGGGGTTTGTTGGGGGAGGAAAGGAAGGGTCGGTAGGAAAAGGTTCTTAAAGCAGTTGCTTGTGTTAACTGTGAATGACAAAAATAAAATCATCTTCAATGTTTTGCACTACAGATTTGGCGTTGTCTTGATTATTTTCCTGCTTGATTAATTTCACTTTGATGTCTGGAATGGGAATGAAACAATTTGAGGCCTACAAGCTACGCTGAGAAGAAAACATCACTTCCTTGGCTGCCGGCCGTAATTTTTTAGGTATATGATAAGTATAAGTGCACACTTAAGTCACTTAATATGTATGAATTTCATTCCATTTCAGTTTCAAGCTTTCTATTTTATTTTTCATTAGTTGCAGTTCAATGCAGCACATTAAAATAACTTTTATTATATATAAACCTAACAAGCAAAATACATTTCTATTTCTTTTTCTTACATGATTTAGAAGACTTCATCATATACGCGTTGAGCCATTATCGTCTGTCTTTAGATTTGATATCTTTAGTCACTTATGAATGTATGTATATATTTTTATGTATTTATTTATTTTTTTCAAATTTCTCCTTTTGCGTTCCACAGATGAAAAACGTGGTGAATAACATGAAGGTGAGTGAATTATTAAATTCTGGATGAATTTTCTCTTCAAGTTCCAAATACGTTTAGAATCATCATTTTAGCATTCTCTCTCCCACCTGAAGACATTTGTATTATTATTATTATTACCAAAAAAAGGCAAAATTACTAATATATTTTTTTTGTTCAGAAAAAAAAATCACATGATCGACCACTAGAGGGCACTGTTGCTCTTGATGATCAACCATCAATCAACAGGTGCAGTCGAATGGCTATTGACTCACCTGAGTGTTATGGCTCAAAGCATATCTACAGATTAGCATGAGCGTTCATTTGAGATCAAACGATAGATTGCATTCAAGTTTTTGCTGTTTCCCGTGAAAAAAAAAAAAACGAAGAGTTCTATAAGATTCAGTAGATGCCCTAATCGAGGGGAAAAACAGTGTACACCAGCTTGCTGGTTTTAGCTGGCCTCCCTGTTTGATCAGTTGGTTTTTAAAGTGCTTTGAGTAGCAGGTCAGTCTGGGAAAACTAGCCTATGACACTACTAATCGATCTTTGCATTTTTAGACCAGCAAATGGGGTTAAATATTTTATTTTTTCTCGCCAGCTTTTTTAATTTTAATTATTTATATACAAAAGTAATTTTCATACACTAAGCTCGATGTCAAAATATTGTATATCAGTGAAGTCTCTGAACCGAATGGGGTTCGAACAGCTTGTATTTTATGTAGATAGTGACCTAAACATATGGCACATATGGTGCAATTATTCCCTCTCTGCGCGTCTTGTTGAAATTCAGTGGCAGAGCGAAACACGACGAGAGCTGCTACAACTGAGAAAGTAAGATTAGTTTATCAAACGTGTGCATATGTAGGACTATTTCATGACTGAGTCAAAAAAAAAAAAATCTTATGTTTAATTTAGCAGTACTCTGAGGGGTCAGGGAAACTGATGCAGAATAATTGGACGCAGAGGGAATCCATACCAATTTGTGATTTCAGAATCTACTTGAGAAATTAGATGTCAGTGCAAATATGAAATTGCTCCTCAATGTTTTCAAAGATTGTATGAAATTTTAAGTATAAATCTTAAGTATTCACAGCAAAGGGATTTCTCTCTTCTCTCTTTGCCAACTTGAAATGCAACCCAGTGAAATTGTCAGGACACAGGAGGAGGCAAGCCGTGGAGTTAAAGCAGTGCCATGCAGTCATGATTGGGCTATAAAGAGTCTTATTTTTATTTCATTATTTCTCCGCTTTCTCTTGAAAGTGCTGTAGATTCTTGGTATCAAGGGCTCATCTTTATTTTTTCATGCATTTGAAAATTATAATTAAAGAATAACTGTATCCAACTGTGAAATGCTTTCAGTATTGTAGTATCTAGGTCTTGGGTGTAATTAGAAGCCCAGTTAAGGCAAATCTAATTTCAATTAACACGATTAGTTATTATTTTTGCAGCATGGCAACGTGTTTTCCCCTTATCTTTCCAGGAAGTAAGTGTCTCAGTGATTTAAAAAAAAAAAAAAAAAAAAAAAAAAAAAAAAGTTAATATATTATTTTAATGCTGTAGCATGCTCATTTTCCAGCATCCTAAAATCCCGGTTATATTTAAATGTTTGTGTTTATTCCACATGGACACATGCTGAAGCAGAAATGCTAAACAAGATCATTTTGGTAAGCATATTTCATACTGACACTCCTAAAAACGACTTCATTTGTCCTCATTAATAGCTTAAAAGTCCATGAATAAATAATCGTTAAAGAGGATACTTCTTGCTTTATGTTTAGCTAAACGCAAAGTGCACAGAAATGGAATGAATATGAGCATTTATCCCTGAGCCCACCCCTGCAATCACATTTAGACAGCTGACACACACACACACACACACACACCTCTACATCCAGGTTCACAAGAGGGGGAAAAGCTTGTGTAGTTGGACCTTTGAGATGAGAGTAAATTCAATTAACCGAGGGTGGTTTGTGTTTTCCTCACTTCTGAATCTGTTAGCCAAGTAGACTCGAAACTTAAAAAGGAGAGAAGAAAGGGAAAGAGAGCAAAAGGGGGAAGAGAGAGAGAGAACAAGGGATGCGCGCGCCAATCCCAGTGGTTTAATTATTTTAATTATCATCCTCTTTCGGCTTTTCTAAAAAAGGGGCCATTAAAGGATGCCCATTTGGGTTAATCTGATTAAAAAAGCAAGATGGAGGGAGAGATAAAAGGCTGCGGATGTCAGAACTAATCAGGAGAGTTAAAACTGCTATTTATGATCTGAGACTGGTGTGAAAAATCCTTTCAAAATACCTTTCTCCTGTTTCAAATACACGAGCAATTCGCCAGACTTATTTTTTATTTTTTGCAGATCTAATTATGCACAGAATTCTAGCTCACCTATTAGGCTATATTTTAATTACATTGTACAATATATACTATTTTGTTTAGGCGCTGCGGACACATTTCCCGCTGTTTGTCGAATTTTCAGGTGCTACAATAATTTCAGTTCAAGCGATTGGAAATTTATTTACCCCGTGCTATTTTGCAACTAGTTCAAATTGGTCACGTGGATTCGCCTCATTGACCAATAAAAATCTGCTTGGTTTGAAAGTGACTCCTGTGTGAGCTCTGCTTCACACATCCAAACACACCTTTACGCCGCATTCTGGAATACTCAATTCTGATTGGTCAATCGCGGTAACTTTCCCACAGGTGTAATATCGCAGACTCCTCCAGGTAATTAAATCTGGCGCTACTTTGTAGCTCACGCTTGTACAATGACCTAATATATAAATTATAACTAGTATTAATATTGCTATAATATTGTAGCAAATATTTAGTAGGACTATTTCTTCTGTAGGCCTATTTTGTAGGACTTGTTCCTTAGCGTAAGCTTTAAGGTAATAATATCCAGGTAAGAATATAAAATAATTTAAACTCAAATCATAATTTAATGTCTGCATAGTGTATTTATTTGATGAGAAGCTGCGTAATGAGCATTATCTCTTACACACAGCGACATTTTTGAAGGATATGTGATGGCATGATGTGACTTGTCATGAGTGCCCACCCATCTAATTGAACTTTTCAATTCTCCATTAAAGCATCGTTGTTCAAACAGATGCTGTGATCGAAACATCAATCTCACTTTGACTAACTACTCTGTGACATACAACTAATGTCTTTTCATCGAAAGTTACAGAGAACCTGACACACCATGCTTAAGTGCAGAAGCCCGGTTAAAACCTGCGCAGGTGTTGAACCACAGCTTGAAAAGGAGCAGAGAAAGATCCACTTTCTGAATAAATCAAGCAGAAGCAATATCCTGCATGTGTAGAGAGATGGACGGGAGCCCATGTAATATTAAAAGCGCCGTGTCTGGCAACGCAAGCGGTGCCACTCCTTTCATTGCTCCTGCTCCCTCCACTTCCCTGGCCACTGGCTCTCAAGGTGACACTTCAAAGCACCAACGCAGACGTGGAAGGCCTGGCTGCCAGCATGGAGCCAACCCAACCCTCCTCCACCCCCTTCCTCAAACAGGCGCTTGCTACCCCCGCTGGGCCAGGTCAACGCCAAGAATCCACACCGCTTGCCACTCGGGAACCCTTGTCAAAATCTGCTTCGTATCCTTAATTAATAACACTCCTTTCCTATTGCAAACACGAGGGGGGAGAGAGTGCCCGTCTGGAGTCCACTGGCACTGTTCGTTACTGGAGTCTCAATTCCGACAAAGAGACGTGCTGAAAGTGAAGGCGGCGTTATCTGTTACACTAATATCTGTTTGAATTTAGGCAATGTTTTATTGCATTTGTGGCCCTGTAATGTCAGTGTTTTTCTCACCTTTTTGTCTGTTTTTACTCAGGATGCCCCTCATTGAGACTCAACCAGAGGAATGTGCACCCTAAGGAATAATTTGTGAAGGTTCAAGTGGGTGTGTTCAGCTTCGATTCTCCAAGAGCTGAAAAATGCAGCATACGGAGGTAGGAAGACATCAAGACATGTCCGAATCCAGTGTTCTTGTAACATGCCTTCAGCTGCAACAGTATCATTTGCTGTATATATATACCAGAATCCTGTGCGTACAATTTTAGTGGTTCGTGGAAGGAATGAAAATGTAGACTCCAAAGTTTTGAGCTTGTTTTTGGTCTGCTGAAAAATCTTTAAAAACATGTTAAAATGGCCGTGTATTTTACTTGTAGGTGGTCTTTCATACTTAAGCTTTTATTTCCATAATACATATATATTTCACCGCAAAAATGGAAAATAATGTCGTCAATTAAGGCCCAATTATACCAAGAACAATAACTATGTAGCATATACACTAGTGCATGATAAAGTTCAGTTTAGACAACCAACAGATTCTGATTGGCTGGCAGTATTTTTATCGTTCATCAACTGGAAAAAAGTTATTAAAGTTATTCCAACGATAACGTTCCTCTGTGCCGTAATTGTTATAGTTATGGTATGAGGTTCCCTATTGTCAAAGATGATTAAAATTTTAGTTATCCTCTTCAGAGTGAATCAATATAGGACCCATTTGACTCTCAATGTATGGGCAAGAAAACCCCCATAAGTATTATATTTGTGTTCTATGGAAGAAAGAAACTCATGCAGGAAAGTAAGACTAAATGATGGCATAATTTTCATTTTCAAGTGAACTATCCCTTTAAAAGGAACACATTTTAGTGTTTTGTGTCAATGAAGGGATGCTTGAGCCCTACTGATGTGGCTGCGGAGGGTACGTAAGACAAAAAACATTGGGAAACACTGATTTAAAAGGTAAGATCAGTTCACAAACGATGAGATTGTGCTATGTTTGGATTCTTAGTTTGATCACAAGCACCCACCACACACACACACACACACACACACACACACACTCAACCAGACAGTCACACAGTGGCATCAGCTGGGTCCAACTATAATCACCTCTCAAATCTGAAGGGAGAGTTTTACGAACACTGCCATGATCGATATTTGCCAATCCGTCCTCCACTATCAGCCCAAATAAAAGGCATGGGCGTCAGACGGGGTTGGCGATGCAGGTCGTAGGGAGGTCCTCTGTGCCTGTTTGATGTTTGTGCAGCGCTCATCAGTGTGTTGAGGCTGGTTCACCTCTGCTGTTGTGGAATCAGCAGGTCATCGCTGTCTCAACCCTGCGCGGTACACCGCTGATTGCCTAGCAGTTGCTGCGAGATTGCTTTTCCACGGTTAGGGGATGTGCGTCCTGGCAGTAAGCTGGGCTCTGTTTTAATAGGGCCTCAACTCCAAACTCAAAGGTCGCTGTACTCCTTGCTGCTCGCACAGGATTGTTTATGGACTTAGTTCACTGCAGTTTTCTGCCCATTAGCAGTGCAATGTGTAGCATGCCTGTTTCTGTGTCTGATGGGAGATGTGTTGCTCAGTTGTCTTACCTCACAGTTACATGATAAAGTTTTAATATTGAAACACATTTAAACAAGTGTCTAATGCATAGCAAAATGCATTATATCAAGAATATTATCTTGATATTCCAGGTTCAATGCAAATTAAGCAGTTTCAAGCCAGCTTGTGGCATGATGTTGATTACCACTGACAATATTTTCAACTCGTCCCTCAGTTTAGAAAAAGCATAAATCTCTGTTACAAAAGTAAATCAGGCCAGTGTTTCACATGTTTTAAAATTATGAATCTCATATTTTTATTAAAAGTTTTCAGTAATTATTCAGTAAAAAATTGTTTATTTCTAAACCATGCTTTTTGGGTAGATTAATTTCTGAGTCGTCAATGCAATTTTTGATTTGTTTATTTATTTAAGACTGAGAAATGGGTTGAAATAATATTCTGTGGCAATTAAGCCACAAATGCTGTCAATAAACATTAACTAATATTGTACTTGAATCATTCCTTGGATTTTCACCTCTCTTTGGATAATATAGTCTTAGTTTATGTAGCCTAAGTGATTATTAAGATAACTTAATTTCTTTGCAGGTACATCAGTCAAACAGAACCAGTGGCTTACGGGTTCTTAAAGGGCAGAAAATATTTAGCAGAGCTAACGCGCAGTGGAAACATTAGTGCCCTACTTCCATCAGCTGCCAATGAGGCCAGTCCTCTACAGTCCCTGATGAGCTTTTGCTTTTGTTAAACTGAATGCATGTGTTTGCCAGTGCAGACTAATATAGGAGGTCATAGGCTCACGTGTCTGTATTTAAAGAGTGTAGTGCACAACTACCATTGGTGAAACAAAAAAATGTACTTTCTGTCCTGTTTTTTTTTTTTTTTTTCCTCAAGACAAATTAAGCTTTTAGTCCAAGGCTATATATAGTCACTTCTTTTTTAGGTCATGTCTTTTCGCATTACATATTTTCACACTTTGTGAGGATTTCAGAGGGTCATCCTTAAAAATTGTATCACTTACTACTTTACATCAGGTTTTTTAGCAAAGTTTTGATAAAGCTGATAATTTGGAGGCCTTAGAATTTTGCAAATCAAATATGATATAGTAGGCTTAGGGTCAAATTTTATTGCCCAATGCCATGAGAACAGAGCTTATGCCATACAGTCAAATGTCTATGCAGGGCTATCCCGGCACAATCATAACTTAACATTATATATTTTATATCTTTACTTTTTGCATGAATATAGCATCTCAGATTTTATCTGCATTTTTAGCAGACAAAGAGATCCCATCTTTGTGGAGACGGCTAGGACGTGAGGTGGGTTGATTGATTCATGGCCTGCCGTTGATCAGAGGGAAGCCATAGATTTATTAGTAGGCTTGACGACAAAGGGAGGAAGAGAGTCTGCATATGTTAATCCGCTGGCTGAACGATGATCAAAGCTGAAACATGCTGGGCCCCACTGAACGCCCCAGGGCAAACCATGCTCTCCAGCAGTCTACTCAAAAGTGCAAGAGAGGAGTAAACAGATTAGAAAAATCAATACACCGTGTTTGGGGCTTGGCTAGATGTATGGCTCCAAGGGATCTAGCCTTTAAATGCATACTGTAAAATTGTATCAGGAAAGTCGAGTTCGAGCTCTGATAACCAGTCTGAGACTGTCAATAATTGCAAATACATAGAACACCATTTGTTGACTTTGCGTTGGATGGCACAGCAGGTTTCATTACAGTATTATTTACAGTGTTGCTTTTTTGCAAGAAAATGAATGCTTTTATTCAGCAAGGACATCTAATTGATTAAAAGTGATGGTAAAGACATTTATAATGTTACAAAAGATTTCTGTTTTAAACAAATACTGGTCTTTTGAAGGTTTTATTCATCAAAGAATCCTGAAAAAAGTGTCATGGTTTGCACACATCTGTTTTTAACATTGATAATATGGTAGTGTGTGTTACTCAAAATCCAAAATGGATCCAAATATGTTTGGCTCACATGATGTCGCTGATGGAAGCAGGTTGGACATCAGTTGCTGAGCGTCAGGAGCTCTTCTTGTAGTTGCTGTACTCATGACTGTGCAGTAAAATCTTCAGCTCGTCTCCAGTTTCATTGTTGGCGTGTGAAGCAATTCTTTGATAGCAACTGGTTTGGATTTCAAAGCACAAGTGAACGATGTGTCTACTCGCACTGTCAGACCCTTAATCCATTATATGTTCTTCACCACCAGTATGCTTCAACCCAGTTGTGTGCGCATGCCTGTATTCTCCATGGCCCTCACTCTCCAGAGTTATGGCTCCCAGAGGATCAGCTGTCACTTTCAGCTTCTACCTGCTCACCTCACTTAAACTCCCTCTTTGTCGTGCTTGCTAGGACTCCTTAACAGCTCTGTTGCTTGAGACAATTCTTGCCATAAATATGTAATTAATTACTCTCAATTAAGGGTGTTCTGCAGATTATCAAGGGTGGTTAGCGTCTCTCTTAAGTGTCACTTTCTTTGAAAAAAAAAAAATAAAAAATTAGCTGCAGCTGAATAATGAAAATGTTGATTTTCTTTTCTCTTTCATGAAAAATTCTGTCAATTGTTTTGAAAGGATATATGAAATGACTCTTCCCCCCCTTAGCTTGGCGTCTTTTAACTTCCTGCTTTCTAAAATGAGTGACTTGCGGTTATTATTTTTGTTTAATCTGCTAATAGATGTTTATCCCCTCAGGCTAATGTCTGAAAGTAGCTATCAGTTTTACTTATTTATTATGCACTTAATCTACATAAACGGCATGGAACTCCACCAGGACGTTCATGTGTGCTCTTTCTGTTCCTTTTCCAGCTGTGGGTTTCAAGCAAAGCAGGTCCATATTTTAAGAAAGCGGTTTTGCAGGCACTTGTCATGAACCCAGCATCGTGTGATTGGCAGCTAACAGGATGTGATGCGTTCCTGCAGGATGATTGGCAGATCACTTCAGAGCTACTGAGTGAAGACAATGTTTAATTAGAGGGCTATTAGTATGCTGTTGAATCACAGTGTGGAAGAACTTTCTGAACACCCCCTCCACAATTTCGTGAGACTACAGGTTTGTTCTGCTTTATTTGTCATTGTCTTTTCCTTAAAGGGATAGTTTAACTAAAAAAAGGAAATTTCTTTCATCATTTACTCACCCTCATGTTGTTCTAAACCGGTATTATTTTCTTATATGCATAACCCAAAAAGAGAGATTTTTACTGTTTATTTTGTCTATACAATGAATGGGGTCCAATGTTGTTTGGAATCCCACTGGCTTACATTGTACGGACAAAAATTGTTGAAACATTCTTCAAAATATCTTCTTTTGTGTACTGCGTAAGAAAAAAAAAAGTAATGCACGTTTGAAATGACACAAGGCTGAGTGAATGATGACAGAATCTTAATTTTGCATGAACTGTCCCTTTAAATGACACACAAAACTCAACTGTAAAAATCATTTAAGTAATAAAAAACAAAACCATAATTACCAAAATTTGATTACACATTTTATTTAGAGCTGTTTTTATGTCCCAAAGCCCAATGATTGAGGTGCATATAAGTTGCTGGAAAATAAATATTCTCAAACAGAATTAAAGCACAGTTTTTTTCATTAGAGTTATCCATCTTTTTCTTATATTAAATAACCAAGGAGTTTCACTTGCATTACTGAGTGTTAAAAGGGTTGAAATTGATGAGAAATATCAACAGAAATGAGTAATTGCAGCTGCTAAAAAATGAATGGGGTTGCTGGGACTGCCATTACTCTGGTGAAGTTATCCCTCATTACTGGCCTGTGATAAAAGTGCTATTGCATTTGTACACCCGTACAACTGGTACCCACAATGCTTTGATGTAGTGAAGGCCTGTTACCCCTCAGTGATACTCCTGACTCCATTTATTTATATGTTTCTGGAAAAGAAGAAGCGTAGGGACATTTCAGCTGCCAAGTTCAACTTCAGCTTCAAGCAATAAGTTGGAAGGGCCCATCACAGCTGAAAATAGCTAAAACCACGCTTATGCTCAGCGTTAGTATATTCAAATCTCTTCTAAACATCCTGACTGAATAGTCAACAGTGTAATATGTTATCTGTTGCTTGGCTATTGAGGTTATAATAAGAATATTTTACCCGCTACAAAGCCTCCATGGTATCCTTCCTCCTTTTCCCGATGTTGCCTGTTCAGAGCTTGGCTTTTCTACCCCATCTATCTCTCTCCCTCTTTTCCCCTTCATGTCAGAACAAATGCTTATTTATACTGCCAAGGAAAACAGCTGTTTGGAGGCACCAGTCGACTGGGTGACAAAAACAGTCTGAATGTGTAATGAGAAGAACACGGCAGCTTGTCTCCACGCTCTGCGGGACGCTTCACTCTGCAAAACAAATAAAGGCAACAAAACGAACTGAAACGATGTTGGAAAGTGCTGTGGCAAAGTTTAATGTGCTCTCTAATTACATTTAGCCACAGTAGCAGATAGAGTACATGGACGCAGTGCGAAAGGGTTGGGGGTGAATCAGTGGTTGTTCGGCTGCCGCCACATTCGGCGGTGGAGGTCAGCGAAAGGTATTTGTTTCCAATCAAGGCCCATTGCAGCAGAAGATATCCGACAACAGCACAGGGAATCAGTTTAGTCGAGCGTATGCTGTGCTTGATTGTTCTACGCAGGCTTTGCCGTATTTGCTGGTAATTGGGAGTGCAACCGGTCCGCTGCTGTAATTAGTGCGAGCGCTGCCTGATTACACTGCGCCGATCACATTTGGACCACTCTGATTTCAGAGGATCTGTCAGTTATTTTCCTCTTTCTAATGTCAACCTTGTTTAATTTGCTTTTTTAAAACTTTTAACACTTAAGATAGCATTTTATATATTAAGGTAATATTTATTGACTACAGGTTCTACCATAGCACCAGGCATTTAAAGTGTGGTCACATTAGCAGCATTTTAGTTAAATTCCTTGGGCAAAAACAGATCACTTAAGCCACTGTAAAACCAAACAGCTTTCTGTTGGTCGAGACAGCAAATTCATGTGACCAACATGAACACAAGCAGAATACTTTCTGTCCTCATGTGAAACTGTATCTTGCAGATTCCTATTGAAATGACTTCATTTCATCTCCGAGCAATGGTAAATATGATCGCACATTTATAGGCAAAGCTTATTCAAATTATATAGTTATTATATAGTTGTGGTCAATGCATTGAATTCACATGACCATCCAGGTGAAAAAAAGCGCGCTTCCATTATGTACTTAAAGTGCTCTATTTTCGAGCACTAATTTTGTACTTAATATGCTAAAAATGATTCTTTAGTACTTCTTAAGATAATCTTAAGAACATCTTGTGTAAGTTTACTCAACTGTGCTATTTTTGGACACCATGTATAACTAAAATGTGCTTTTAACATACTGTCTCTGTATTTAAAAAATGTATTTAGATACCACACTTGAGTGTACTAGTGTATGAAAGATGGGTTCAAGTGTGCTACAAGTTGTAACTAAATACATTTTTTAAATACAGAGAAAGTATGTTAAAAGCACATTTTATTTCATATTCATGGTGTTCCAAAATATCATAGTTGAGTACACTTACACAAGATGGTCTTAAGATTATCTTAAGAAGTACTAAAGAATAATTTTTAGTATATTAAGTACAAAATTAGTGCGTGAAAATAGAGCACTTTAAGTACATTATGGAAGTGCACTTTTTTTCACCTGGGCAACTTAAAGCATGAGCATAATCTACATGGGGAACTTTTTTGACTTCATGTGAAATTCCCAATCTCGAATATTTCTAGTGAAATGACTGGATTTCACCCGAGCAACAGTAAATGTGACCGCATCTTTAGGCATATTAAATAAAAAGAGTATTATATTCTTTTTCTATATAGTTAGAGTTAATTGTTAATTGTAATTTTAATTTTTTTTTTTTTGCTTCTGACATGGCATTTAAAAAAAGCACCAGGTCTTTGTAACAAGGCAGAGGTGAAATGGTACTAATGTTAAGTGATGCTACAGACAGTTTGATTCTCCCTTAAGAGGTCTGTTTATTTTCTATAAGGGATCTTTTGTGGCAGGTCCATGACGCGTGGCTTTCTGTGCTAGAGGGACTGTTGAAACAAAGGCCTGGAGCGTGTCTTTTCCCAGCCGGACCAACCCCGGTGTCCTCACCATCTCCTGCACGACACGAGAAGCCCTCGGGGAGCACCCTGGGACAACAAAACTTTAATAATGGAAAAAAGCACATGGACCATGATTAGCTTATTAGGGCGAGGGTAACTAATTACCTAATTTCATTGTCAAAGGGGGCAGAAGGGGGCAACGTCAGGGAAAGATCTGAATCAGATGGTCCCCGTACAGCAAGAGGAACAGGGGGATGCCATAATGCTGGAATGGTCTCTCTCTCTCTCTCAACCTGTTGCAGTGTGCCTCACGGCATCCCTCCCCGGTCCTGCTGTTCAGGTTCGTGTGACATCTGCTCCGAGAGACTACGTGTCCCCCCGTGAGACACGCCTCCCCTCCTCCCACCTCATGCAGATGTTGCAGTCCCCTGGTTTGGTGCAGGCCTGCGGAGCGCGTCAGGCCCGTTTGAAGTGTGATGAAACGGAATGGAGCGAGCCGCTCGGGGGCCTTGGGAGCTGGTTGAGGTGTGTGCGTGTTTGGGGGGGGTTTGTTGAAGGGCCAGTGAAACTGGCTCATTACAATATCACTCAGAACCGGAGCCGAGGGTTGAGTTGTTCCCCCTCTGCTGGTGCATGTCCCCATGGGACGGGATGGAGAGTTGTCTGGAGCCCACTACGAATGTTGCTTTCTCTGCCTGTCTCCCCCAATTTTGTGCTCATTGTCTGTCTTGTCTCCTGCCCCATTTTCTTTAGATTTATTTTGCTGTGTTTTTCTGTCTAGACTGCTTTCTTACACAGTCCAGGCCTGCACTGAGCACCCTGCTATGCTGAGTAAGAGTTTGAAGCAGTCAAATAAGTTTTTTAGTCAAATAAGCTTTGATGTAGCTGTTAAAACTATATCATAAACAAATGAAGAAAGATAAGATTGCAAAATATGAATTAATATAGAAAGCTATGTTTTCTAAATAAATTGTGATTGGTGCTTGCCTCTGCAAAATTGGCCATCTTAAAGTTCAAAATTTGCTGTAAATTTTCTCACTCTCAGGCCATTCAAGATGTAGATAAGTTTGTTTCTTCATTAGAATAGATTTGGAGAAATCTAGCATTACATCACTTGCTCACCAATGGATGCTCTGCAGTGAATGGGTGCCGTCAGAATGAGAGTCTAAACGGCTGATAAAAACATTACAATAATCCATAAGTAATGGACATGACTCCAGTCCATCAATTAATGTCTTGTGAAGCAAAAAGCTGCATCCTTGTAATAAAAAAATCCATCATTAATACGTTTTTAACTTCAAACCATCCCTTTCGGGTGCACTTTTTCACTGGAGAAAGCATTATTATTGATTATGGATGTTATACTCCAAAAGGGCACTAGAGTGACGCAGAGGAGAAGAATTGTTGAATAAAGTAGTTATTTTTTGTTTTCTTTACGCACAAAAAGTATTCTCATAGCTTTGATAAATAATGGTTGAACCACTGATGTCACATGGACCATTTTAATAATATCCTTACTATGTTTCTGTGCCTTGATCGTGGTAGTACCCTTGCTGTCTATGGAGGGTCAGAGAGCTCTGATTTCATCAAAAATATCTCAGTTTGTGTTCCGAAGAGGAACAAAGGTCTTACTGGTTTGGAACGACATGAGGGTGAGTAATGACAGAATTTTCATTTTTAGGTGAACTATCTCTTTAATGCGTGTTGTCAAACCATTGTCAAGGTGTCTAGTGTTTTTAGCATGTTTCAAGGCAGTTGCTAGGGTTTTCTGGGTGGTTGTTAGGTGGTTGCTTTCTAGCCCAACTCAGAAGAAGCAAATTTTATTATATGGTCCATATATATGGCTTGGCTTATGGCACACTTCTCCACAAAGACCCGCCCCCCTTCGTTACTGTTGCTACGTCTGACAAGCCATGCCGCTCTCACGACACACATCATGTTCTCACGCAGTGAAAAATATATCGCGGAGCAAAGAGAAAACTGACAACACGCTGACAGACAAGATAGAGCAGATTACTTCTGGTATGAAACAAAGTCTCAGCTTTCAAATTTTGTCACTTTTAAGAAATTCAAACAATAAATACTGTTTTTTGGTTTTTTAATGTGTTGTGACAGATCACTGTAGAGCCTCAGTTCAAACGGCACATGAAGCGATCATCTCTTCGTCTTTACTAGTTATAATATCAAATATGAATGAACACCAGAAGATATCTTGTTTCAACCGTGGAAAGATGTCAATACAGACCATTTTTCAACTTCAAGTCCACTGACGTTAATCTGCTCTCCTGTCTGGTTTGTTTGTCGGACAAAAATGGCAGATTCAGCGTTATGATTGGTCAGATCGCTTGTCAATCAAACTACCTGCAAAGGGTCAGTTTAAGGGTATCATATGATTTTGTAGCACAAACTATGCAGACGCTGACACACAGGTTTTGGGTTTGTTTAAACCTAAAAGTATGAGAAGTAATAACAGTTATGCTTGACAAGAACTACTACTTTATAACTATTTTGCCACGAAATGCACTGTATTTATTCGTTTTTCTGCTATACAAGTAACCAAAATCAACATTAGAGACTGCAAAATCAACATTACAACATTTTTCATTTCCAAACCCTTTGAAACCATTTTATATTTATATACAAATTTGGTATTTATACTATGATACATTTAGATATCTATATATACATACTGTATGCTAATCTGTAAGCAACAGTAGATGTTAAACATGATTAATTTTATGTGCTTCAAGAATACAGCCATTTGATCAATATCATAATTATTATATAAGTTATGTCATGCATTAGTGTCCGACCTGGTAAGGTTTGCATTATAGATGCTGCATTAGTGGGAAGGTAGGTGAAGTGCTGGAGGAGAGGTAAACTGTTAAAGATCAAAGTGAAAAACAAAAGCAAATTTCAAACGAGCCTCTGGAGCTTGGCAACAAACTTTTCGGTCCTCTGATAATACTTAGATCTATAAATGCTTCCTTTATTTATTTATTTATTTATTTATTTATTTATTTTTAAAATTATTCATTGCAATAATAATTTGGGCCTAACAAGCACTTGTGGGAGACGGCTTTCTTTTGCATCTTTCTTTCACCGCACTATAGTGCGGGGAGCTGTGGGATTTAGGGAACTATTAGAAAGATTTTTTTTATTTGTAGCTAATGAATGCTATGCATGCTATTTTTTTGCTCTTTTTGAATACTTGTTTGTGGTAACTGGAGATGCAATGTAGTGTCATGTAATTACAGGCTATTTCTTTTGATTTAAGGTTCTTTTGATTTAACCCCTTGCCTTTTTCTAACACACTATATCCTAATGCTTTGTATGTGTACCTCTCTTTTGATTAGTTTGTTTATATATATATATACACACACACACACACATATATATATATATATATATATATACACACATACATACATATAAGTGCCCCCTCCTCAGGCATAAGCATATATTTTTGGTGAAAATTATACATTCTAATTTTCGTGGGTTACTACATCGCTTTTTTACGTTTTAGTTTTGATCTCCTTTGGGAATTTTACGTCCGTCCGTAATTCACACTCTGGTTTCGAAATACAGCAAACTACTAACTTATATAGAAGTTCACGCCATTTCTAGTTTGTGAATATTTAATAGAGATTCCACTTGTTGGCACAGAGTGACCTCGTCATCTGAATAGTTGAACATTGTCCCAGTCATCTCTGCTTTCTGAGAAGTTTGGCAGTGACTGGAGTCCACCCACAACAACACGGTCAGACTGTTGTTTCAGCGTTAACTTTCAGACGTTAAACAGACTCGCGCATGAAGACAACTCTGTGAACGTGGGCTGATAATGACCTCCCTGCTGAATCCAGAGCAGCGTTCCCCAGATGTCCCGCTGAGCAGTGCTCCGAGACTTTGATGTTTGCAACGATGCATCTCTCTTTGTAAATATGTACGTTATTGAGAGATCGAATGCTGTTGTTGAAGAGTGTTATACAGGCCTTATGCAGGCTGAATTTTTGAATATTAGCGAGTGAACAGATGGTATGGTTTTCCCATTTTTAGACATGCCAGAGGCTTCGATCTCCAGTCTGGTCAAGTATAGGAAGCCTCATCTCATCTGCTATGATTGCCCTTGGCTGGTAAGAGGAGAAGTGAAAACAAAGATGTCACTTTGAATCTACATTGACAGCCCAGCTGTCATCAAAAGCATCAATTTCTGTATGCAAACAGTTTGATAGCCATTTCAAAATGCTACTGGTTGTCAACTCAATGCATTTCATTATGTTTTCAGATAAAAATACCCATAGTATTAGCTTTTTATTCATATAATTACTTGAGTCTAATGACTTTTACAACTTATTGCATTAACTTCAAGGTTCCTGTGTTTGTTATTGCAAATGATTGTTTACCAGATCCAGGCTGCTTCTTTTAGGAGTTGCCGTGTGAAGGTTAAGGCTTTTGGGAGCCCCTCCCCTCAACCCCAAGTGTTTGACAGCCCACCTGAGCACTGTGCATGCCCTGCCCAAGGCAAGACCACAGGCGACGTATCTCTCCTGTGGGCCTCCTTCAAGATCCTCCATACCTCACATAGCCCATTATAGCACCCCTGCACCCCTCTCTCCTTCCCACCGTCTGCTTGTAGAAGGGATGGAGAAGATTTATTTGGGGGTGTCCTCAGGCATCCAGGTTTTCAGATGCCACCCTGTGCCACCACCACAACAGTAAATGACTATTTTTGGAGTGCAAATCTCAACTATGTGACTTTCCGCTCACTGCACTAATGCACCATGACTGCTGGGCTTTCTAAGGGAGGTATGAGGGAGGAAGATGGGGAGGGAGGGTGTACCTTTAGTTAACTGCAAGACACGTATACCAGACTGCCGCTTTACCACCATCCACCCCACTACATTTCTTGCTATGTTTTTTTCCCTCTGTCTTTGTGTCTGAGTCTTGGCTATCAACATTAATGAGACATTCTTCAGCTGGCCGGATTCACAAAGGAAAGGTGAGGAGGAAACGATATGGTATTCTGGAAGCTCTCTGACTTTCTGCCTATTTGAGTCTTTTTGATATAAATGAAACCCGGAGAGCGGGACGGACGCTGCATATGAAACAGGCCCCTGCATCGTTTGCCCAGTAGAAGTATCAGGAGAGAGCAAAACTGTGTATGAATCGTGTTGTGCATGCACTTTGCTAATGCGAGGTTCCAGAGTTGGCGGAACTGTGGTAATAGTTCAATCCATAATTAATCGTATCTGATTTGCCTGATTGCCTTTTAGCAGTAAGGGATTAACTATATCTGCGAAGAGATTTAAAAAAAAACTTAAGTATTTATGATCCTTGATAGAACTATAAATGGCAAAAGCCATCTCCTTGAATATTGATTATCACTAATTAAAAATTCATTTTGATAAGGAAGTAGTCAGTCTCTCAACCTCCTCAATATTTTCGCCTATTTAAAGTTGTCTCTTTGCTTGTGGTTCAGGCTAGCAATTGGCAGCGGAGAGCTTAACAAGGCACTCATTAGTTCTCATTAGGATGCACATTCGTGTTAAAGAAGGGCAGCTGTTTCATTTTTTCAAAGAATTATGATGCAAACAAAAGTGTGAGAGACGGAGAAAAAGGTAAAATATAAATATCGTTGTTCCTCCCAGATTGTTCTAGGTAACATTTAACTTAAAACCTATGGACAGGATGTGTGGGCATGCTGTCGATAACCCCTGAAAATTTTGCCTCGTCCTTCAGTTAAAAAAACAAAAACAAATGAAAAACATGTTTACAGTAATACTTGATATGGATGCCTAGTGGGCAAGTGTGCAGCACTGCGAATAAATAAAATATGCAACTATAACACTGATTTGAAAGAGTAACCAAAGCACTTTAGCACATTACACATGTAAGCATTAGACTGCTGTGAAAGAACTGCTTACTGACCTTGCCTGTGCAAAGCTATATCAAATATTTACACTAAAAAAAAGCAAACCCGGTTGGTTTCATTTGGCATCATGGAAGTGACGTAACTCTCCATAAAGCACTGTTTACATGGAGCATCTATTCATACAAATAGAAAAGTAGTCCCACTTAAAAATAAAGATTTAGACAACTTTATGGCTCAAATAACAAACGTTTTTGGCTGCAGAATTAATGTAAGTGCTTTAAAAAATAGGAGCTATGCATTTTTGAAGTTAAACCCCATGAAACACTGATCTGCTAGAATAGAGGAATTTTGTAAGTTGTATTAAACCTGAAATATTCCTTTAGGTTCATTCCTGTGATCGGTTGCTGCTATAGTGATCATTGTTCCATATTTAAAAGCTATTATATCAACATTTTCATACTCTTTTATTTCACTACTAACACCCAAAATTAAAGCCATTCTCTAAATTAATCTTTAAAGTGATAGTTCACCCAAAAATGAAAATTCTGTTATCATTTACTCACCCTTAAATCATTCCAAACCTATTGGACTGACTTTCTTCTGTGGAACATAAAAAAAGAATGTTTAAACTGTTTTTGTCAATACAATGAAAGTCAATGGGGTCCAAAACAACACCTTTACTGTATAGACCAAAAAAAAACAATTATTTTAAAAGGATAAAATGTATGCTAGTTTTTTGGAGCTGTGGCATAGTCATTGGTGTAGTCACTGTCAATAAAAGTTGCAAAAGACCCTCCCCCCCCCCAAAAAAAATCACACTAGTTTAAAAGTCTTTGAAAAGGTGCAGTAGCTGTGTAAAGTTGAAAGTGGTAAACTGGAACAGAGGAAACTTTTCCTCAGAGCTTTGCCCTTTAGAAGACAGAGATTAGTCGCCACACTCTTCACGACTCTGGATAAGTCAGCAAGCTTTATCACAGACTGTGGATTTATCCAGCAGAGCTTAAAATCAAGTTGTTTACATGCAGTTTAGATTATAGATTTACTACATCTGTAATTAAACAGGTGTAAGCTGGACTATTAGAGAAGTTTCTGTTGGATACACCTCCCTCTCTGAATGACAAGTGATTTTTCTTTCCACGCTGATGGTGAAGGTACTGCACAACACGATACAATCACAGCCAATCAGGAGATATTTTATGCATAATGTGGTCATGTGGAGTGGAATTTTGGACTAGTGAGATTTCATTGTGGGTGGGGCTACCCACTTAGTCATGTGAAGCATTAATATGATTTGGTAGAATAAGACAAATGATGTTTTTATTATCTTAACTCAGTAATCATTTATTCAGATATATTAAGGCATGGAACCTAAGTGTCTTCCTAACATAGCACAGCATCATGGGACTTCCTGCCTACTTGTCACATTAGATTACTCAGTCTGTCCCAGTGCTTTGGAAATGTTTTGTTCTGTCATTTTATCTGTGCAAATGAGCTAAAAACTCAGATATAGGCAACACCTTTTCAACCAAGTTGATTTCTGAAGAATCATGTGACACTAAAAAATAGCAATGGCTGCTGAAAATTAAGCTTTGCCATCACAGGAATAAATTACGCTTTAAAATAGGTTAAAATAGTAACAGTTATTTTAAATTGATTAATAATATTTTACTTTTGCATCATTTTGCAAGTAGGCTTTTTAGCTGTTTTAGTAGCTACATGTCAGACAAAATAATAAATTGGATTTTTTTGATATAGATAACTAACATTTAAGCTTTTTCTCTTTTGAAAAGAAACAATCCCCACTGATCACATAAAGCATTGGCAACACGGTAATTTCATATTCTTAGCCTGTGAAAAATTATGTTTGCCGGAGTTAGAGTATAGTCAATCTGGATGCATGTATTCACTTTTATCAGGGCCTCTTTGTTTGGCTCATTGCTCTCGCTTTCTGTATTAATGAGTGTGTTTTGCTCTGTGCATTTGCTGCTGTTTGGATTTGTTTGTCTCAGTTTGTTAGGGGTTTAAAAGGCTTGAAATAGCTCACCCCCCCACCCAACCAAATATGGCCAAACATGCTGCCAACCAGGATATTGTTTTTCCTCATGACTGTCCTAGTTTATGAGAACTTGTTCCCACACCTCAAAGCATTTGCTAAGGCCTGCTAATTGACTGTAATGCCTGATGTTGACTTGAGGGCCAGCAAGCATCAACTTGGACAGTGTACATGCAATTATAGTGGCCAACATGGCTAACACTGGTCACAACTGGTATCTTAGCATTTAATTAGTTCTCTCTTTGCAAAATTGTGGCCCGCTTAGCGTCTTCAACTGAGAGTAAACAGAATTAAGAGGTCCTGAAGGAGGCCAGAGACTTTATGCTTCCACAGGGATGCAGGAATAACGTACCGCAAAAACCCGTGGTGGCTGCTGATGAAATAATAATGTGTCGAGTACGAACATGCAGCTGAAATTTGCACATGAAAATCTTTGTGTCTTATATACCGCCTATGACGATTCTTGGTGAAAAGTTAACATGCAAATAGACCCCCCCTTGTCTTGTCTCCTTTGAGAGCAGTAGGCTTTCTAAGGGAGGTATGAGGGAGGAAGATGGGGAGGGAGGGTGTACCTTTAGTTAACTGCAAGACACGTATACCAGACTGCCGCTTTACCACCATCCACCCCACTACATTTCTTGCTATGTTTTTTTAGCAGTAGAGTTTCGTTCTACACTGACTTCAGGTGGAACTAATGTTTCATGACATTAGAGAAACCCAGTTCCTGTGGTTGGCTGTTTTTGACCAATCATCATCTTCTATTCACACTCAAAGCTCCTGTTCACCTTTTTGCTGTTTTTTTTAATGCACTCTCACCCAACACGGGCCACCCTCTGTTCTTTTTCTTTCCCTCGAATGTCACTGCGCCTTCCCAGTGCATTCTGAGGCCTTTCACAATGAAAGAGGTATGAGAACGAAAGCGCGCGAGAGAGAGACATGTCAGCTTGCGCCCTCAGTCACGGCCGGTTAGTTAAAGCAAATGCCGTTGGCCTCCTGAGAGAGCGCGGGCCGGCCGAGGGTGCCAATCACAGCTGTACCCGGGGCTTTCCTGTGTTCCGTTCGCTGCAAGCTACTTTTTATTAATTTAATAAACATCCCGCAGAGAGCGGTGAGCTTCAGCCACTGACAGCAGCGCTGCTCAAGTCCTAATGAGAGGAGCTTACTTTAACCCGACACACATAAAGGAGATGACGGCAACAAACGTACCCACACAACCTTTGACAGACACAAACAGACTCTTTAACATCTCGTATAGCAGAATGATGTGGGCCGGGACACACTCAGTCTTATTTATTTATCTAATACCTCACTCATTAGTATTCTGAGATTGGCAGGCACTTTGCAGGGGCCAACGGAGAACACCTTGCAGGCGAAAAATAATGATGAGCTTACTTTAAAAGCGGCTTCTTCCGGCCCAGCGTGGACGGTAGCGGCAACGGGAGTCATTAAACGTGCCCTCTTCCTCTCTGCTTATGAGTATACACACAGCAACATGGTAAAAAAAGACACTCTAACCATTACCATTATGCCTGGATAACGGGGACAAGAGAGCCTAGATGTCAAACACTGGAAAGTGTAAATTCCCCGTAATAGAAATTTCACTTCGTTTGCCTTCATTTCTCTCCCTCTCTATGTTCCCTCCTGTTCCCTACCCTCTTTATTCTGTACCGCTACATATATTCATGAATTCATGTTTGTGATGAAAACTTATGCGGATTGAGGGGGAAAAAAAACAAACATAAAGTGTATTTTGACGAGGATCTGCCTCGTTTCAGTGCCAGAGAGCTGCACCAGCTTCGGTCCTCAGGGACGCGCCAGGACGGTAGACCCTCATTCTGTATTTCTCTTTCTCTTTTCTCCTACCCCCAACATACTGCGCGATCTCTCTCTCTCTCTCTCTCTCTCTCTCTCTCTCTCTCTCTCCATCCTCTACCTTGGCCCTCCCTCGTTTTTTTTCCCCCTCTGTCAAAGTCAGTTACAGACGGAAGATCTCTCCTTCTTAAATAATTCACAGGTTGATTAATAGACTCACAAGGGTATAATTAGACAGGGGAGAGACAGTGGCTAGTGTAACCAGTACAGTGCTTAGGGGAATTAGAGAGTGGGATTAATAAGGAAACTGAGAATACTGCGAGTGTTCAGAAAATGTGTTGGTGGTTCAGGTTGGAGAGCGGAGCAGGTTGGAAATGGGGGAACGGGGGGAGGGATGTGTGCTGTATGAAGCACTTTCTCCAGGAGCAGAGAGCCAACGTTTGTTTGATGTGGAAATTGGACAGTTTGAATCCGTCTCTTTTAATTTTTCACAAGTTACAGGGACCCCCTTGGTATACCACACTTTTCTAAAGGAAATAAAATTAATTTGGCTTTCCTTTTCACGGGCTTCTTTTTTCATGGCCCCTTTCCGAAATGTCTTATCCAGCTTTTTTCCTCTTCTCTTTTCCTTTTTATTTGCACTCGTAGATCTATAAGAGGAAGCTGAGCTGCTATCATCAGCATATAAACTCAGTGGCGTCGCCTCTAAAATGGGATTGGGCTACTTTTGCATTCTGAAAGGGATGAGTTTTGTTGTGCGAGATTGGCGTTCGTTGCGAAAATCTGCCAGACAGATTCAAATGTAAACAGCTTCTTATCCCTTCGCCTGCACAAACCAAATCAGAAATGAAACAAAACGCATCAACGCAGAATCCAAAAACACATTTCAGAGACGTTTCTGTTCACCCTTCAGCGCAGAGAGGAGGAGACTTCTGGGACTTAACTTATGATGCTGCAGATTATTTTGCTGTCTTACCTCTTGTCTTTTGTTTCTCATTTGAAAGATGCATTTGTGAAATATATTCTCTGTCCTGTCCCATGTGTGCGTTTTAAATGGAATTTGAAATCCTTAGCGTGGTCTGAATGGGTCCACCAAACAGAGCTGGTTGTATTTATCTACCTTTTTTCTCTCCCGTTTCTTCCATCTGTCTCCTCCAGATGTTTTCTTCCGTTCTCACAATGCATCTGATCTGTTGGTGAAGAAAAGGCAACATGACAGCGCTGTTTGCACAAGCTCATCCTGTGCTGTGCTGCAAGACATGCATGCAATGAGCCCCCAGGTGATTCAAGTGGGAGATTTATTGAATTCAGTTTATCTCTTAACATGAGAATAGCTTGGTTAAACTTAATTTGGATTGTTTTGTATATTTCTGTTCTTCTCTTGGAAACGTAGTTATATAAAAACACAGTACTGTAGTATCAGTGTTAGGAAAGCTATAGGCCTATCTTGCTATACAAGCGTCGCATGTAAAACAGCGCTGTAGCGTTTAGTCGCACTACACGTCGAAAAAAGGTAAGTTATTGAAAAAGATACATTATATTTATAACTACTGTACATCGCTCATATAGTTATGTAGTTAAGTTAGTAGCGTTGATACTTTTAGTAGCCTAAAGGGGGCACCAGTTTTCCCAGCAGTGTTGGTTTATTTATCTAGGATGGCATTAAAGCACTGTACACCTGATAAAGGGGGTGTCAGGAGGCCTCTGACAGCCTCAGAGGCTGCTGAGTTTTTGTGATTTGGTTGCTACGCCGCAAGAACAAGGAGAGCCTGTGGCAACTTTGAAGTTTTGACAAACGAAGGTCTCTGAACATGCCTTAATCTTGCCTTTCCTCAGACAGTACACACGGCAAGTTCACGCTGTTTGCTTTCTGCTTCTTAATGACACAAGCTATTCACCCACCACACATCATAACATTTCATCTACCTTAATGCAAGCTGGCTGATTTCCTCAGACGCAAAAGCCCCTTAACTCTCTCAGAAACTAGCCGTCTCCAAAGAGCGTATACGTGCGAGCGTGTGTGAAGACGCGGCTCTCTGCTGTGTGGCGATGAGCTCTCGCGTGTCGTGTGGGGCTTTTTGATCGTACCTGAGTGTTTTTGTTAGCATGCTGCAGGAAACTGCCTGGTGTGATGTGTTGAAAATCAGATCAATAGCTAGCAACTGTAAACGGATGGCTCTGTCAGAACGGATTGTCCTGAAGCAGACATTGACGAGAGACAGGCTGTGCGCTTAACGTGCCTTCATCAAACTTCATTTGCCCCACAAAACAGAAGTAGAATGAAAAGGGAAATAAACTCGATTCATATTTTACTTTGCTTGTTATTTATCATATTTAGAGTTAGGAATTAAGAAACTCTAACTCTAAGTGTTAAACTTTGTTCTGTAATTTATCACAACCATTTGTTCTTCTTCAGCTGAACACAAAATAAGGATGTATTCAACCTTTTTGTCAATACAATGAAAGTCAAAAGTAAAATATTTATATTTTTCCACAGAAGAAAGGAAGTTGTACACGTTTGGAAGGACATGAAGGTCAGTAAATGAGGACAGAAGCTGGAAATCCTTGGATTAGTGGTAATTATACAAAGATATTTTGTACTTTTGGCTGATAATCTGATATACACAACCATTCAAAAGTTTGGGGTTAGTGCTTTTAAAAAAGTGACCCTGGACCACAAAACCAGTCTTATTTGTAGCAATAGCCAAAAATACATTGTATGGGTCAAAATTATTGATTTTTCTTTTATGGCAAAAATCATTAGGATATTAAGTAAAGATATTTTGTCAAATTCCTACCGTAAATATTTCAAAACTTAATTTTTGATTAGTAATATGCATTGCTAAGAACTTTATTTGGACAACTTTAAAGGCGATTTTCTCAGTATTTAGATTTTTTTTGCACCCTCAGATTCCAGATTATCAAATAGTTGTATCTCAGCCAAATATTGTCCTATCCCATACATCAATGGAAAGCGTATTTATTCAGCTCTCAGATGATATATAAATCTCAATTTCAAAAAATTGACCCTTATGACTGGCTTTGTGGTCCAGGGTGACAAATAATAATAAAATTAATAAATGAATACTTTTATTTATCAAGGACATTAAATTGATCAAATTGATCTGTTGACTTTAATTTCATTTAAAAACACTGAGACATTCTTAAAAATTTTCACAGGTTTGGAGTGACATGAGATTAATGACAGAATTTCCATTTTTGGATGAACTTTCACTTTCATATCATAGGTTTTATACTTATGGACCCAATAGCTTTGCCAACTTGATACCTGTTTGAGCAGTTTCCTCACTCATTTAATAACTTCTAGACGATCAAGCTGTGTTGTCCTGTTCTAGTCATACCCCCCCCCCCCCCCCCCCTTTTTTTTTTTGTTTGTGGCAATTGGAGGGCCAAATGGAAAGGATGGATTGTCTGCCGTAGTAAAGTGGAGTGTAGTGGCACAGTGCAGGTGGGCAGGAGAGGGCGCAGAGGTTAATTACTCTATTACTGGGTGGCTGAGGCAGGAGCTGTTTAAACAGGACCCAGTCAGCAGGGGATTAGGCCTCATTACTCCAGCTAAAGCTATGCTGCGGACCCTTCCCCCGGCCCTGCACTGCCTCTGGTTTAGACGTGCCAGAGAATATTCATACTTACCCCGGGGGAGAGAGAGGGAGAGTTAGGGAGGCTTGAAAGGGCTGACACAAACATGGAGAGTGGATGAAAGACAGAAGGAAGGAGAGGTTGAAAGCAGGAAGTGGAAAGAATCAAAGGAAGAGTGAGCGACAGAGAGAGAGAGAGAGTGTAGGCAGAGCATCACGATTGTAAATCTTGGCTTAACTTCTCCAGATCTGTGGCATCAACCACCTGAGCTGAGCAATGCAACAATTATCCTTCCAATACCCACACAGGCAGATTAACATCTCCACTCCGATTACACCCTGACCTGCTCCCTCTCCTCTCTTCCTCTCCTCTCGGCCCATGGGTGTCTGATGGCACGGGCTGATAATCGTGCTCCTCTACCCGAAGAACGTTGTGCAAACTGAAATGGGGTCGAGATTGTGTACGTGAACTGGGCTTGTTGGTCAGTGCTTCAGTGAACCGGGTTTGTGACTCTTTGTATCAAGCTGGATTGTTAAATGGGATGGTTTGTCTGATAGCAAGAGGTCTTGGTGGGCCAATTTGCTCTAGATGACACCAATAATTGTTTTTGGTCACTTTGTGGCATTCATAAAATAGGAAGAAACTTTTTACTGCATCTGAATTTGTAGCATAAACCATCGGCTAAACGTGAACTCTACGTTCCCTTCAGCGTTGACTCACCTTACATGTGCATTATAGCTCACGTGCATTTGTACGTACACACCGGCTCATATACAGTTGCGGCACTTAATGTGACTAGAATGACCCTATACCCCCTTTTTCTGCACTGTACAGGAAGACACAGTATACAGCATTGACAGTATATATAATGAGTGGTTAGTGCGCATGCGTATGGCACATTAGATCTGCACGCAGGTTGGCTTGTATCATTTCCCAATACTATTTCACATCTCCCTGTCCAACAACAACTTTATTTTCCTGTAGCATAACATTAAGATTCTAGAAATAGAAAATCCCATTCAGTTTCTACATAGAGATATTTATCGATAACATATCATGACAGACTGTGATTAGTAGACAGTAATACATTCTTCTGTAGAAGCTACAGTACAGGTCACTGTTTTTTTTTTTTTTTTTCTTAATGTTTCAAGTGTGTTGTAGTATGTATTTATTTATATATCTATTTATTTATTTATTTAATTAATTTTCAAGTGTGTTCTAGAACTTCCTTGTGGAGAAACACACCACCCAAAATCCCCCATTCAGAGAGGTCATTGGTATTACGGAAATGTAAATTAAATGTAAAATGAATGTAAATTGCAGCAAAAGAGCAATAAACTTTAAATATAGTTTTTTTTTTTTAATAGTTATTTTTTTAATACTTATAATCAATGACTGAGTCGATCATTTTAGTTTTACATTGTACCATCATTTTTGATTTATGCAATTTACAGTGATTCATGAAATGCTCTATTAATATTGTAAGGGTACAGTCATTTTATTCATAACAATGCATATTTATATACACTGGAAATATATATGTATATATTTTAATACAACTTTTTACAAAAAAAAAAAAAGAATTTGCAACAATTACACCGTTAACTCCATAAATTTATTAACATGCTTTTGATAGAAAATGATAGTTTTCTTTACATTCTTACTGATGTCTTTTGTCTTTTACCATTTTTTAAATAACTTTTAAAAACCTTTTTGCAGTGTATATTTGTAGTGTTTGTAATTTGTAATATTTCTCTAGGAGCTGGCTGACTATTAGTTTTGAAATCCCTGTGGAGGAATCGAATGGCAAAGATACTTCTAAAAACTGTGGCTGATGTAAAAGTCAGTGGTCACTGTTGTGCTCTTAAAATCATAAGTCCAAAAAAAATAAAATAAAGAATAAGCAGCATACATCATAAATTTGTGCCTGATATTTCAGTTGGCTGGGGCTTGAATAGAGCAAGCACACACATTTGTGTTTTATAAAATTGTAGAGACATGCAGTTATGCACACACACACTCAGAGAGTATTCTGAAGAGATTGTCAAACATTTCCAATAAAATACAATTATATATGAGAAAAAAATGCTTCATTTTGAGAGACGCCAGCCCTTCAATATGTGTGATTTAGCTCAAATCCTGGACAGAGCCACCATTATATAATTGAGGAAAAAATCAATGTAAGCAGCTAGACGTGGCCGCTGTGAGCAGGGTTGCATCCATATTGAAAGTGTGCGGGATCGATCGTTGTCTAGGATCGGCTTAGCTTCACTACCCTAATCACACACCGTGCTGGTCGATGCTGGAGCCTGAGCTATTGCCACTCACAGCATATTTTAACATTAGTTTTTCTCTGCCAGTTTAAAAGCCGCACCTGAGATCTTGGCCATTTATTGGTGAAAAAAAAACAGGGATTATATTAAAGATTGCCTGAGGTGTGAGTGAGATTCTCTGCCCCGCTGGTTGAGGACGTTTGGGTGGGCATTGGAGGAGAGAAAAGAAACACACAGGATATTTATTTTATCGACGTTCTGCTGTAGAAACTGGAAGATTTAGCGGGGCTCGACTGTTAAAATTCCCACAGAGCTTTTCGCTTGCACATACACACACAAACACAGGCGGTTTCTCTTAGAAGGATGAAAAGCAGTCGGTCAATACGTGGGCTGATTTGCACTGGAATAAAACTTAAATAGGAAGTCAGATAAATCTGTAGGTTTAATCTGAATACATTCAGAATTCAGGTACAATGGGATTTTGATATTGATGTCCTGTGGTGTTTATTTCACTTAAGATCATTGATGTAGCTTTTCATATCTTTAATATTTGGAATTTCAGGCACACTATGAAATTATTCATTTAGTCAACAGAAAACAGTTTTTGCAACCCCTTTTGTGACACATTTGGGGATATTCAGTGAGAACAAAATATAGGAGTTGATTTATGCTTTCTAAATCGATTGGATTGGGAAAAATTGCTCTGATTTATTCCCTCTTTTTTGAATAACGTGCATTGATGAATCATACAAAATCAAGTCATGTTTGTTAAGAAAGTATACAGTCTTAAAAACAAAAAGGTTCTTCTATGGCATCATGAAGCACCTTTATTTTTAAAAGTGTAAATAGGGTTAATTTTGATTTCATGTTGATTTTAAATCTCTGAATGACTATAATTAATTCAGTATGATTTATTTAAATACTACTCTTATATACAAGTAAGGGACACATTGGATTTGTAGAAAATTTGGATGCATTTTGTGTTCTTTAACTTGCGTTCTGTTTTTGATTAATCTAGGCCAGTGGGAAGCCATGCTCTTGAGGGAGATGCATCTAGAACCACAACTTCCTGCAGACCCTCAAATCTGCAGTTGTACATATTAGAAGTATTTTATCATAGCATGCTTCCATATTAATTGCCCTTTGGAATGGCCCAATTATGCTATTAATGGGCCCCGGTGTGAGAGCTAATGGCTGGAGACCTTTTTTGCATAGCATTAGCTTAATTGAGCTGCAGATAGAGGCCTAGTGTGACTAGCAGGTCAAGCTAATGTTACCACTGGTCCAGCAGAAGACCTTTAACTGACAGCTATATTAATTAACAGCTATCCAGTTACACAGGCTTTAAAAGAGATGAATTAGTAACATGTTCGGTGAAGCAGCATGCTGGTCTTCAGCTGAAAAATAAGGTTTAGGTTTGTAACACTGGACGGAAAGTTTCTCTATATGGTTAAGCTGCCAGGATATGGGGTAAAAATATGCAAAATATCATTTTGGTGGGTTCTTACAGTACTGTGTGTGGTTGATGGATCTTATGTGTTTTAACTGCACAAACAGGAATAGTTTGTGTAATCTGTGGACGTCGGTACAGCTATTAGGCCTGAATCTAAATGAACGAGTTTCTGCTTTTAGAATAAGTCAGCATTTTACGTACAGTAGAAAAGTCCTCCTACTTATGGAAAGTCCAGCTGCATCTGAAAGTAGGCTGAATGAAGCAGGTCAGGCAGGAAGCTCTTTTGTTATGTAAAGAGCTGCTATTTGATCCTCACGCAGGAAAAAAAGGAAAAGAAAAGGGAGCCGTTCAGATAAACTTGCCTCATCAGATAATTGAAGATGCCTTCGCTCCAGTTTCTCTCCTTTGCATAAATGTCTGATCAGTTTTCAGAGGCTGATAACGGCATGCCTGTCCCTCCGCTCGCTCCTCTGGAGTTCTGCGGGATCTCTGAAGAGCTCCAACATGGTGGCTGAGCTAAGAAAACATTTGCAGGATGATCTTTCTGATCTTTATCATGTATAGATAACATTCCATTGTGTGTTTTTTGTTCTGTCATTGGAAATCTCCTCAATCTTGCTCAGAGCTCATGATTTTTAAGCTTTTGATGTTTGTGTGGAAAATGTATTTTAATATTCATGATATGTAAGGATTGTTTAGAAGTAGTTTTCCCTATAAGTTCCATGAATTTGTCTTATTCTCTTATGCAGTGGTGACTCAGTTGGCTGTAAGCACTGGGAAAAAAAAGAAACAGTGTTTTTATCTTGCCTATATGTTTGTTCTTGTTTTCCAATAAGCAAGTAATATAAATTTTACTTTCATTAAAAATTAAGACAAATATGTTAAAGCTGAGTTCAGTTAAAGTTTATTTTCTAATCCTATTATTTTTTCTGGAGAAAAAAAAATTGTTTGCTAATAAAGCATAAAAATAAACAAAGATTTATTCTTTGAAAAAAGGGTCATCTTACACAATTTTGCTTCTCAAGTAAATTAATCTTGTTGTAAAGATGTTGCAATATTTTACTGGAAAACAAGACAAAAACACTGATTAAAATGTGTGTGTTTTTTTCCCTCGCTGTGAGACTTTTCAAACAAATGCTCATTTTGGCTACAAAACAAACTACTGTTCCTAAGTTTGCTGTAATTATACCACACCAGACGGTTCTTCTGTTTGCATTAATCTTTCTGGTGGTGCTCTGCTCGGTTCGCTCTCCAGTAATATTCATCTGTCAGTTTTAGTCGGAACTCTTCCCTACGCTTCCCTCCTCCCTCTTCCACCTCTTCCTGGTGCCAGTCTTTAACTACTCTCCACGTTGGCCACTGCTCTGCTTGTTACAGGCCTGACACGAGTGCAAACAATCAAAGTCTTTGGGAACACTGAAATATGCATGGCTATCCGTGACAGACAGATAAAGCAGGGCAATTAGCCACGTAATCCTAGAGTGGCGCAAGGACTCGTCAGCCTCAGCTGTCCTCCCTCCCTCTCTCCGGATCTCTTTCCTCGTGCTACTCTCTTGCTCTCTATTAGTTAAATGTACTTTGTGTGTCGGCTCCCCATCAAATCAAGTAACACTTCCTCTAATTGGCTTATAAATTATACAGCTGAGGCAGCATTATAATTTCATCAGTGGTAAACATTGCAGGGGCAGTCGGTAAAGAATCTATCCCTCATTAATTTCTTAATTTGGGTAGATGGAACCAAGAGGAAAAGAGAGAAAGAGAGGTTGGGGATGAGTGAGAGAACTAGAGCGACAGAGAGGGGAGGATCGGATGAACGAAAGAAACTCGCATCACCTCGAGGATGAAGGGACGGATGGTTAAAAAACCAGGAGGATGTTGCCGGCGCTTTTGTTAATAAATGTCAGATATACGATCCGAAGGTTTTGTCGGTCGCTCTTCCTGTGAAATCCAGGCAGTGGCTCCCTTCTCATGACTTTTCTCACTCACGCACGCACGGTTTTCCCCATTTTCTCCCTTTGTGTTCTTTTTTTACTCTGAATTTATGAATATTTCATAGCAAAGTTCATAAATATTCATTCCGATAGCTTTGCATGGTAGTTATTACCGGTATTTCTTTTTAAAAAACAAAAATACTCATTATAAATTCTTCATACTCTTCCCCTGAAATAATTACAAGTGCAGATATACCGAAACACACACGCTCCCTCGCAGCGAGTGCTTTATTCCATGGCTTTATGAAGTGGAGACAAATGAATTTACAGTTCAGTCGTAAGTTACTGACTTCTTCGAGCTGCTGTGCGTCTTTAGAGATATTCTCAAGAAAAGTGATTAACTTTTAGCATATTATCATATTTAAGGCCTTTTAAGATGCATACAATGCTGTATTCACATCTAAAGGACTGTGTTAATCCACTATCTGCAGGTCACCGAAATTCAGGTAATTTATGCGGAAACTGTCCTAATGACATATGCTTTGAGTTGGAGTTGAATGCATCCACGTGAGTTGTATCCTGACTGGGTCCCATCTGTCTCCGCTCCTCTCATGCTGTAGATTTGGACTGGCTGCTTCCACCTCCTGTCAGATTAAACACGGAAACATATGAATGACTGACTGCTAACCGCTTCCATTGTCATGTCACGTTAAGTCTCCGGTTCCCGCCGTTTTGATTGCTCATTCCGACCATTTCTGGGCCTTCTGTGCAGGGCAGGTTAATCTTGACATTGTCTGATCTTCGGGAGACATATTTTTAAGCAATCTTCAAAATGAGGGCTTCCTTGTGTCTCTGTGGTGAAAGCCAACATGAAAGGATTCGGAAAGAGTGGGAGAATCTTCAGAGGGGAAGTGCGCCGCCGAAATGGTGTGAAATGCAAACGCCCAATGGCTTTTCTTTCATGGCTTTTATTCAATAAAACAGAGCTCTTTTTATGTAAGCCTTTTGAGTCTGACATACAACACCCACACTCAGACAGGATCAGAAATGACTTTGCCACTGGATGATGATTATTATTAGACATTTCTAATTTGATAATTTTTTTGAATGATCATTGGATTTGACACAATCATTTGTGTAGATTTAAACTATTATATTAGTTTCGGTGTAGATCTGTGCAGGTGCATGATGCAAGTGCCATGTGCTAAAACATTGTCTGCTTTGCCGGTCTTTATTTCTGCCATGAGAATAACATTTCTTTAAAGTTGTTTGGAATTAAGCGGAGGGGTTTTCTTCTATCGTATGCATATTTGCTAATCTGTTTACCAATATGGCAACTTTCATCCTTTTATTTATATATATATATATATATATATATATATATATATTTTTTTTTTAAATTATTACATTACAGGAACATAAATATATAGACACACACACACACACACACACACACACACACCTGACACTTCCTCTTGTCCGTGGTTGTGTGTTCAGTGTGTAGCGAATGACTTTAATGTTGCAGTAAAGCAGAGCTCTGGTCACGACCTTCCTGAGGTTTTGCATTAGTTCCACCTGAGCTGCTTTACACCACAGAACAAGCAGAAAGACTGACTATTGACATCTCACACTCCCTCATACGCTCATATCAGCCAGTCACGGGTCACCGACTCCATCCCAGCGGGTCCATGTACCCGTTAAAGGGCCGTGTTAACAGCCTGATTTCAGAGTCGGCAGGAAAAACCAGGGGTCCCTAGACAGCCCCTAGACAGACTTAATTACTGATGAATTACTGAAGTCTGAGGGAACACTTCTACAAAGCATACTTGAGACGAAATATATTCAGGTGGGAAAATTGATGTATATACACTACGGAGTGAAACCACATCAGAAAATCTAGAGCTTTAGAAGCTATTTTCTTTTTTCCCAGTATGACTCATAATCACACATACATATACATGTATATGCATATTTCCATGCAGATTATACTATGAAAGTTATTTTTGGTGTCAGAAAACTAATGAAAGCAATTTATATAAAATTGCTAAGAGGACTACATGAACAGAAATAATTGCAGGGCCTCTTCAGACCTAAATAGGTCATTATACTATATATACATTATTTTAAATATACTTAACCCTGTGTGGTACACATTATGCTCGAACATTTTTTTTCTATTTGACTTTTTAATGAAAGAAAAAAAAAAGGAACTTTATGATCCACTAACTAGTTTTTCTTAAAAATTAATATTTAAAGACATAACTGATGTTTTTATACACTTGGAATGAATCATTATTGGGAGTTATTCAGTAGTTACTAAAAGGATAAAATGTAAAAATGTAAAATAAAGTGTAAAATGTAGAAATACAAGTGATAATTATGAATGTATAAATGCAAATACACTCATTTCTAAATAAATTAATAAATATAATTGATACTAGTATTTATAGAAGTTACTAATGAGAAAATGCAATTCTGCGGTACAGTGTTTTTATATAGCAATATTCATATTTTCTGTAAATATTTGTTAAAGTTAATCAGTTTAAAATATTCAATTAACATTATTCAACATTTATGCTGAAAAAATATATAGAAATAAAAACAGTTAAACAATGAAAAGTTTATTTATAAATATGTACATGGGAATTAGAAACAAGGATCTGAACTGTAAAAAAATCATCTAGAGCATATTATAACTATGCACACGAACTCTGAAATACTGTACATTAGTCTCATGGTGATTTTTGTAACAAATCAAATCAACATTATACATAATAAAATCCAGGATAAGTTTCTCGAGCACAAACGGCCAACATATAAAACTGAAAAATTGTAGCACAAAAATAAAAACTTCAGTGCAATACATTGTTAGAGAGAATGACTTTGAGATCGATGCTTAGCATATTGTCTGGGCTCAACAAATTGGGTGTTTAACGGAAGGTGATGTATATCAAAATATGTTAACTAACAAAAGAATATAAGATTAAATAATATAAAAAATCTGTCTGTTATCTGTTTAAAGCACAAAGCCACGAACACAGAAGTTATGAATATTTCATACAGAGAAAAGAACGAAACCTCCTTTTGAAGTCTTGAAAGAGCACACACAAAGAGGAAAGAGGAGGGGGCCGTAATTATTGTCGAAATGTTTTTTGACAGATTGTTATATTAAAGGAGTAGGAGGTTCTGCCAAACAGAGCTAACCTCTTCAACAGGAGAAGTCTCCACCTATCAACAAAGCTAGCACTCAAACCAAAAGGCCAAGATCCATTTGACAATCTAATAGCTAGGAGAGGAAATACGAGGCAAGGGGGAAAAAAAGTTGGAATTTCAATCACGTTTGCAGTTATAATCTAATCTGTGACATTTAACACCTGCGACTATTAATATACTCTCTATATTATGTGTACAATCGAAATCCAAATAGCTTTTCATTTTCTCTTAAAGCGTCATCCTATTACATAGTTTAAAAACAGCTTTCAAATCCATGTTATTAGATGCTTATCGCAATATGTCAGTGAACAAATTTGCTGTGACATGCAGCAGACGGCATTTGAGGTTCTGAGCACTTCCTTTGTGTTCTAGTTGCTCTTTGATTAATACATAATGCACATTATTACCTCATAATCAAACACCCCTTACATGTTGCTTTACCAATTGTAATGATATGGCAACATGTCTGAACACATCATAATGAAGGCCCTCTCTATGAATAATAAAACCAAGGGAAAACTAAATAAACACACTGATTACTTTATTTTTAAGCCCTTTGACAGTACGGAATGCTTTCAGTGATGCCGAATGAGAGATGGGAGCAGAATTGTGTTTAATTATCAGGCCATCTTTATCTCGGGATACCATCCGAAACCTAAGACAGGGCTGCCGACTAGCCCTGAGGCGAGCTATCATCTTCAGTGACACTAGAGAGAGCGCAGGGCAGTACCGGAGATGAGAACGGACACGGAGGAGAGCATTCTGAGGGTCCAACCAGCCCAAGTCTATCTTTGATTGCCACTGACCCCCATATCTTGCAACGTTGTGTGGAATGGGCCAACAGGGTTCGCGGCCTGCATGCATCTTCCCTGCGACCCAGAAAAAAAAGGGCTAACTCTATTTAACAACATGCACTCAAGCTCGCTATCTTAATTAAAATGGGTATCACATATGCGGCTGGGATCCATTCCTCATTACTGTTGTATCTCATTAGAGTTCGGCCCTTTAGAGGGGCTGGATCAGTTTTAAAACAGTTTTCTCTCTGTCTCGCTGTTTTTCATTTCCTTGTACAGACATCTTCTTTTCCTTTAGGCCACGGAAAAGTCATTATTTGGAGATGGGAGAGTTGGTGTTTGCAGATTCATAGAAATGTTCCCAAAGCCAATTAGGAAATGGATTTATTTAAACCAATTAAAATCAGCCACAGGAAGAGCGTGCATTTTTAATGCAAAAGTAGGATGTCGTGGCAGCATAATATTAACAAATCAAAAATATACAGCGTTAACACAAAATTACAATAGAATAATTTATTAACACAGACCGTCATAGTTTTTCATGATATAAAAATTATACATCACTTTTTTGCTAAAGTTTTGCTTTAAATTAAAGATATGTTGAGAAGAAAATCTCCCACATGTCCTATATTACAAAACAATTAGTGAATACTTTATAGACTTTCAAATGTTTCTCTTTCAAGTAATAAAAGGCATTTAGTCATTTATGTGGCATGTAGCCCACTTAAGTAATCCAGTAGTCAGCCGTTTGAGATTTTGTCATTGTTCACCCCACTGCTTTAATAGAAAGGAGAGTCACAAAAGATGCAGGGACCTTGGAGTATTTTCTTGATCCAGTCTGAATCTGAAAAGGAGATAAGTTTGTTACTATGCATAATCATTTACACATACTGAACATCAAATCAAGGTGGTTTGTCTAAATTTGTCCATAATGACTTATGTCTTTCCCCCTTTTCTGCAACATGATGCATTTGGCAAATGTTTTCTTGCAACAGGCTTGTCAGTAGTTGATACAAATAACATAAAAAAACAATTAAAAAAACATGCAAAATTCATTTTAAAAAGCTAAATATTAATAGAAATATTTACAAATTAAAAATTAAAACAATGGCAAGTTGAATTCAATAACAATCTTCCCTGACAATTTTCTTTGATTTTTTTTTTAATCAAAGAATTACAGTATTAAAAAAAAAAATAATAGACAGTTGCTGTATTTACACTACCATGCCAAATGCATAAATCCATTATTTTGACACATCCGTCAAGCCCGTTTACATTCACTTGTTTACAGTAATGCATTGCCAAGATGGGCATTTTGACCAAAAAGTGCATGTGAATATTTGAATCCGTCCGCCTGCTAGTCAGAATTTAGTTGGAACAACCAAAAAAAAGATAATATTATCATTTTCATATCGACTTGGTACCGGTGTACCAGCATATCTGACATCCTATGCTTGCACTGCTGTGGGGCAGCAGAGTTTTTGTTTTGTGTGTGTGCAAAGTTCCTGCTGCATTACAGAAAGTAAGTGTGTGGTGCAATGTGGTTCTGAATGGAGATATGATACAGCATTATGGCTCACCCTCGGGCTCTGCTACTGAGGCAATACTGTCCTGCAATAGACAGCGGCGGTATGTCACACCCTGACAGGCCTGATATGACAGCACACACCTTAGGGAGGAAGAAGGAAAGAGAAAGAAAGAGGGAAAGAGACAGTAAGACACATGAACAGAAACGGCAGGGGAAGGTTTAGATCAGTACTTGGCAGAGATCAGAATGACAGCAATGAAGCAACTATTTCCCTGATACACCATTAGGGGCAGTAATCGCCTTTCAGTCAGGCGGATGGATAAAATGTCATGCTAGGGGTTTGAAAGTGGGTCAAATCTACTCAAAACCTAGTCAACACCTATATATAGTCTAATGGAGAAATTTTAACTCTTTACATGTCTGATCATTATGAGGACATGATATTGGCACATTAATCTACACCTCAAAGTAATTGTAAAAAATCCCAAAAAAAAGTGCCTAGCAGACTACATTCTCGTTTTCATAAGGATTAAGTGCAGAATATGAATATGGTATGAATTATATCCAAAATGACACAAAATATCAAAAGTTAATCTGTTCATCAAAGTGAGCAATCTGTGTCTGATGTGAGCCAAGAACAGTCACTTTACTTGGCACTGCAAAATATAGCCAAAGTGTTATTGAACCAGCTGTAAAATAAAATCACTTTTGTATGTAAAATAGGCAAAATAGGCAGATAGTATTCCAGATTATGGATTATATATATTTTTTTTGACAATTATAGCACTCTGTCCTATTAAGTATGTCTTAGTTTTTATTATAGTTATATGTGACCCTGGACCACAAAACCAGTCATAAGGGTCAATTTTTTGAAATTGAGATTTATACATCATCTGAATGTATAAATAAGCTTTCCATTGATGTATGGTTTGTTAGGATAGGACAATATTTGGCTTAGATACAACTATTTGAAAAGCTGGAATCTGAGGGTGCAAAAAAAATAAAATATTGAGAAAATCGCCTTTAAAGTTGTCCAAATGATGTTCTTAGGCAAAATAGGCACATAGTATTCCAGATTATGACACTTACAGAGGTTTTTTGACAATTATAGTACTCTGTACCATTAAGTATGTCTTAGTTTTTATTATATTTAATTTCATACTTTTTTAAATGTACTTTTAATATATATATTTGGATTTTATAATGACATATACCTTGTTTTGACCTACCTGAGCCATCTGTGCCCATTCTTGCACTCTGCTCGTTTGCAGTCTGTGAAAGGCAGAACTTCTTTACAGAGGCTGCAATACTCTGGAAACGTCTGTTTGTTCATTTTATTCATGATATGACCTATCAGCACCTGTGAAGGTCAAACATCAAAAAATTGACATGCAGGGTAATGTAAACTTAAAGTGTATTTCTAAAAATGTGAGTTCATTCGTTGCATGAATCATTTTATTTGCTAGTTAAAACAAGCACAAAAACGCCTACTTTTATGCATTTATCATCTAGTTTTGACTTTACAATCTTAAAATGCTCACAAAAATATCCAATTCTGGTTTTATAAGCATAAACAGTTTGCCGGTTAATACTTGTAAAGCAATTGAAAAGCACAACTACATTTGTTTCAGGAGACAGTGAGAAGGGGGTTCACCTTGGCTGCCCTGTCTTCATTAGCAGGGTCATTTGTGAGGAAGTCACACACACCTTTGGTAGGTATACATGTGTTCTGAGTGACGCAGGTGTGCAGATACACCTCGCCCAGCACCTTCTTCATGTTCTCGCGGATCAGTTGGGACTCCACCTCTTCGATCCTGCTGCTGATCTCCCTCATTTGTTCCTCACTGGACAGCCTTTCGACATCGGCTTGCCGGAGTTCCTCTAGAGCAGAGATCTCCGCCATCTCCTCTTCACCTCCACCCGCCTCCTCATCCGCAGCTAACGCTTTACCTTCCCTATGAGTCGGCCGCCACAGGTGCTCTGAAGGGGTTTTCTGCATGGACTTGTAGAGTGTCCGGAGAAGGAAAAGCTTGAGGCGCCATAAGTAGGTGGACCCTGAGGTTTGGAGCTTCTCGTCTACATTGTTCTGCAGAACAGAAGGGATGCTTTTATCCTTCAGTATCCGCCATCGCAGCAGGTCCAGCAAGTCGGTCTTTCTGAAGAGATTGTGCATTTGAGACTCAAGCAGCTCAGCAGCCGCTTCGTCTGGAATCTTAAGGGTGACAAACTGCACCTGGTAAGTGCGATTGACTGAATGGAGCCCATTGATCATGCCCTCATTGGAGATGAGAGCCAAGTAGGCACCATTTGGACTGACAGATATGCCATGTATCCGTCGACCCGCAACTCCCTCTGGCAGAGCAATCTCCTCCTGTTTAAACTCAACAGCAACATCTGTGAAAACAGGCGTGAGCTTCTTCACCTTACCATCTAGTGAGCAGGTGAAAATAGTCCCGCCATTATGACAGACCGTCATTGATATGATAGGGGTGGAATGAAGGCCTGTGACGTGGGAGTTGTGAACATTGAGACCAGCTTTGGAGATCAGCAACAAGCACCAAAACACATAAGGACCACGTGCAGCAACCACTAGGCTGCAGTTGCATTTCTGGTGCGGATGGAAGAGAGTAATGCATTTGATGTTGAGGACGGGTATCTGGTCCTTATCCTGCCACAAAACCACAGGCTGCCTGAGGGTGAAGTAACCCTTCACTGCCTTGAGGTTGACTGGAAGGATCTTTACAGGTCCAACTGAGCTGCCCACAATCAATCCGCTCATTTTCCGTCCACTGTGCTCATATTCCCACCAGGTGAGCATACTTGGCGACGACACTCCAGATTTTATGGTGTTGCAAGACACCACTGAATCCTTTCCTTGTGGGGGCAAGCTGAACTGCCACACCACCACATCTCCGTTCTCCATAAGTACAGCCAGAAGCACAGTGTTAACATCTTTACATGCATTATTGGTCTGTACTTGTTGCATACTGCATAGACCAGACCACTCCATGCGCACTGGTGTCTGCATACTATACCGCCGTTGCAGTTCATCCAAGTCTTTAATGGAGTTCGGCGGTGAGCCGTCGTTCTGATCAGAGTAGTTCCTGGATTTTAACATTTCCCCATATAGTTCTGTAAGGTCCAGGAGAAGCGTCCACTGTAAACGCAAGTGACTGCTGTGGATTGTGAGACGATTGTCCAGTGTTAAGAAAGCAAGAAGACAGCGGCCATATTTGTCACAGCCTAATGGTGACCAGCTGGTGTACTTCACGCCATGGAGACGTCCACTTTGAGGATGGATGACTCGGTCCATTACTATCATTTGGCTTACTACTGGATCTTTATTCTTAGCAAAGCTTTCTTTAACAGTATGCACTTCCTTTTCTGGGCCCACCTGTAACAATATATATAAAAAAAAAACATATTAATGGATTTTAGAAAAATATTTCATGCTTCATAAGACCTAACGAGTTTGAAATGATAATTTTCTAAAGTCTTATTTATATTTAATTTTGCACAATGTTGCAGCTTGCAAATCGTGTCTGCTTGTCACTTTTATTTTTAAACAATTTCTTTCATAACTTTTTCACTCAAATCATAATTTTCATAAATATTGATTCCTAATCATTGCAGATTTTTAAATTTTTTTTTTTTTTTTTTTTAAATTTACATAACATTGCATGTTAGTTTTAAACAGGCTGCCACTGGTATTCAAACTGATTATTTATTTATTTATTTATTTTGATGCTTAGCAGTTAGGTAGTAAATCTGTTCACATGATTAGTTAATTTGTTCACCTGCAATTTTCATTTTCATTTATAGTTCAAATTTCAGTGTAAAATTTTTTTTTTTTTTTTGGTATTGGTGGGATAATCTGAGCACTAACATCTGATAACAAAATTGAGTTTAAATTGAGGTTAACAAAAACAAAACTCATTATAAAACCTACTATATTCATACCATGTCTTATATAAATAGTAACATGACCAGAGCTGTTTAAATCCAGTTTGCTGCGTCAAAACTCCATAAAAAGAAGCATTTAAAATACATGTAATAATGTAGATTCAACTACCACACTTGGTTCATATAATATTTAAAACGTCTACTATTAATTAAGATCGCTCTGTCTTACAAATCATGATCACAGGACACATAAATATGTCAGTGGTCACAATTGTGACCAGTGGGGGAAAACAGAGCCCCGTTTTGAGAAAATAACTGATTGACTCACATTATAAAACAGCAGATTTCCAGTATTGTTATACTGAATTAAAAAGTAGATGTAAAAAGAAATGTGAACTTATTCTTGGATTATCACTCCCCACAACTGACTGGAAAAAAAACTATTACTGTTAATGTTCATGTTAATTTTGCATATTTCTATTGAGTCTAACTGCTCAACCAAGCAATTTTTAATTAGTTTCCCACAGGTTAGCTACAATTATGATTAGAAATAAAATACATAGTTAAACAAAAATTTAGCATATTAAAAGGCATTCAGTTTGTGCTTGAAAATTAGGGATTAAATAGGATAATTCATCGCAGATAATTAACACTTATTTTGCACATCTTGAGATAGATAAACGTCAAAACATGGCTTAAGCTTGGCAACATAGCTGCACGTGAGTTGGTACCATAAAGCAGCGAGCAGGAGCGCACAGTAGTTACCTTGAGATCACAAGCGCTGTCCGGAACCGGGATGTGACTGCGATGCAGCACCAGATTTTGACTGAGACTGTGTATGTCACACACCAGCTCCATGAGAGACACGCTGTTCGTGCTGGAGGCCGCCAGTCTGTGATCCTCTGCCCAAGACAGCGGCTCAAGACCGCTAACCGGACTCAGCAACTTAATCGCTGGATCCCGCAGAACCACTGGACCCTGTCCCGCCCAAAAATCTTTATCAGGTCCAGGTTGGGCTTCAGACGCGGTCCCTGATTTCTCCGAGGTACTATTTGAACCTAAAGCTGCCATTTTACTGTATAAAAATAAAGGCCGTCTCCAGGAAGTTACGGTGCCGGAGGAGGAGGGATTTCACGAGCGCGGCATGGGCTGGGTTGCCAGATTGACACGGTTCAGTCACCTTGAAAACAATAGGTGCTTCGTTGTTTGCCTAATAATAATAATAATAATAATAATAATAATAATAATAATAAATTAGTATATACAAAATTATATTATAGTGCTCTATATTATTATTTTTTTATGTGCAATTTAATTGTTCTTATCTAAATTTAGCAGGCTGTTTTATATAATGAATGTTCCAGTAAGTGTAAATATGTATGTATCTGTGAAAATCATAAAAACACTAGAGGTACAAGAGTTAAAAAATGTGTTACAACACCCTCAGTATACCCTACTAAATATTTAAGGATGATACTGTATATTGTGGGCATCTCTATATAACCACATCTTAATTTTTTCTTTTCTTTTGGATGTTCTTAATATTGGGCAGAGAGCCAGTCTCAGCTGTGCTAAGTGCTTAAATTACAGATGTCATTCTAAATTGTAAAGCATTTGTCATTTGATAAACTGACATAATCCATCAGCTAAAAACTCAGACACTATTCATCTGATGTCAGAGGGACTGGAGAAAGATCATTAATTGGTGGCAGCATATGAGAACGGTCAGGAGCCCTAACTGTGTGACCAAGTTGCAGGATATGTGTAATTAACAGCCACATGCTTTGATCTGTCTAGTTTTCCCACCTGGAAAGGCTTGAAAAGGAGCAGTGTGTCCTGTTTCCTTTCTGAATGCAGTCTTTGGCAAAGACTCCACTCGCAAGATGCTAAGTAACTGAGTTGTCAAAAGTATTTAGCAATGCAGAGGTTTCCTCTGTAATAAAACAAATCGGTACAAATCTATGAAACAAACATGTAATTGTGGCACTAATATTTTACTCTTCCCTCCATCTATCTGTCATTTGTTTCAATAATAATTTGAATGCGGGGCCTTTGTGTATTTCAGTCTTAATGAAGCATGTATAGTATGAATATTTCAGTGACCTGTTGTGCATAATTTTCTAGGTTTTGACACAGGGGTTTCGACACCGGTTTGTGGGATTGTTGGATTAAACATTCATTCGTACTTGTCTCTTAGATTCACTTCACGCATTAAAGCAGGTCTAGTTCTACAGGGTTGCTTGGCATATCAAAACACAATGTGCCTCATCTTGTTTGCGCTTGGCTGATTGGACGTGCTGTTTTGTTATTGCAAATAGTGTGAGATTTGCTTTCTCCGAAATGCACTTTGTTCTATGTTGTAATATGATTACAGTTTACAGATATGATTTACATTACAAACCGTATTTGTTAATTGTTATTGAATGCACATAGAGGACCTGATGATTAATAATGTTATTTCAATATATTTTAATAATTAATAATTCTCTCATTTCATTTTCTAAAATTTAAAATGATGACCAATACATTATCACTTAGTGCTAGTGTTTACTGCAACGGTCTGCTTTCATCATCATTTTGTTTAACTGCTTGTACTGAATTATTTGCAATCAGTGCTGCATTAGTAGATACTAACCTGAGCATTTTTATTGTTTCAGTTGCAGACCTCTCCTCAACTGAGCCATTTGCACATATCCTGCCCGAACTCTAATGGGAAACTGTGACGGATGGTTCATCATACTTGTTTTAATTATTCAGCTGTGCAGACAGCACCCTGGGGAGATGTGCTGCGGCGCATTACAAAAAACACACATTCAGTGATATAATCATAATGATGATAATGAAATGTATTTAGAGCACATCAGTGCCTCCCTCTCTCTCTTTCCCTCTGCCTCTTGCCGCTCTGGTGGGAGGATGTGAGCGCTGTCTGACGCAGAAGAGGCAAGTTTGCTGCGCTCTGGCCCCCGGTGGCTCCTTGTGGAGGCCTGCGGTGCCCCGCACGATGGCTCACTGGAGATTAGCCGTCAGAGCAGAGGGCTTTGCATACCTCATGTGCCGTCAACTGCGAAGGCTTACCTGACAGGTGTTGCTCTCGCTCATATCTGTTGTGTCCTCCTGAGCTGAAGCTTCGGTGGGGCGCCTGTAGGTAGGAGAAACCTTCCTTCCTACTGTCAGTTATCACAGGCCACACAGCCAGACCAAAGCCAAATCTCTCCTCAATGAGAGCCCAATGATGTCTGATCAGTGTGGCACAAAAATACCCCGGGCGCTGCTTGAAGAGTCCTTGCTTAAATATGTCATTGAGCATTGCAAACTTTTTGAGAAAACAAGCTTTGGGAGCACTGTGTGTGGATACTTATCATTTCAAGTCTAAGTATTTGGCAAATGTAAATGTTTTCAAATGTGAAAATGTGATATTTGGGTTTATTTGGAGTCTCCACAAGATTGAAACTCTCGTTGCTTCCCATACTTCCAACAACGCTGTTCACTCTTAGTGCATCTGCGGTGTGAGTTGACCTGTTTGTTCTGTTTGTATACACTCTCACTGGAGAATTTGTAAAATAAGAACATCTAAGTAGTTTTGTATCATGTCCTGTATTAAAGTGTGCTGTCAGGTTAATCTACCCTTAGTTCTCCCCAGAATTGCGGCATATTAACAGAAACAGGGACTTAAGGGTGCTAAAAACAGCAGAAGAGACAAATGAATGATCACATGTATGCGCAGTGATAATAGATTAATAATTCATAGCGCTTTATGATTAATTAAAACAGGCCTCGGGTCCTGTGGCAGGTACAGGCTGAAACACAGTCTGACATTCCCATGCGATCCTCAGAACATCTGAACATCTGAACTCTCTCCCTTCTTCTGTCCCCAGTCCAGGTGGAAGACCTGTTCAAATATCTCCAGTGGCATGCAGTTCCTACTCTGGGGACCGTAAGTGCTTGGTTATTTCTTTCCAAGGCTTGCCGGTGTGGGGAAGTGCTGTATATAGTACAATCAAGAGCCTATTTATAGCGAACAGGACACATTGACTGATGAACAAATTATGTAATTTATTGACCTCACCTTTGCTCTTTTGTGTAGTAGCATCCCTGGCTGCTTATTTACGGGTGCTGCTCTGTAATGCCATTTATACTGTTTTATATTGTATATTGTTTTATTTCAATGAGAAACACTGTTCTAGCAGTTTTTGAACTTTGTACATCAGCACTTCTCTCATCGTTTCCTCAGGATGAATCGCTTATGCTTATAAGTTGCTTTAGAAAAAAGTGTGAGAACAGGAATAAATGTTTGTAACCTCTAAATCAACATCTATAACACTGTTTTCTCTGTCCTCAGAAAACGGCTCAAGAAAAGAGCAAAGTTGTAAAGTGTTCCTGACTGCTCCTCTGTCGGATAGTGAACTGTGGCTGTCCCTTAGCCTGGTCCTGGCAGCTGGTGGTGGGCAGGGCATGCCCTGTGGCAGTGCTAGGGGAGGGCCGGGAGGACCAGGGCCTCGGTCTGCTCTCACCCTTGTCTTGCCCGTGCTAATGGAATAAGGCCGGGCCGCCCATATGGCACTTGTGGGAACAGTGGGACTCTGGAGGCTGGCACAGGGAGCCACCACTCTGCTGTTAGATATTAAACAGGACAGGTCCTCACCGGGCTCTGCCCACAGCCGGACAGTATAATGGATGGGTTTGGTGATTGAACAGCACTTGGAGCGGCCTGTGTGAACCCACCAATGAGCAGAGCCAAATAGTTGCAGCTGTGAAAATTCAGGCTGGACAGTGTCCTTGACAAGTTTTGTTGACACCTTTTCCATTGGCTACATGTGCTAAAACATTTAAGTCTAATTAGAATAGATTTTCAGAACTAGGTCTAGACTCCCAAAGAATTGGTGGTGCCCAGCACATCTTTGTGGACCACTTTTCAAAGGTGTAGTCTGATCAACAAGTGACTCTAAAGTTCAATAAACAATCTTCTCCATTCTGAATCAAGGTGGTGATGATGATGATGTATGGTCTGTTGTGGTTTGAAGGTGGTAGTACACGCCCAGCAGGACAACAGAATGTCTTTCAAGGGGAGCTCAAGGAAAAGTTTCCTTGCCAGAATCCATCAATGAAGCTAATGGAGAGAATGTGGATCAGGGCTGGAAAAGAGAGTGGACTGAAGTGGGGCGAATCAGTACACTTGGCACAAATTGTGGCTTGCTCTACGATTTTCTATGTTTTAATGGATAAAACTTGGCTGGGTGGGGCATTGCGAGATGGGGCTTCAGCAAGTTCACATAACCAGAGCAAATGCTCACGCTCACTTCTTTTATATATTATCCCACACACGCTGTGCACAAATGGAACTTGTAGCAATTTGTAACAGCCCCTAAAAAAAGAAAGTAGATCATTATGAGAAAGTCAGCAAAAAAATGTTCCTTTTGACATAATGGTGCCTCGTTTTCCTGTATGAATATTTCCGTGCATGCTCATGCCAGACTGCTAAACAGGTCACTCTCCTTCCTCTCCTGCCACCCACCTCCCTGGATCTGGAACAAAAGCCAACCTCCCCCATCTCTCCCCCTCTTCTCTCCCGTCTCTCTGTTTTATTGGTGACAGCTGCCGCAAAACAAACTCGCGGAGTGAGAGAAATGATGTGTCAGTGGAAGGTCCTTTAGCCTGCGCCGCTAATCTGTCACACGTGGTTTGTTGTTTACCGTTCCTCCGGCTCGCTGACCGGCCGTCGTCGAGTGTAGTGCCGTAATGGCGACAGATGCTGACCTGCAGAAGTGTGAATCTTGCCGATTTCCCCCTGCTGCCAACCTGTAAATTACAGCTATCGGGAGTAATTAGACCCGATAAAACCCTTCCAAGCTTCACCCCCCGCGTACCACCCTGACTCACTCGCTCTCTGTCTCTCTCGCTCGTACTCTCTCTCTCTTGGCCTGCCAGTGACACGAGATAGGGGGATTTGAGAGGCACAAGGTTGCTGGCATTGACCGATCCCACCGTTAACCTGTCTCTGACACCTTCTCCCCTTATTACTCTGGCACTGCCATCCTCAACAGTCTGTAAGGGACAGACAGTAGACCAGACACAAGAAAAATACAGCTACATCTCCAAAATCCTGCACCTGCAACTCTTTGCAAGTACATTTAATACAGCAAAAGAAGTACAATTTTGCAATCTTTTATCAAGATGTTTGTGCAAGAGCACAATTTTTTATGAGCACTTGAAGTGATGCCATTTGGCAAGTCAAGCGGTGTCATTTTTGGCAAGCTGTCTGAGCGGAAAACAGTAAATGTCACATTGCAGTCATACTGTCCGTGCAAAATAAAATATTGTCCCCCAAAGTGTTCAACTCACTTAGAACCTGTCCCAAATACCGACCTAAGCCTTTTCGGTCCTTCTATGAGTCTACACTTTACATGTGCACAATCATCTCAAGTCCCCAAGTGTGCTATCTCTGACTGAATTTCAGAGGCTAATACCACTTATTACAGGTAAGAGTCCTGTAATAATTTGAGTAAGTATTGCTTGAGTAAGCTCAGATAGCCAGTTGTTTTTGCATGCAGAATAAAACGAAGAAAAGAAAAACTATAATGTGATACCCTGAGAAGATGCCCGGCTGTGGGTTGGCAGTCAGTTTTTGCCCTCTCCATGTCCTCCTCATAAGTCCTGATGCACGTCACTGCCTTCTGCTGCCAGGCCCAGCCATAAAGAAAACAGAGTTCATGGCCCTTTAAGTAACTCACCTAGTGATAAAGGTCACACAGCCAGGTCTTGTCATCCCCACCCTCTCTGTCTCCCTGCTCCCTCTTCCTCCTCCTGCTCTGCCATCCCTCAGTGCCCACTTCCTGACCATCAGAGCCAATCGCCAACCACCCTTGCCTCCTCCACCACCAATGCGGAGCAGCAATCTGTCACCCAGGCACTGGAGGACGCCACCCTGCTGGCCCCCTTCCGCACACCGCCGTAATGGCTTCTGGCATCCCACGAAAGAAAAGTAATGGACAAAAAAGAAGAGAGAGTCGCGTGGATAGAAATAGACAGAGAAGTCTAAAGGGGCAGTTAGTTTAGAATCACTCTTCACTTTCGAACTGCCCCTAGCCACACTCCCCGTGCACCTCCTCTCCGTAAAGCTCTTGCTCATCCACTCCACGACACCCTGCTTTGGCCCCATCGCTTTGCACGATACTTCAGTGAATAAATGAGTCGTTTTAATCCGACTGACAAGCTGGCATTACCCAACCCTGCCCTCCATCTGTACTGGCCGCCAGCTCAGCGGCAGGCCCTGGGCAGCTCCATGTGCCAATCCAACACACACACAGCTTATCCTGGCGGCCGCTTCAGGGACAGACGGGATAGAGCTCCATGCGGCTACTACCCATCCACACCAAAGAGCTATTTATATAAGAAAAGGATTAACTGTCACAATCTTTGATGGACAGCAACATGGATTGAAAAGGGGCTTGTTAATTATTCATTGATTTCTGGTTCGGCATGTGGAATCTTTCTTGCATCCTGCGTAGTCACATTGTGTTGAGTTTAAGCAGTCAAATTTCAGGAAACTTGTTTAAGGAAGGGGCATCCTATGGCATTCATATGGTTGAAATATGAGTATGTTTTTACTTAATTTGACACATTAGATAAGGTTTAAGAGGCTTTTACCATGGCACTCTTGTTGCTCAGTTAGTGGAGCATGATGCCATCAACACCAAGATTGTAGGTTTGATTCCCAGGGAAGACACAAACTAATTGTATTTCTCAAATGGTACATTAAACCTGAAATGTACTGCTATTGGGGCATACAATATGAAGCATGTTACCCAGAATAGTGAATTACTTAGTACTTTAATCTGCAGCAAAACTACAAACTTTGATATATTAAAGGGATAGTTCACCCAAAAATTAAAGTTCTGTCATTAAATACTCACCCTCATGTTGTTCCAAACCCGTAAGACCTTCGTTCATCTTCAGAAGACAAATTAAGACATAGACAGCAACGCAACTGACACATTCAAGGCCGAGAAAGGTAGTGAGGACATCGTTAAAACACTCTATGTGACATCAGTGGTTCAACCGTAATTTTATAAAGCTACAAGAATACTTTTTGTGTGCAAAGAAAACAAAAATAACGACTTCATTCAACAATTTCTTCTCTTCTGTGTCAGTCTTCTCTTGCGCATTCAGAAGAGTACCACGATGCATGTGTGTGATACTGCTGACGCAGGAGCTGGCATAAAAACATAAAAATTATGTTTGTTAGTCAATCAGAATCAAGTTTTTAACAGTGCTCGCATATTATCTCGCACGTCTAACATACTTGAGGTGGGCAAGTGACCATGCTTCTTCTTTAAGTCAGATCCCAGAAGCCTTGAAATGATAATTAAGCATTTCAAGGTCCTGTTTCAGATATCATACAGTATAGATTATCATCCTTATGTTACGCAGCATTTAGCAGTCCAAGCTTGATCCAAGTGAAAAAGAGTCTAACCCAGATTTTAAAGAATCACACATTCTCTTGCCTCCACTCAGGGGTTAATTCTGCTCTGTTGTCCTTGGCACACTGTGGGCATACTGCAGCATGGCATAGTTCTCTCGCTCTCTCTCTGCCTCTATCCTCTCTATCCTCTCCCAGCAGTGGGGGGTGGACAGACAACACTGGCAAATGAAGGCACTGAAACCCTCTGCTCCATTTCCTCTCTGCTCTCCACTTGTCTCTCTGTTTGCTTTGCTCCCTCTTCACTCTTGGCCAGGTGGCACCTCTTAAACATGGCCCAGGAACATTTGAGTGGCCGATTAAGCATGGGGCTTTTCTCCCGTGTAGCTGTAATGAGTCAGGTGAGAAAGGGTGTACTATGTGTTAACCATCACGTCATCAAATTTCTGTTTTTACGCTGATCTAGGACCAGTGTCAGAGATGAAAAAGAAACCTCTGTGATCATTTACTCGCTCTCGTGTTGGCTCCCAACCTATGACTTTATTCCACTTACTTTTCCATACAACAAAAGCATATAATGCAAAATATATTAGTATAATATTCCCTTCCACTGTAATTAATTTTTCTGGTTATACAAATATGTTGTCACTATTGGAAGGAACTTGGAGCAATGCATCTTCACAGATTTTCAGCAAACAACAGATTAAATGTTCCTCACACAAAATGTAAATGACGACAGAATCGCAATTTTTCTGCAAACTATTTCTTCTACGAGGAAACACAAAACTGTAGATCAGTGCTGTTTCCAGCATTAACACTCCAATGTGAGACTTCCTGCCGAGCCAATGACGGCTTAGCGTCACAACACGACTGTTTGAGTAGCCAGTGCTAAACCGCAGCTGGTGACTTTCTGTCTTTTGATGATGGGTGTTCACATCAGAAGGGCTGGTAAACAGAAGAGAGTGTTTAACAGCCTTTTGTTGAAAAGTTGATCTATCCTTATTTGCATGGCTGTTACAGTACTGTGCCGCAAACTGTTCGCTAAACTGTCTGTTGTTTGTTCTTCTGCGAGGGGCTCGTAATAAATCTCAGTAGGGGTTGACGACACTCATATTTAACAGCCATGGCGTGATGAAGCTTTTGGGGCTTGAAGCTTTTTTTTTTTGTTTTTTTTTTTGAAGTACAGCTATAGAAGCTCTTTTCTTTATAGTGGCATCCAATCAACTCCCAGAGACCAAAAACGCATCAATTGATTATTTAGGTTACGGTCCGACCATGACAGCTGTGTAGCAGCGGAGCCCAAATAGAAATAAATCATTGACTTTTTTTTTTTCTCAATTAAGTAGGTTAATAACTGAAAAGGGCGTGTAATGTTTTATTTAACTTTGGGGCAGGGACAGTGAAAAGGGCCAGCACATGTTGTGGAGGGCTGAGGGAGGCGCAGCGAGCTTCGTTCGCTCTGGGGTGCGAGCGGAGCTAAGGACTCCGAGAATGATACCCGCCCCTTAGGCCATTCCATATTAAACAAGTGCTTTGTAAGTGTGCCGTCATTACTATTCATCACAAATAAATACTTAAGCACAGAGAGCTTAGTGCCCCGCTGTTATACAGTTCTCCATTATTACTGCGGCCGTCTGGCTGCCTGCTCGGCTGCACTGTGCCCAGACTCTTCCTGTGTCCTTCAGCCTTCTGGAGCGAGCGCCGGCGAGAGAGAGGGTGACATATATGCCTGTCCAGCCTGCCTGCCAGTGCCCTTTAAGCAGGTAAGCTGCCAAGTTATGTGTCTCATGGGCTTTGCTGTCCACAAACTGTGCCCCCTTCTCTCTTTTTCTTTCACTCGCTCTCTGTCTTTCCTGCTTGCTTTCTCTCATGCATACACATCTCAAATCTCCTTTTCCTTTCTCTTTATTCGCCTCCCTGTCATAGCCAGGCAAATACAAACTCTGCAGAAGAAAATGCACAAGCACCATTGAGGGAGGGATATGTCACCTGCAATATTCAGAATACTGGACAATTACTAAAGCCTGTGCAGTGCACTGATTTTACAATGGGTAAAGATGTTCTAATCGTTCACAATAAGATCAATAGCCTGCATTTAGAAAATAGAATTTTTATTTCATGCCTATAATAATTATTTACTTGAAATGTTTTTTTTTTTTTTTTTATATGAAGGTACTTTTATATGAAGGCTCTCAAGGCACCATAATGTCTAATGATCTTAAAACAAATGCAAACAAGCTTTAAAGATATCCGAGCAAATATTGAGTGATTTCAATGCTTATTTCCCAGTAGAAAATTTATTAATAAATAGATGCAAGCACCATTTTCATTCCTTACACCAACTGTTGAACTGCATAGGATTGTGGGATAGGCAGTGAAGATTGTTGCCTTCAAAATCCAACCAGATGAAGACATCTTAGTAGACAAGATGTTATACAAACATTGCATTGGGACATGACTTGTTGCCTTCCTACCTCCATAAACTGCTTCCAAATACAGCATTTTTAGCTTTGGGACACAGTCATAGTTAATGCAGTCAACAATGTGATATAGCAAGTTTACACTGACTTTGAAAACAGCTCATTCAATCACAATGCATCCATTTTATAATAATCATAACTTTTACATTTGGTTCCCTCCAAATCTTGAACATTTGGTTACATCTTTGACAAGCACGCACACAAAGACTAGGCACGGCGCCGGAGTAGGCCAAACTCCAATCCCTCTTTGCTATGGGTTTTTTGGAAGGTGATCTAGCTCATTCTCTTTGCATCCGTCCCAGGCAGCAGTATGCTGGGCTGGGTTGGCCGTGCTGCCGGCTGGCTGGCAGAGTTTGGCGCGCGGACTGTGCTCTGGATGTGTGCTGATGAATTGCAGGCACGATGCGGGCCGGCAGCCGGTGAGGAGAACCACCAAGCGGCCGTCAGGCCCCATCAGCGTCTACCTCTGTGAAGGGGAAATTGTGGAGACAGCGCTGACAACTTAATTTAACACCGAGCTAGAGTGAGACTGCGCACTGGATAATTGATAATGCTGCCACACACACACAAATAGACGCAAACACCGCAAAGAATGCTGTCAGAGTGACAGTGAAAAGAACCAATCCTTTTTTAAAAAACTGGTGGTATTTGTAAAATAATTGAATACAGATCATTTAACAGACATAATAAAGTAAAAACCCAGTTACTTTGCTACTTAATGTTTCAGATAGAATACTATTAGTGATTATTTCATCCTTATTTCAGCATATTTATCAGCCCAGTACTTTGTAAACATGACTTTGTTTCATGGCAGAGTGATAAAAACCTGCATGCCCTTCTCCCAGAAGTTCGTAAGGTCAGCCAATCAGATTGGAACTGCCGATTTTGACCATCTCTTGCCATTTTTGTGTCCAATTTGCATCAGATGGTCAGTGAACAGGCTGTGAGAGGTCCATAGCTGGGAAACACAAGCAGTTTATATTTTATATTCGTTTAACAGTCGATTTTATCCAGAGTTGCAGCACATTCAAGGTAGGCTGTGCGTCTTATCAAAAGGGTAAAAAAAAAACATGCATCAGTTTAATTCCTCAGCTGTAGTGCTTTAAACACACATCATGTTTACGTCTGTATTCGTCAATGAAATCAAAATTCAGAAGCCTGTATTCATATACCTATGTTTTTTAAAAACTGATTTCTTTTCTCTTGTGTGCAATGGATTCGATAAATTCACAGGTGGAGACGGAGTGCAAGCATTTCCCGTGGGCCTAACACATATATACCGTTCTGAAATATTACATCAGTTTTTGTAGATAAGCAGAGCGGAGTGTGAAAGCTTTGAACAGACCTACTCTGGTCCCTCCTCACACTTCAGGCAGCACACAGTACCGAGAACTAAATAAAACCTGGGCCTAGTGAATCCCTTCAGCGAGTCAGGCAGCCATAATCCCCTTTTAATTTCCTTTTGGAGCCTTCGCCAGGGCTCCGTCTAAAGCCGGCTGTCCGTGATGACACAGTGGCCCTGGTGACAGTGCAGGGCTATGGGGGTCTTTACAGGGATCCAGGCGAGGAATATACAATAACCAAGCGAGGTCTTTTCAGCCTTTATACGGACTGCTTTCTGTTTGCCCAGCACTCCGAGGGGGATTTTCTGTCATACACACATACAAACACACTCTCTCCCCTCTACCCCTCTTACACACACACACACACAAACGCACTTCCGTCTGTGTGCAAGCCCTTGCACACCCACGCTCTTTCATAAGCAGACCCAAGGTAAAGTTTCTCTGTATAAAGCTATTTATATCTTAATTTATACAGGTTGGCTGTGATGTATGGGTCACACGGCCCGCTCCACTCAATCCCTCTCAATCCCACAATGCCCAGTGTAATATTTCCTCTTGAACAGCAATTTATTTTTCTCCTGTAGAGGAGTTATTTAAAAGAAAAGGTCTCATCATTAAAATGTATGCTTTTGCAGCACGGCTGAGCTAAAGGGCAGCCGGTGAACGCAGCACACTCCCTGTTCGCCGACTGAAACGAGATGCGAAGAGTCCACGTAGACCAACACACCCTGAAAAAAGAACGAGAGAAGAGAGAGAGGGAGCACATCTTTGTAACATATTTGCCCAAAAGGTGGGTTCAGACCAACAAAATGGAGAGGGTTAAAGTTATCCTGGGAGATGAATGGATTTCTCCTGACATTTACTGTTGTATGGGGTACCGTATATCTCCCACATGTAATATTACTGAATGTGAAGTTTTGCGCTGAGCACGTGCTCTCACACATTCTCAGATATGCCATCATTTTTAAGTATCTAGTTGCTGTGCTTTATAATAAAGGGAGTTCTTTCCATAAAATGTCATTGGAGGCTCTGTGTCGTATGTAACCCTGTCATCACCTGAAGACGTTCTCCTGCTTGAGTCTGGCATTTTTATCCCATCCACCAGCTGAAGTAATTAAAGGGTTATTAGTAAACAGATACTCATGCTCACTTACCACTGCCAACTGTCTCATACCATCTGCTGCCGGTGTGTGTGTGCGCGCGCGTGTGTGTGTGTTTGTGCACTTGACTTTAGGAAGAGCTGGAGGAGCAGGCGTCTGTGTTCACTGTGTAGGTATCACACTGTTCTAATACATTAATATCTATCTATCTATCTATCTATCTATCTATCTATCTATCTATCTATCTATCTATCTATCTATCTATCTCCCGTCATTCATTTATGTATTATCTATCTGTTTATGTCAGACCCATCCATCTATGTTTATATGTATGTGTGTGTTTGTGTTTATATATATATATGTGTGTGTGTGTGTTTACTTATGCTTTGGTTCTGGCACTGTGTTGATTCCAAGGCAACCATTATTTTTTTATTGCATTTTCAGGCAACTGCGTTTTCTCGCTTTGCCTGTATCCTCCACCTTGCCTCTCCACCCCCTCCCCTCTCCCCTCTCCATCCTCGCTGTTTTTTTTTTTTTTTTCTGTAATATTGAAGGGATTAACCCTGCTGGCCCCTTGGTGGTTACTGTTTCATTTTATTCTTATTAAAATCTTAAGAGCCTTCTTTAATATTCCTGTATGATACTACCTCAATAATCTAGCTCCCTACCTCTTTCCCTTTGTGTGTTTGTGTGCCTGTGTGTACTTGTGAGTGTGTGTTTCTTTTTCTGCCTGCTATATGTGTTCACAAGTGCACAGCTGTCGATAACCAGTGAGCAGCGTATAACAGATATGATGATTATGAACATGTGCTTGAATTTGTTCACATTTATTTGCATGACTGTGATATTTTACAGTAATCATAATTATCTTAATTCACCATCCTTCCCATACACTACACCTGACAGATGTAATGATTTAGTGTTTTTTGCAGGCCTTTAGCTCACCCATAATGCTGTAATACAGGTGCATCTCAATAAATTAGAATGTCGTGGAAAAGTTAATTTATTTCAGTAATTCAACTCAAATTGTGAAACTCGTGATATAAAAAAATAAATTCAGTGCACACAGACTGAAGTAGTTTAAGACTTTGGTTCTTTTAATTGTGATGATTTTGGCTCACATTTAACAAAAACCCACCAATTCACTATCTCAACAAATTAGAATATGATGACATGCCAATCAGCTAATCAACTCAAAACACCTGCAAAGGTTTCCTGAGCCTTCAAAATGGTCTCTCAGTTTAGTTCACTAGGTTACACAATCATGGGGAAGACTGCTGATCTGACAGTTGTCCAGAAGACAATCATTGACACCCTTCACAAGGAGGGTAAGCCACAAACATTCATTGCCAAAGAAGCTGGCTGTTCACAGAGTGCTGTATCCAAGCATGTTAACAGAAAGTTGAGTGGAAGGAAAAAGTGTGGAAGAAAAAGATTGTCCAGCAAAATCAATTCGAGAATTTGGATGAACTTAACAAGGAATGAACTGAGGCTGGGGTCAAGGCATCAAGAGCCACCACACACAGACGTGTCAAGGAATTTGGCTACATTTGGAAACCAAGGTCCTAGAGTCTGGAGGAAGGGTGGAGAAGCTCATAGCCCAAGTTGCTTGAAGTCCAGTGTTAAGTTTCCACAGTCTGTGATGATTTGGGGTGCAATGTCATCTGCTGGTGTTGGTCCATTGTGTTTTTTGAAAACCAAAGTCACTGCACCCGTTTACCAAGAAATTTTGGAGCACTTTATGCTTCTTTCTGCTGACCAGCTTTTTAAAGATGCTGATTTCATTTTCCAGCAGGATTTGGCACCTGCCCACACTGCCAAAAGCTCCAAAAGTTGGTTAAATGACCATGGTGTTGGTGTGCTTGACTGGCCAGCAAACTCACCAGACTTGAACCCCACAGAGAATCTATGGGGTATTGTCAAGAGGAAAATGAGAAACAAGAGACCAAAAAATGCAGATGAGCTGAAGGCCACTGTCAAAGAAACCTGGGCTTCCATACCACCTCAGCAGTGCCACAAACTGATCACCTCCATGCCACGCCGAATTGAGGCAGTAATTAAAGCAAAAGGAGCCCCTACCAAGTATTGAGTACATATACAGTAAATGAACATACTTTCCAGAAGGCCAACAATTCACTAAAAATGTTTTTTTTTTTTTTTTATTGGTCTTATGAAGTATTCTAATTTGTTGAGATAGTGAATTGGTGGGTTTTTGTTAAATGTGAGCCAAAATCATCACAATTAAAAGAACCAAAGACTTAAACTACTTCAGTCTGTGTGCACTGAATTTATTTAATACACGAGTTTCACAATTTGAGTTGAATTACTGAAATAAATGAACTTTTCCACGACATTCTAATTTATTGAGATGCACCTGTACTCCTGCTGAGCGGCAAACAGCTATCTACAGAAAACTGCACTGATTTTGCACTGACTGCACTCATTTTTTTGAGTAGAGTAGCGAACATGAATACTGTTGTCACAGCAAAGCTTGCTGGATCATTCTCTCATTTCTGCATCAGTTTCCATGACCTGAGGCAGCTTATGTAGCAACATGTGTTCTTCTAGCACATATCATAGAGAGTCTGAAAGTGCGCTGAGAGTTTTTGTCATCTACTAACTGTCATCTGTTAGTTACTGATTGTTTCTCCTCTATCAAAAAAAAAAAACTGCTAAAGTTTAGAAATAAATGGAATTTATCATTTCGTGTCCATTTTTAAACTATTTTACATAAGTAAAAATGTTTTTATTTAATTTAATTTAATTTTATTTTATTTTAGCTTTCGTACACATGCAGCCTATTCCTCAGCACACTTGTTTTGGTTTAACATTTTCTTGCATTTATTGTACACTTGTAACTGAGTTTTTTTCCCATGCTAATTTTAATTCCATGTCAGTATTCATGACTTCTGTGTGTTGTATTTAAAATTAGAGAAACTCTTTTTATTTAAATTGCTTCAACGGCTCAAAAAGCCTCGCTCAAGAACACAGTAATGTACAGTCCTCCCACCCTCATGTATTTTAGTGCTTGTAAAAGACAAGAATATTTCTCCTCTCTATTCGCTGGCAAACAGAAACCAGTTCCTCTACCCCCCTCCGCATCCACCACACAGAGGTTGAATTGTCAAAATGACTTTTTATTACAGTTCATAAACACAGATTCCCCCAGTGGCCTTGGGAAATTTCACGTAAACTTTGATCAAACAGACGTCAGCTTTCTTGGTTTTAAGCACCTGTCATAACGTGCGAAAATACGCCCGCTCAATCACAAGCAAAGAAAACAGTGGGAAAATAGAGCAAATGCCACAGCGTCACCGTTATATCAAGTCATTATTGTCCAGAATACCCAGGGAATGGATCTCATATGATACAATAAGTTTCTCTTTCATTGATTTTTTTTCTCTCTGAATCTCTTCCTCCCTGGTAAACTTTATGGCTTAAAGTTAATGAGTCAGAATTCACTGGTGCATTTATGAGCCTTGAAAAATGCCTGAAAATAGACAGTGGAGAGGAGTGTGAGGAAAAAGGTCTCATGTATGTCCCTCAAATCCCTGTGGCTGTATCTCTCATAGTTAATGCTTCATCCCTTCCATTTAAATATATGTAAGAAGCAACAGCATGAAGTCATTATTGGTCATAGGAAGAATCTGCACAATTTTTCTGTGCTTTTTTAGTGCTTCTGGGATGGGAAATGCTTTTTAATATGGTATAATGTAAATAATACTTAGTAGCTAAATTAGTCCACCAGAAAGTTTGGCAAAAGTTTTTGTTGGAGTGTTTATGAGAGCTCATCAATCAGTTGTGTGCCATTTAGAATTGAACTGAGAATGCCTTTTAAAATCCAATTTGCTTCCAGTATTTGAATTTTTAAATTGCAGTGCATTACCTGCACTGAATTGTAATTCGTTTAACTCCTCTTCCTGTCATTCCATTTTAAAATTATAATTAAACTTCCTGTGGGGTGTGGTCAGTTTCATTCAAATTCCAACTTATGAAATGATTCTGTGCTGAATTTTTCACATTCTTCAATTGCAAATGGTCCAATTCACGAATGAAGCTTTCTTTTGCGTTGCATCTTTTCAAATGAATCAGTTGAACTGGTTCACAAAACTGAATGATTTGTTCATGAATCAGGATTCAGTCACAGTCAATGCTAATATACTTCTAGAACATTCCTTGTTTTGGGTTATAAAGGAATAGTACTGTAGATGTGAGCAGGGATCTGGTGATATTATATTGATATCAAGGTTAAATTATAACAATACAGTGATATGTTTAGTTTATAGTTGAAGTAAACTGATATATTCTGATCATTTATTCACATATCTCTGCACTTGACCTCAAAACTTTCTCTTATGCTTACCAAGGCTGCATTTATTTGATCAAAAATACAGTAAAACTACATACATTACCATTTAAAATGACTGTTTTCTATTTTAATCTGTATTGAAATGTAATTTGTTTCTGTGAAGGCAAAGCTGAATTTTCAGCATCGTTACTCCAGTCTTCAGTGTCATGATCCTTCAGAAATCATTTTAATATGCTGATTTGTACAATACTTTTTTTCACGACCCTTAGTATCTACACTGGAAGAGCTTGAGATTGACAGTGGATGCTCTGAAATGCACATCACCTCAGAATGACCACTAAACACTGTGAGCTCAAGACTGATCTTCAGAAACTGTCAAATAGATAAAAGCTTTTTTTATTCTACTTTGTTATGAATGCAAATCCGTGCAAATGAACGAAAAATGTTTAGAAAATAGAATAATGAACACACATGATTCAATATTGCTACAACTGCTTGAAAAGCTGCTTAAAAATGCATAAGGCTACAATCAAAAGATTATTTAAAATAGTAGGCCAGAGCCCAAGAATAATATATGTAGAGGATAAAATTCACAGCCATCAATTCAGATATAAATATGGATATTTGTAAATAAAATCATTTTATTTCAGACAGATGGGGACAATAAAGTGGGCGAAATAGTTGTGCAGTGCGTCAAAATTAGAAACGGGGCATCCGTCAACTGTCGCAATGCACCGCAACGTCTGCATCCAGTGTAGACAGCTTCGAGAGCTGATCTAGTTTTGTAGACACGGTGTAGACAATGTGTCAGCCAATTAACTATTTCTTCTTGTGTATATTTTATAAAGCTTTCACAAGATTTAAATTCCAGAATGAATGACAATCGTATAAGTGACAGGCTTTTGTGTCGTGTGTGTATGTGTGCATCCTAATATGTTTGTATTGTGGGTGTGAATGTGTGTGTGTGTGTGTGTGTGTGTGTGAGTGTGTGTGGTATGTGTCGGCATGAACAGGTGTGTTGGTGTGAATTATAAAGGATGCTCAGCACACCCTCAGTGTTGTGGGAGGTTGAACAATCTTGGCACACTCAGGTCAGTGGAGATCTGCCTCTGTGCTGGATCAAAGAGAGCTGAGCCTGTGTCACACTCTCCAGCCATGATACTAATGCCACAGTCCTGGCAAACACAATGCTCCTCTCCCATTTCCTACTGTTTCTATGTTTATTCTCTCTCTCTCTCTACCTCAACACCTGACATATAATAAATAGACCAGAGTTTTCCATTGTTACTAGAAGGAAATAATAGTAAGAAAAATTGTAATTCAGTGAATTTGCATAATGCAATCATTGATTTTTGTCTAAATATCTAGTTAGTCATTTTTTCTTGCCCTTTTCTGATCGAAACAAATAATCTTGACCATTGACTGACAGATATTGCCTTTTCGTGACTGATACAGATTCAGTTTTTTACTGTTTTGTCTGACAAGATGTTTTTTATTATTATTGCACTGCTTACATACATAGTATATCATTATTTGTCATATTTTTTTTCCAATAATGATAAAAGTAAAACAATATATAAAATGTATATATATATGTATATGTATATGTATATATATATGTATATATGTATACATTTTATATATTGTTTTACTTTTATCATTATTGGAAAAAAAATATGACAAATAATGATATACTATGTATGTAAGCAGTGCAATAATAATAAAAAACATCTTGTGACCCTGGACCACAAAACCAGTCAATTTTTCGAAATTGAGAATTATTCATCATCTGAAAGCTGAATAAATAAGCTTTCAAATGATGTATTGTTTGTTAGGATATAGGATGTAGGAGTTATAACTATTTAAAAATCTGGAAACTGAGGGTGCAAAAAAAATCAAAATATTGAGAAAATCACCTTTAAAGCTGTTCAAATGAAGTTCTTAGCAATGCATATTACTAATCAAAAATTATTTTTTGATACATTTACGGTAGGAAATTTACTAAATATCTTCATGGAACATGATCTTTACTTAATATCGTTATGATTTTTGGCATAAAAGAAAAATCTATAATTTTGACCGATATGTATTTTTGGCTATTGCTGCTAATATACCCATGCTACTTAAGACTGGTTTTGTAGTCCAGGGTCTCACATATATATTAGCAAATATTACAAATAGATTTTGTTAGTTATAAATTGTAAATTTTTATATATAGTGCATATATATGGTGTATTATTATGTTAACTATTCAATGTTCAATGTTCAATGTAATATAATACACAGTTCTTTCTTGAGAATGGCTATTATCTTAATTATCTGAATTATTATCATGACAGTTATTGCATAGCTGATTAATTTGAAAGTGTGAATGGACTATAGCTCATTGGCGCAAGTTTCTGAAATTTACAACTGTGATAAGTTTCTTTATATGATATCTCTTTGTACCTATAATGTTTTCACCACTCTCAGCATAAAATCAATGAGGATTGTGAAACACATCGGATGCATCGGCTGTTGTTCTGTGTTCCCGATACAGATCAAATCAATAAGAAGTCAGAGAGTCAGTCTCGGCCCCTTTCAAGTGTCTGTTTTTCTTCTGCTGGGGTGTGAGAGGCTCTTGTTTTATGTCATGTCTTGTGCCGAAGTCTGCGGGACTCCAAAGGTACTCTCACCTGTGTGAGGAGAAGCTGTGAACCCATCAAACCGACAGGGAGCTTTGTGAAGACAGGCATGAAGCAGACTGCACCCACAGCACACGTCACGCCCCGTTAGGAGAAGCCGAACACACTAAAGAGGTTAAACTGCTGCGCCTGGCAGAGGCAATTTTATTGATAACCATTTGAAGCCTTTTTTCCCGCCCGTCTCCGAGCCTTACGTGCCATCACACTTTTCCTTCTTTATTCCGTTTGCCACTCTCAACTGACTTCAAATGTGGGAAGCCTCTCCCTCCGACAGAAAAGAAGCTGCCGTTGCCTCTTTCCCGCTGTCTCAACTGTGAAAATCTGCATTCTGATCTGGCAGACAATCGTCTGCAAATTCCCACATCTCTCTGATGTATGTAAATATTTATAATATCAGGTTCTCTGATGATCAAATGCACGTTGGTTAATAGTGAACTTACGCTGTGGCTTCCCCCCATTGTCAGACAGAATGTTACTACTGTTTTTTTCTAAGCGTGTTTGACTTGTTGGAAAGGGGGTGTTAGTTTGGCTAATCTGCTTTCCTTTCCATCTTTTTCTCTCCCAGCTGCTCGGGCGCTCCATCATTTCCTCGTTAGCCCCTGGTCCCTGCCCTGGCCTGAAGTCATTGCTCAGTTAGGCAGCTGGCAGGCCGACCCTGAGGGTCCCCAGTGGTGAGTGAGGAGTCAAGGGTTGGCCACTGGATGTACTGTCCATTCCTTCTACTCCTCTGTCGTATTAGGAGCTATTTGAAACAAATAAATAACACTCACTGTGTCCTTCTTGTGCACCACTGCTCTTCCTCTATACAGCCCAAAGGTCTTGGGGTTGTAAGTCTTAAAAGTAATTTGATATGAAATACATGCTTTTATTTTTATTATTATTATTATTATTTGTAAAAGAAGTAAATGAATGGAAATAGACTTGATGAGCAGATGCAGTGTCTGTGAGGCTCTTCCCTGTGGGCTTTCCCGCAGACTGCCAGTGGCAGCCCTGCTAAAGTCCCTGAACAAGTATTAAACAACCCCTGACTCAACATCTTCATCACACCTTTCACTGCATTTCTGCATTCCTTTTCTTTCATTTTAAATAGATTAATATATTAAATAATTGATTATTAATGATCAAATTTAATACACAATATGCTGTGAATAGTTTATATATATAATTTTTATAATATATAATAATTTAATTTCTAACAAACAATATGTGTAAATATATTTGTAATAATTGTTAATTATAAATGTATATAATAAAATTATTATTATTAAAACATATATAAACATATGTACACATAAACACATGTAAACATATACTTTATAGTTAATATATATAAATTATAGGTATAATTTTAAGTACAATGTATATTTTTAATATATATCATATATATCAATCAAGATTAATATATCAAATAATTTATTATTAATTATCTAATTATGTACTGTATATCATTTATACCAAATAACAACAAATAATTTCTATAGATCTATTTGTATTATATATATGTAATTTAAAACAAACAATCATTTCTGATAACTTACAATGAATAATATGTAATATTTGTTAGTTACACATATATAATATCTATTTAATATATAATATTATCTATTTAAATTACATATTAATGTATGTAATTATATATATATATATATATATATATATATATATATATATATATATATATATATATATATATATACACACACACACACACACACACAATAACACAAAACACAAATAACACAAAAGGCAAATAAGAAAACAAATAAAAACACATTGCCCACCCCTCCCTTTGCCCCCTTCTCCCTCACAAACCCAAAATGCATTCTCCTGCCAGGCTTCACACGGAAAGGTGTTAAAAATACATGTATACTCTTCCTCATCCTTTATTCATACCCATTCCTTCCTTTATGTTTATGAGACTCAGGGGCTCGCCGGGTCCAGCGTTCTGACCCAGGGGTGTGCAGAGGTTCTCCAGAAAGTTCCTCTTTCTCAAACCTAATCCACTTTAAATGAGCCCAAACACTGAAGAACTACTTCATATGTACATGCTGTATGTTGGGATTGTGACAGCGTTGCAGCAGTCCAAAGTCCATGAGGATTTATTAGTAAAGAGAACAACAAGATTCATTAGTGTTATTATTAATATTCTTATCCATAATGGAATTTTTGACAAATGCCAACATAATGGCATAAACATGGAATAGAAAGTAGAAAGTTTTGCTTGTGTGGATTATGTAGGTCCACAGGGTTGTTTTTCTCCCAGCCATTGGGTGTCAGTATAGAGAGGGATGTTGTTAGTGCCCCTCTGCTAGGCCTGGGGGTGGATGTTGTTAGCACTGTCTGCATCCTCCGGGGTAGGGAACGTTCCCATGGGACAGTTCTCTGCTTGTTCACTCATCTGTGTGATGGAACAGCGCAAGCGGGGGGTTACCGACGGGCTCCATGACAGTTCGCCCTTATTGATTAGATAATCAGCCTGTCACGTAATACCAGTGTTCTTTACATTGTCCCCTGCTGGGACAAACATGACTGTTATTGCTGACTGCAGGGGATTCCTGCAACAAGCACCTTTTATGTCCATTATTCTTTTCCACGTGGACTGTTAGCTCTTTTTCCCGCTTCTTCCTCTGCAGGGCTGCGGGAAGAGTGTTTTCATTATTTGCCAAGATTGGTATGTCAATCCTTTTGCCCCTGACCCAAGTTTAGAAATGCTTTGGGTTTTATTGGAGGAATGATTACTGAGTTATCTTGCTACCTCACTCTGAGGCCTTTATACCTCCACTCTTCGTATACCTTCAGGCAAGGATTGGATTTGATACCCAGGACAGTACCTTGGGAACCGCTCGCTGTCTACTTTCTGTCTCTTTCTATTGTTTCGCTGTACTCCCCATTTCCTAAATGTGTCTGTGTGTGTTGCTGATTCAGATCTTTTTTTTTTTATTTTATTCCAACAGTGTTTTCCAGCATTTCCCCTCATCTCTCCAGCCAACTAAGTTTATGCAGAGGACAAATGTGAGTAGGGTAACACAGCGACAGTGTCCCAACCACCTTCCCCTGAGGGTCACGGGTGTCGTGGCCCTGCAGCAGGTGCCACTGATCTTGTTACCCAATCGCTGTCCCAGATTCCCAGATTTCCATCCACACCTACGCAAGGATGATGATTTCCCATTTTGTGTAATCAGAATTAATATTTTTAGGAATTTGATTATTTTGATTAACAGTAAAAGTGATTTAGGCTTTAATACAAAATGTAAATGAATGAAAATAACATTTATTTCCAAGCTTTATGTAGGTAGGTTTTAATTGTAACACCAATGCAGCCATAAATTACTATCTTTACATTTATATGTATCTACCATTACATTTCTAATATTAATAGTCTAATTTAAAGCTTTAGATACTATTTGTCTGCTCAAATAATATAGATTTATGTTTTTTCTCTGTTTAGGTAAATAATTATTTTACCCTACCATCTGTTATTATTATTATTTTCATTACATTTTATTACTGTTTTTACATTTAAATACATTTAAATGAAATGTGAAGCATGTTTATTTCAAAGTCCAGCAAAGAAATAGAGAGAAAGGACATAATGAACGTGCAGATGTTTCTGTTCCTTGCACTGAATTTCATTTAAAGCAACGTGACAAAAAATGGCAATGGTCAGAAAAACATGGGAAAAAGAGTCACGATGCAAATTGCACTTTGATTGACTCTTAATTTCATCTGAAGGCTGTTTTGTTTGGTTTTTATTCTGAGTCAATGAGCTTAATCAGAGTCACTGATCCTGCGGCTCTAAGCTCTCCGTGTTGTGTTTTTGTTTGTCGGGAGATCAGCGAGACTCTATCCGCACTTCATTAACCCTGAGCCGGGGACAATCCTCGGTAAGAGCCGAGGGATTTACCACTATCCTTTCACATGCAAAAATCTCTGCGTCTATTAACAAGACGGAGGAGCTTTTCTTGCAATCAGCTGCGCACTTCGCAAGAATAACCCTTTTCATAAATATTGAGGGGGGTCATCAGCCTCCTCTAGATCATGTGCAGATCCATGTGATAATTTAAATGTTTGATCTGAATTGATATGTCTTTTTTTAGGTGCGCATGTGTTTAAAACAAAAACAAAAAACATTACTTAAATTGCTTTTAATACCTTGGTGAACATTGGATTCTGGTGTATTTTATTGCGTGCATTATTATTTATTGTTATTATTATTATTATTATTTATTATTATAGTTTTCCATTTTTATGCTTTAGAAATATTGTTTGCAAAACAAGCATGCCAATTAAGTACTTTGAAATTGTACTTAAAAAAAGAATAAATGTTTTGAGTTATCTTCTTAGTGATTCATGGGCAGGAGCCCAACGATGAGATGCGGGATGACATGTGCTATGCGAAAGTTTGCAGCAGGAGCCCGACTGATCACACGTTATCGACGTTCAATTAAAAGCTATTAAGGTCTTTTGTCTGCTCGTTAATATCCCATTCAGTCGCCCTGTCAGAGCGGTCCCTAAACCCTGAGCTTTACGGACCGGTCTCATGGTTGGGTTAAAGTCAGTCTTAGGCTCACGGAGGGGGGATGAAGGGGGCTCCCGTCATGCCGCTGACCAGATGTCCCCTTGCTGATCCGAGCCGCAGTCAGCACTGCCCGGTGACCAGCTGTTGGGCCGTTTGGCAAAGAGCAGCAAACCAACACTCTCAAGAAAGGGTATGGAAACAATCCATTTGCAAATGGGATCATTTAAGCCACTTAAACAATTACACACTTAGGTGACCATTAATATTTCATCCATATTGTTTATGAAAACTAAATGAAATGACTCCGCTTGCTTAGTGATGCATGATGCTGTTTTAAGAGTGCAAAAAGTCTGTCACTTTACTTTTGTAGACACGAGACAATGGAGACTGACAAGCGTTGAGTGTGTGTGCGTGAGAGAGAACGAGATCCAATCTCTCAGTATTTCCCTTTTATCGTGCTGCCAATAAAACGAACATCGTTTTAAATTGTATTGAGACCGGCTCATATGATTCATGATCAAAATGATATTTAAAGTGTGACCTATTAATAAGAGGTAGTCGCGTTAAACTTTAAAATATGAAGGTAGAATTAAGTTCCCTAAATCTCCAGGCGTTTCTGAAAGGTTAGGGAGGTGAATGTTCACTTCCTTGGGCGCGACATTCTTATTAACTTTTTTTTTTTCGTAGGTTCGACAAATTAAATCCACGATGCTAACCAAATAGTGTGGGGTTTGAGCAAAGTGTCTGACAGTCATGTTTAAAATTATTCAAACACATTTGCCAGTAATAGAGTTCTCTGAGCTCGAATTTTATGATATTGCTAGCGTTTGTTTACGTTTATTTTCATAAGCAAACTTTTACTTTTCATTAAACTGATACGTTTTAAAAGCAATGACTTGACGTAACCAGTGTAACTAATATGCGTATTTTATTGGTTTACTTTTTTTTTTTATATTAATCTTTTTTTTTTTTTTATGTTGAAACTTAGTCTTTCGTAACTTTTCAAAACGAAACCTCAAGACATTTTAGCTTAGTTTTGAGTTTCATTATTAATTATTTTAACGACTCGGTTTTTTCCACACCGCGTTGACCTATTTATTTTACAAAATAAATAAAATATAACATTTGTCTTTTAAATTATATAAATTATAAAATTATAAATTAGTGTTGGCCCACTTATCGCTTTACCAGAAATGCATAATGTGGATTATTTTATCGTGAATTAACTCCTGAATATAGTTTAGAATTATCATCTAGGTAGTTACATGAAACAAAAATGATTAGTATCCATGTGCATTTGTTAAACGGTAAGATTGTCTCATTGGTCGCAGATAGTAACAATCATGCACTGGTTGCATAAAGTTCTGGATGTTCTTGCAAAGCACAGGCCTGCTAAGTTTTGCAATGGCAAATTTCTTAATTCATACATTTATAATGTGTCAATGTTCAGGTATGGCACGCGCATTATGCACCTGCATACCTTTTATATTGGCTGTTGGTTTAATGTAATTGAATTGTCTATGAGAACACGAGTGTGTATTTACCCAGTATTTGTAGGCTACCTCCACATTCTCAGTCAGTGGTAAATTAATGAAAGATCTTTATTAGCACATTTATAAAAGTAATTCTCCTTGCTTAAAGACCACCCTCCCCCGCACATCCAGCAGTTTTAAGAGTTTTCAAGAAGTTCACACCGCTAAGCACACGGGGGCACGAACGAAAATCATTTGGAATTACGAGAATCATTACTTCACAAATCATTATTCTCAATATACAGCTTCACCAGAAAGAATGACAAGATATTTCAACGGCTTTATACAGAGTTATTGCACAATGCCTGGGCGAACACTTTGCATGTCATCTCCTTGAAGTCTTACTGATCACAAGTGATCTGAAACGAGGACTTGGCGTCTTCCCGTCAACATCAAAGTGATACTACTGGCAGTTGTGCAGGAATATAGAAATGAAAAAAGCAGCACAAAAATAATCGATTGATAATCGATTAATAATCCATCTCGTCCAATCCACCTGCTTTGTTCTGTTTAGGCATAGCACTCCGTACCATTCAACTGTTTGTCAAATAAAAAAGTGACACTTCTTCATTTAAGTTGCTTTTTCATTTTGTAGAGACTTGTCGGGTTTTAATGTGCTGCTCACTTCAGTCTCACCTGTTAACCAAAGGCTTGGAAATATGATACAAAAAGAGAAAATTCGAGATTTGTCTTTCAACATAAAACAAAATATTCTTATTTACACCTCTTTTCCTTTGTACATTTTAGAGGGTCACTACAAAGCCCACGATTTATGACCTGGATTTGATCTCAGGATAATTAAATATGAATCTACCATTTAAATATTCTTTGCGTCAGGGATGCACCAACAATTCACATTTGTAATATTGACTAGTTAAAATAATAATAATAATAATAACGAAATGTCCCTGTAGCCTAGTATCATGTCCCGTTATTATTGCGTTCAGTAGCCTATATAACGGTCTGTGTTTGTTTTCTCCAGATTTAACATTTAGGGTAAACAAAAAATAGAAACATGTAAGTTAAAAAACATAAGTACAATAAATAATTAAATAAAATTTAAAGTGTCTCTAATCACTTTTTGTGTGTCAGTTTGTTTTTGTGGCTTCGTAAAATTTTTCGAATATTTTGTCAGCAGTAAAATAGTTTTTTGATGGTGGAGTTCAAAGCTGCCATGTATTGCAACGAGTCCGAATCGTGCCGTTCATCGTGGTGGTGTCGGTCTGGGTAACACACCGGAGAGGGGGGGCAGAGGCGGCGGCGGCTCGTTGGCGCCCTGGAGACCGTGCAGGAGAATCCGGGGGACGAGAGGACGCTGCAGGGCCGGCGGGGGCGCCGAAGGTCCCCTGTATAAGTAGAGCGCTGCACCAGGGTCCAGATTCGACACCAGGCTTTGAGGGTAGAAATACGGCGAAGGGAACATCCTTTGCAGCGCAGAATAATTCCCAGCCTCCGCTAACAATTCCAGTCCGACCGCCGTTTGCCTCTTCCACTTTGTCCTGTTTTCCAAATCGAAAAAGGATGATGTTAGTATATAAAAATAACACTGACATTATTCAACCACTGGTGTTTTATCTTCTGATCTTAAAAGCTGTGACAAAAAGAAAACAAAAATTCACCGAGTACGCGTATTGTCTTGCACACTTATTCCCAAGCGAAACATAAAACACATCAGAGTTCAGAGAAATAAAAACTAAATCCTTCATGATTTATCTTCTGTTTCTGAGTATCTATATAAATATCAGTTTTAACCACACGATTCAATAATAATATGATTTACCTTAAAACAGAAAAATTATTCGAGCTTTGTCGTTTACATCTAAAAGACTAATAAAAGTAAAATTAGCATATGAATTGCAATCTGAGGGACACGAGCAATGGAAAAGTTTCCTGAAGTATTTTGATATTTTACTTGTGTAACTAATATAAACAAGATATAACGTAAAAAGCAGGCAGCAAATGTCACAGATATGTCAGTAATTAATTTTATTTCATCGAGGACACATGCATCATTCGTGGATAAAATGCTGTATATTAATTTCAAATCTTTAACTTGGCACAAAATTAGATGCTGCGAATACAACTGGGAAATATGCAAATAAACCACTTGTAGAAATACAATACATCTATTTTTATTTTTTCGAATTTTCTTAATATAGAATATCTTTCTTTTTCTTTTATTTTTTGTCTTATTTTTGTTCCATTTTGTAGTTCTTTTTAAGCTAAAAATAAGAATGATGTGAATCTTTGAGCTCCTTTAAAAATGAAAAGCTAAATAATTTATGTTTAAATGTTAAAAAATATTTCTTCTGTAGCATTTTCTTTACTTTTAATGGATCAAAACCGATGCAACCACATCTCCTGACATGTATTATTGTCTTTGGCAGGAGACTTATAAATCCAAGGAAAATAATATGATAGGCCTATACACCCAAGTACATTTTCTCTTATTAATATAGTAAAATAAAACGAATGCCAGCACGGCAAAATATTACTTACAAAATTACATGAATATCAGAATAATCACCATTTAATTTCTGCAATTTCTTTTCTTATTTAATGTTGCTGGGATGTACTCAAGCATTTGTTTCCAGCTGACCACATGCTCACCTCCTGTTCTGGTACCAGGTTTTGACCTGCGTGTCGGTCAGGTTGAGAGAGGCTGCCAGCTCCATCCTGTCCTGCACACTCAGATACTTCTGACGCTCAAAACTGCGCTCCAGCTGGGCGAGCTGATGGTCAGTGAAGGCGGTCCGCGCTTTCCGTGGCTTCTTCAGGCGAACCTGCGGGCTGTCTCTGCTGCTCGAGATCTCCCTGTCGCCCTCCTCTTTCACTGAAACATCACATAGAACGAAAGGGTACTGATTAGCATGAGTTAGTTAGCCCAAGTGTTTCAGTAGACCCTGCTTTGGCAAGTAATCACATGTTCTGGTGTCAAAGGTTTCCACATATCCTCTGCTAAAGCTTTGATGGTCCCGCGCGTGCTTGTAATTCTGTCATGCATTTTTCAGATTTTATTTTCAGAATGTGAATACACGAGGGTTGTGATATTTAATTCACCCCTCTCCCCCTATCTAAACCAAACTCTTTTCTCTCTGAACCCAGAAAGAGAGGGACACGACGCGAGAGACCTTGCCAGTCGAGTAGTTGAGTCGTCTCTCAAGGAGCACAATAATCCGGCTAATTGAGCCACAAGGGATGGAAACCTTTCAACCGAGACCGGAGAAACTTCACAGGGCCGGGGATAAGAGCGAAATAAAGAGCGGACCGACCCCGTGCGTTACAAATCTGATTAGCACTGGGACAAATTGCATCAAATCCCTGAAATATAAGGGGGTAGAAAGGCAAAAATCAAAGCGGCGCACACACTCTTCACAAGCGCTCTGGAGATGGAATGGCTTTGATTTGGAGAGCATTAATTTTGATCACCGCGCCTATAGACTTGCCAAGCTAATAATGTCATGATGTGAGAGTAGAAATATATTTGGATTCATAGCTGAAGGTAGGCGAATAGTTGAGACCCATCGTGCCCTACTTCCACAAAGATAGCAAGATTTTGGTGAAAACACTTTTACAAAATTAGCAGAATCAGCAACGACCATACCAAGTCTTCAGTAGGCCAAACACATGGACACCAACAACCATAAACACGTGCATATAATACTACTATTTCTTTGCAATAATAATAACAGATAGTTATAAATATAACATTAATTTTCATATTTAATAAGGGCATATTCCTACATTTATCAATAGTCATTGACCTTTATGTGTTAGCTTCAAGAAATCAACCTAATGTCATGTCACAGGAAACGATCTTTCACTCTTTTTTTTCCTCAGATGTAATTTCACCTGGACAAATCCTTAATGAATCTTGCTGATGATGTTTATCTGTTCAACTTCCTTTGTCCTGCACCTAACAATAAGCTTTAAATAAATAAGCACGTTAAAATATAGTGAATAGTTCGCGTGAACAAAAATGAGCAGTATTTGTTGCACTGAAATCACAAAGATTTCACGATTTTTGCACTAACGACAAAAGCATTTATTGATTTAAAAATATTTAATGAATTTTGCGAAAGATGATTGTAAAATAGTTTGGATTATAAAATGATTATGCCATGTGCCTTATTTCTATCTATCTATCTATCTATCTATCTATCTATCTATCTATCTATCTATCTATCTATCTATCTATCAGTTTTAACACACAATCTGTTGTCCTTTATATAAACTACACCTATAAATGAACGAAATAATGAACAATAAAGCATGAAAATTTCGTTTGTGCAATTTCATTATAATTCTAGTTTAAGCTTTTATTTCTATATCTCCAAATTATTTAGCCAAGGTCAGAAATCAACCTGCTTGAACTCTAAATGTGTCAAGTTCTAGTTCATGTGCAATTACTTTAAAATATCACTAAAAGGGAAGTGATATTTTACCTTTGTATTCACTGTCTGACGATGAGTTACTGTGGATCTTTTCAATGAAGTCGTCTGCGATTTTAGATGCCAGTCTCCCTCCCTCCTGAGTCGGCTGGCCGTTACTGGAGTAAGGAGCACACGCCGCTAAGGGTTTACAGTCAGCCAGAATATCTCTTATTAAGAAGGACGAAGTGACAGTCCGAGGTTGCGATCCAGCGGAGATCGGGCCGTGCTGCAAATGGGACGCGAGCCCGAGCGGGTGACCCTGTCTCTGCGCCGCATCCTCACCGCACTCCCGCCGCGGGGACGGAGGAGAAGAACAACCGCTCTCTAAGTCTGACCTGGGGCTGAACTCCAGCGGGGACCGGCATTCTCCTACCAAACTGTCCCCCTTCGCGATAACTGGGCTTCCGGGCCTGTGGGATAGCAGGGAGTCGATTCCAAAATTGGAGCCGTTTGTGGACGCTTCCATCTCCACACTGCTGCTTGCGTGAAGCCTCTGTTCAGATTATCATCTGTATTCAAGCAAGTTCTACGTGAATGGCGCTCGATTTAATAGCGATCTATCCAGGAGGAAAATCCAAAGCAGAATCGGAAATGAGAAATATTCATCCCCTGTATGTGAAAAAAAAAAAAAAAAAAAAAAAAAAACTTTCTTCTTCCTTGAGGACTTTTAGTTTAAGTTTAAAAAGGAAAAGGGGGTTTCTTGAGGAGGTATACACAGACCCTGCCTCCAAAAAAAATGTTTCTTTTTTTTTTTTTTTTTTTTTTTCTTAAGCTCCTCACTCACTCCTCAAAAAAATCAATACAGCCTAAATATACTCTCGGCTGGCAAATTTAATTAATTTTTTTCAATCCCGGTATTTCTCGAAGACGCGAGACGCATCGATGGTAGCTTTGAATTATTTATCAAATTATTTCAGAAAGCTGTTCTGAAGTAACAGTGTTAGTATAAAACCACAAGGTAGCCTACTTAGAGGGCGCGCATTTCAGCACCACGGACAGAAGCGAAGCGGCGTCAACTCGAGCCCCGCGCCTATTGAGCAACTGAAATTTTCATCAGTTCAAAGGTAGTTCGCTGTGGCGAGTAGAGTCGAATCCGGATGGAAAAGGCAAGTGCATTCTGTGCCGGCGCAGGTGATGCAATGCGAAAGCGTTGGACGGTAGAGCGCTGAAAAAATGACAGGCAGAAGCGCAAATGAAGTAATGCAGGTTAAATAGACACATTGGGGAACGGAAACTCAGATAAAACCTAACAAATGAACTTGTGCACAACTCAGTGGCTAGGTTTTTAAGGGCACCCCTTCCACGTGAGTCCCCAGCGACTCGCTTCCATTGGTTAGGAGGTGTTTTGGGGTGTTGACTGGCTCGCTAAGAGGAAACCGGACCCCCCCACGCCCAATAAACCCCTCCCCACAGGTCGCCCACTTTGATTAAAAGAGACACTGAATTCATTAGGAGACTCGGATCCAACTGTTTACAGGCAATTTTCACACTGTTTGCTTTCATTACATCATTGATGAGCCTTATAATGGGGTTATTATGAGGAGTGGGGAGGTCTTTTCTCTCCTCTCCTCCTAGCGCGCGTTCAGTCACGTCTTGACCACTTTCTCACAATTCGGCCATTTTTCTCGTATAATTCCCTTTATAGTTTCTACTGAAAGTTGAATTTAAGCATTGATTTTGATATATTTAATTTTAATTACAATATTTTCAAGGCGTGCAGTTAGCTACACTTCTAGCATTGATATTATAAAAAGAGTCAATGACGTGAGGCTAATTTTTATTCAAAATATATTAGTAATTTAATTTATACTCAGAATGACATATATACACTTTTGCTATAATGAACATACATAATAACATAAGTTTCTGTATTTAAGTAATTTGATTTTTTTTTTTTGTTTTTTTTTTTTTGTTTTTTGTGGGACTTTAAGTATCCAAATGTTTGGATGGTGTATGCGTTAAAGAATAACAAAAAAATAATAAAGTTTCATTAAAAAGATGAAATTCTGAGAACAACAACAACAAAAAGATGACATACGCAGTTTTGCATAAAAAATAGGCAGTGAAGCAATACATATATGTTTTAATATACAATATTACCTTTTTTATTTTATATATATATATATATATATATATATATATATATATATATATATATATTAAATATTTGTCCACCAAATCAAAGGCAGCTTGGCATAACCAACATACAGGAAGCCATTTTGGTGTCATGTGACATGAAAATAATAAAACAGAGAGGGCCCCTTTAGACCCTCATGACTGTTTCATTATATTTTATTAAGTTTACAAATTTACATACACTTTTATAATGAAAAGAAACGTTTTGTTTTGTTTCAAATCTTGATTTTTTTTTTTTAAAAATTCAAAACTGCATAATATACGTAGAAAAAAAACCATGCTTATGAAAAAAATGATTAGGTTATTTACACTCAAGTGTACTGTAGATGCAAGAAAAGCATTTTAGCATTTTTAACACACTTAGAAACATATAGAATTCACATATATAGCCTAAATTATAAGCTGAACAGACTTCTTGTTTAAACTGTAGTAACACTACTGTCAACAATATACAAACCAAAGAAACAACAATAAATCTAGTCATAATAATGACTGGTAATGTAAAAAATAATAATAAAAAAAATAATGATAAATAAATAAATAAAATAATTACTTATTGGCTAATTAGCCACTACGTCTATTGTCAAGATCAGAATAAAAGTTTTATTTGTGATTTTATACATTAAAATACAAGGCAGTCTGTTGCAATGACGTTTGATACTTTAGTGTCACTTTTGTGTTTTTTTTTTAAAGCACAAAACGCGATTATCGAACAACCATGTCGTTTAGTTCATAACAAGAATCTAATCGTAATGTATGCAATGTTAATGAGCAATAATGAGGGCGACTGCTCTTTCTGAAAGCCCAGCATGACACAAAACTCTAACATGCATGAAAAACTATTGTCCTGCCTTTCACGTCTTTCTCTCAAACAGTTAGCCCCTCGTGTTTTTTCGACAGGTCCCAATAATCGAGCCCCCCATCAGAACAGCAGATTGGAAGCGCTATTCGGCCGCAGACAACGGCAGGTTAGTGAATCCGCTCTCCGCTCCCAAGGGGTGTCAACGCGGCTGCAAGCTGTCACAATGAGGCGGGGTGCAAGCGCACCCACTTTAGTTTAGAGGCACATATAAGGATGCCCACTGCGTGTGATGGGGATTTTTCTTTTCTTTTTTTAGTCTCTGTGGCAGGCCATGACAGGGGTTATCTATCTATGGCATGTTTTGAGCTTTATTTGTAAGATAAATACAATTCAGACCTCTTTGTACAGTGACAACAGGTGCACTAAAGCTTAATGATTTAAAAATAAATAAATAAATAAATAAAAATAAATCAGTTTAAACCTAAAACCTTAAATGAGAGTTAATCTTTTATGAAATAACTGATATAAATAACAAACTGCTTAATGGCTGCTTTATTAAGGCTTCTGCATTGCATTGGTTTTTCCTTCAATTGTCCAAACAGTCAAAATCATTGAATGGCTCAAGTAATCTTTTCATTTAAAGACACAACGCATGCTACCTTGGACATTATGTCCTCAGATTTACTTAAAAAGTCTAGCTAACATTATTTACTTTTTTATTTTTATGACATTAAATAAAAATTACTCCAATTACCTTTTATGGTCAGGCCATGTGTAAGCTTGTTTAATAAGTAATGGGCATAATTATTAATTAAATGCATAAATATAAAATATAATAGTAATAACGTGTATATATATATATATATATATATATATATATATATATATATATATATATATATATATATATATATATGCAATGTTAAGAGTTTGAACCTTTGAAAGCTTCATATTTCTGTAAAAAGTCTTACCAACACCACTTCACTCCACAAGTTTTTTCTTTTTTTTTTCTTTTTTTTGAATATTGTTATATGACTTAAAACACTTATTAAGCTTTAGTGATTGACATTGGCCATACAAAACCATAATACTTCAGCCACAGTAAATGCCACAATGTCACACGTAGAATGAACAATTAAAGCAGAGGACAAGAAATAAGGAGCTTGACACACCAAATGGAGATGCACAGAAACGCCCTCTAAAAATCTGTCACTCAAACACTTGTATTTAACGTACATCCTCTGATTGTTTGAAGATTTGAGGAAGAGGCAGAAGAGATGAGTGGCAAGAGGCTTCAAAGACGTTTGATCTCACCTCACCTCGGGTGAAAACAATGTTTTGAATTTCATTTATTTATTCTGTTCCATGTTTGTTAAATATATATTTAGATATGTTCAGGAAAGTGGTACGACGTTCCTGGATAAACTTTGGCATCTCTGTCATTTTGAAACATTGAGTAAAACATGCTTTGCGATAAAAAAGAGACATGTAGAAGGAAAGAAATGTTGACTTAAGTCAACAAACAAACATTGTTGGGGAAAAAACGGGCACACCCTGGACCAGTCAGTGATGCAAATGATGCACCTTAAAGCCATCAGGTGCGAGATTTGACAGAAAATAATGAGAACCGCTGAATCTTTTATAAGGTTAACACTCACATTTCCCAGTCAGCTGTCACACAAGAAAGACTTTAGCGCATTCACGCTGGAGAAATATACCTTTATTGGCTCATTAAAGCTGACAGGGGGCTCGGGACCGCCAGCACTCAGGCTCGGGACCGCCGGTGCGCCACCCCGTTTTGTGTCAGTAATTTGCCGAGAAGATATACCTACCTTGAAAAAAGCGAAGGGGAAAATTACGAAGGAAGCAAGAATGAGAGAGCGAAATGGCAGAAGCTGGTGGGGCGAGTGCCGAAAGATGGGGGTGCCAGAGGGTGGGGGGGTTTAAGGAAGGGCCTTGGGGGAGGGTGGAAAGATCGCTAGCACGCCAGGAGTCTGATTCTCTCCTAATTGGAAGCATTGGGCATTGTCAACTGAGGATTTTCAGTCGCTCACTGACAGGTAGAGTCGTCAGGATGATAGCCCACTTGTCAGCGCAAAACACCAATAAAAACAAACCACTTTTGATTTAATTGGAGGCCTAGCCATAGTGGGCTAGGTCTGAACGGGTTGGGGGCTGCGGATCGCTTCAGGGAAAAACCGGTGTGTATGTGAGTGTGTGTATCGAAGGGATGTTTGACAAAGAAATCATCACTTTGTGTAAAACCACCCAGAGCAGTGGCTCACATCGTCGGACAGAGGAGAGCAGGTCGTCGTTATTCTGTGTGTGTGCGCGGGAGCGTGGGTGGTCACTTCCCATGGTGCTGAGGTTACAGGAAACACAGAGTTTGATTTGGTCTCTGGAGGCCTACAGGCTGTTCAGCACTCATCACTTCGAGTGTTTCTTCTCAAAAATGCACGCTCAGAGAGATATTGATATGGTGATTCCTCAGAGAACCAAGCAGAAGAAGAGCTGACCCTACCTGACTTCTGCTACAACCATCTCACTGAATACAAAAAAAACCTTTCTGCCTCTCATCTCTGCATGTGGAATCACATTCTACACCATCGACCTGGAATCACACTATTCAGCAATCTGATAGATTTTTAATGTGAAAATGTTGTATTTGTTTGCTATACACGGTGTAAACAAACAATTGGATATTTTGAGTGCTGTTACTTTTGATGAAGTGGATATTGTGTAGCTATTTAATCCACGTTGAAACAAACAGATGAGAGAATATGGAAAAAGCTAAGCTTTGCTGGCGATTAAACTTTAAAACATCACATTAAAATGTACAATATCTAAAAAAACTTGGTTAGTTAAGGAAAGAACTACTTACAAATTGCTCATACTCTTAAGGCGATGACCCCTGACCTTTGACTTCTCTCGCTCACTATCCTCTCTCCACGTCCAAGTTCATTAGCAGCCTAGCGATTTATGACTCTTGACAGAGTTCAAGGAAGACATCTGCCAAGACAGAGAGAGACACTGTGAGAGAACAAACAAAGAGGCACATACAGGTGCATCTCAATAAATTAGAATGTCGTGGAAAAGTTCATTTATTTCAGTAATTCAACTCAAATTGTGAAACTCGGGTATTAAATAAGTTCAATGCACACAGGCTGACGTAGTTTAAGTCTTTGGTTTTTTTAATTGTGATGTTTTTGGGTCACATTTAACAAAAACCAACCAATTCACAATCTCAACAAATTAGAATATGGTGACATGTCAATCAGCTAATCAACTCAAAACACCTGCAAAGGTTTCCTGAGCCTTCAAAATGGTCTCTCAGTTTGGCTCACTAGGCTACACAATCATGGGGAAGACTGCTGATCTGACAGTTGTCCAGAAAACAATCATTGACACCCCTCACAAGGAGGGTAAGCCACAAACATTCATTGCCAAAGAAGCTGGCTGTTCACAGAGTGCTGTATCCAAGCATGTTAACAGAAAGTTGAGTGGAAGGAAAACGTGTGGAAGAAAATGATACACAACCAACCGAGAGAACCGCAGCCTTATGAGGATTGTCAAGCAAAATCGATTCAAAAATTTGGGTGAACTTCACAAGGAATGGACTGAGGCTGGGGTCAAGGCATCAAGAGCCACCACACACAGACGTGTCAAGGAATTTGGCTACAGTTGTCGTATTCCTCTTGTTAAGCCACTCCTGAACCACAGACAACATCAGAGGCGTCTTACCTGGGCTAAGGAGAAGAAGAACTGGACTGTTGACCAGTGGTCCAAAGTCCTCTTTTCAGATGAGAGCAAGTTTTATATTTCATTTGGAAACCAAGGTCCTAGAGTCTGGAGGAAGGGTGGAGAAGCTCATAGCCCAAGTTGCTTGAAGTCCAGTGTTAAGTTTTTGTTAAATGTGAGTCAAAATCATCACAATTAAAAGAACCAAAGACTTAAACTACTTCAGTCTGAGTGCATTGAATTTATTTAATTCACGAGTTTCACAATTTGAGTTGAATTACTGAAATAAATGAACTTTTCCACGACATTCTAATTTATCGAGATACACCTGTATATGCAAAAATTCAAAATCTCCTTTTTCACAAATCTTATACTTAAAGATATACTTCAGCCAAAATTCTGTCATTAATTACTCACCCTCATGTCGTTCCAAACCTGTAAGACTTTCATTCATCTTTGCACATCGAAGACTGACACGGAAGAGAAGAAATTGTTGAATAAAGTTATTTTGTTATCTTTGCGAACAAAAAGTATTTTCGTAGCGTCATAAAAATTATCAATGGACCAGAATAAAAAAAACATAAATACAGTAAAAACAGCTATTTTGTAAAATATTATTACAATTTAAAATGACTATTTTCTATTTTAATATATTTTAAAATTAAATGTATTTCTCTGATGGCAAAGCTGAATTTTCAGCAGCCATTACTCCAGTCTCTAGGCTCACATGATCCTTCAGAAATCATTCTAATATGCTGATTTGCTGCTGAAGAAACATTTCTTATTATTATCATCAAAGATTAACAGAAAGTTTAAAAGAACATCATTTATTTGAAATAGATTTATTCGATAGCAAAGAATTGGTATCAAAGTTTTTACTGATACATTTAATCAATTTAAGGCATCCTTGCTAAATAAATGTATTAATATCTTTAGAAAAACAAACGTTTGAATCGTAGTGTATATATTAGTAATTTTAGGCATTAGAATTGTCTACAAATGCTTTAGCCTAACTTGTTGCTTTTTCCCTGCGAAAAATAATCATAATCACTCATAATCTCTATGCCTATTTGCCATTGTGGCCAGTTTTTCAAGTCCAAGTAAATGTAGAGTAGGGACAGAGCCAAGGTGGTTTTTTATTAAGGGTTCAGAGTTCAATGTTAGCCCATTGCACAGCCATTACAGAATAATGGGGTGGGTGGGCATTGCTGTGGCTGGTGGTCCCATCCAGCTGCCACTGGGAGACACACACAAGCTGTTGGACAGAGGTAAAGATGCCCCATATACCCCCGGCCTCCGGGGGTGTCAGAGTGCACTGCCCCTCATCCTTATCCCCTCTGTCAGGGCATTTGGGAGGGTTTTCACAAGCCAATGAATCATTGTTAAATGTTTCCATGAAGCCATTGGGGAAACTGGAAGGAAAAAGGAGTGATATAGGGAATGTCGGCATTCATGAAGGTGGTCTGGTCAGCCTGCCAAAGACACAGGGAAGTGGTCAGAGTTAGTGCAGACCTATTTAACATTTATATGGAGCTCATTTCCAGTCAGCATTGGGTCTGCGTGTAATTGTGACTTTAACAATCTCTCGGTCATTGAACATGACACGTTCATGAAGATGACATGATGGTTGTACGAATGGCCTGTCTTGTTATCATAATGATGTATTTTGGTACTAATGCACAGTGCGTCATCCACATGCCAAAGTCCTCAAATTTAATCTGGTTTATATCTTATCTGATGCGCAGGTAATATGCGAGGTCAGAACATCATAATTATCACACCTGTCATTGTTAGGACTGGTTCCCAGAGCCCCCCTCTCCAGTACACCTACCCCCAGCCGTGACTTTTATTGCTTCATTAGTGCACGCCACATGTTTTAGAGCACACTCGCCTTTCACTCACCAAGCAGAGATGATCACTATGATCTAGAGGGTGGGAACAGAGACCATAAAGAAGCATCCTGAGTCTCTCCTCAGCAGCATCCAATAACCACTTCTTTAACTTGAAATAAACAAAAGCACTTAATTAAAATTACACTGCTGATTAACATAAAAAAACCAGACAGTGTTAAAGATCAGCTGGATGTGGATAATGTTTAAGGATAATGTTTAAGGACTTCCATCTTTTTACTGGTTATTACATGCAAATGTATGAAATAGGAAGATCAGTATGCCAGCATCTATCAGTATATAATATACTGAAGAAAATACATATATATATTACATTATATTAACTTTAAAAAGTGTAAAAAATGTTATAATTAAATTTATAATTTTAATTAAAAATACACTACTAAAAATTCAAAGTGCTCTTCTTTTGAACTTCCTATTTATTTTCTATTCATCAAAAAAAATCCCTAAAAAATAATATCATGGGCCACAAAAATATTAAGCAGCTGTTTTAGGCATAACTGTTTTCTACTGTGATGATAATAATAATAATAATACAAATCAGCATATTAGAATGATTTCTGAAGGGTTATATGACACTGAAGACTGGAGTAATGATGCTGAAAAATCAGTTTAATTTAAATTGTTTTAAAATGTAATAAAATAGAAAAAGTGTTATTTTTAATTGTAAAATTATTTCATAGTATTGTTGTTTTTACTATATTTTTCATTAAATAAATACAAAATAACTTAAAAAACACTCCAAATTTTTTAATTTTAGTGTGTGTGTGTGTGTATATATATATATATATATATATATATATATATATATATATATTGCAATTTTACTCAAATCAATAATTAATTAAAAAAAGAATGCATCCATAATTATAGCTGCTAAAAAAATTTCTAATTTACACCATAACTGAGCCTGCCTTATAGAAACTCATTCCACAAACATATCCAGAAAAACCCGATTTAGATTAGAATTACATGCAAAAAGGATTTAGATATTATATGCATTTTACAAAAAATAGTAGCAACTATTTATCTTTGTATTCGCTTATACAACAATTTAAAGCAACAACAGACCACTGACAGGGTGAAATGTGACTGCTTTTCTGAACTGTACAGGTATTTGTAGATTTTCATACACTCTATATGTGTGTGTGCATACATGTGAAAGAAAGAGCGCGAGACCGAGGTAGAGGGGTGTGGGGTGCCGAGAATAAGACCCCAGCAAATGCTCATTAGAGTTGACCTTGGCACCAGGAGCATGCGTTTGATGGATCGGGTACAGGGCCAAACAAGCCCCCGGGGAGCCATGATCTTATCTCTTATTGTACACACACCTCCCTCCTACTGACCCTATCCCTGAGCACTCACACTGCTCTCCTCTCCACGCATCACAGGCAGAATAAATCTGTGCTTGACAGAGAGAGAGCGAGAAAGAGAAAAACAGTGTCAAGGCATGGAGGGGAAAAGAAGATGGAGGCGAGACAGAGAGAAAAACACACAGAGGCCCTGAAAAACCAATAGCTCACTGAGGTGTCATTAACCACACAAGTCAGCTGTACTTCTTCAGTCGAGACGTCGCTTCCCAGAGCCGAGGAGATGGTAGGCCACAAGAAGGGGATTTGGAAGAGGGCTGAGGAGAATTGAGGAACAGAGCAAAATATGGAGAAAGAGCTGATGAGTCTTCATTGCAATGAGTCTTTAGTCCTGTGGGACATGAAGGGGAGTTTGTTCCCAGAGCTTCAGCCATCCCTCTGTTCTTCCTCTCCTGTCGCAGCGCTCAAAATCTTCCCCTGTAACTTGTAGGCAGGGGACAGGCATGAGGCAATCAATACCTGCAAGAAGGAAAAATCTAGCAAGCACTATTCACATGGGCTTCTCCCACAGCCCCTCACAGAGATCTTTTATTCCTTTCTACTGTACCTGAAAGAGATGGAGTTCCTATGGGTTTTTGATGGAACAGGAGAGGAAAACGACTCTTTTAAGCATTTCATCTCAGATGAGCCACAACCTGAGAGTGTGAGCTTAAAAAAAACAAGTAATGGTCTGCGGTGGACTGCTGAGACCGGAATGGAAGAGAAGGCTTATGATGGCTATAAGCATTCATAACATGATGTTATGGAGTGCTTTCAGTGCTTCTTTGATGAAAGTGGATTCTCCTGAAAAACAAAGTTTGATACGATTATCTTCAACAAGCACTGTGATGATCACTGTGAAGCTCACTATCGCTAAAAAGTTTTTGAAAAGAAAATGAATACTTTTTATTCACCAAAAAGGTCAAATTAAAATTTTTAAATTGATCAAAAGTGATAGTAGACAGTACAAAAAAATCTATTTCAAATACATGCTTTTATTTATTTATTTTTTTACTTTTTATTCATCAACGAATCACAGTTTCCACAAACATATTAAGCGACGCAACTGTCACTAATGATTATAATTCTTGAGCTACAAATCGGGATATTAGAATGATTTCTGAAGGAACATGTGACACTGAAGACTGGAGTAATAATGCTGAAAACTCAGCTTTTCCATTACAGAAATATTTTACATTTTAAAATATATCAAAATAGAAAAGTTATTTTAATTTGTTATAATATTTCACGATATCATACTTCTGTCACAAAAACAGATTCCTTGTATGTGTAAACATACCTGGCAATAAAAGCTCATTCTGATTCTGATACAGTTTTTACTGTATTTTGATAAAATAATTGCACACCCCAAACTTTTAAACGATTGTGTACAGTACGTCTTTCGGATGAGACATTAAACTGAGGTCCTGACTCTCTGTGGTCATTAAAAATCCCATGTCACTTCTCGTAAAGAGTAGGGGTGTAACCCCGGTGTCCTGGCCTGATTCCCTCCACTGGCCCTTGTCAGTCATGGCCTCCTAATAATCCCCATCCACTGAATTGGCTCTATCTTCCTCTCTCCTCTCCACCTGTAGCTGGTGTGTGGTGAGCGCACTTGCGCCGTTGTCCTGTGGCTGCCGTCGCACCATCCAGGTGGATGCTGCACACTGGTGGTTGTTGAGGAGAGACCCCCCCACATGATTGGAAAGCGCTTTGGGTGTACGACAATACACAATAGAGTGCTATATAAATGCATCATTCATTCATTCATACATTCAAACATTTATATCAAAACCAAATCAAATCAGTTGCTTTGACAATGATTCAATCCATTTTTGATACTTTATCAAATACATCAAGAAATATTACATTTTGCCACAACGCACTATAATTAGATTAAATTTGGTATGAATCATACAGTACGCATCCAGTAAAATATCTAATAATCCTAATAAATTTACTTATTATAATAATGGTAAATTCTGTAAGTAATGCACTAAATCTGTGTTGCAGTACATTTTTATCTCTTGACAGATGTTTATTTTGAATACATGTCTGAGGCTATTATTTTAGAACTATTTATCTATAACATATCAAATGCTTTTTAGTTCAGGGCAGGTCGGATGGGTGAGCTGGACCATTAAAGCAGTTCTCTGAGCAGACGGAGAGAGACACACAGATGCCAAGACCAGGTTATCACACTGATGGAGTGAGCCAGCTGCTGACCTGAGGTCAGTGACTCCTCTGAGAGCTGTGTGAGCGTCATTGAAAAATGTATTTTCTTTGTTTATGTGGCACTGACCATTTTACACATGGGCTATATCACCGTTTAGTCTTAAACGCTTTTTCAAGTCAAGCAAATGAAAAAAAATACGCAAATATTTTCACGGTCGTTTGACACATGGTGTGAAAAGGACAAAATTGGCTTCCCAGAGGAAAGATGAACCCACCCCCCTGTCCTAAGTCACTGTCTCTCAGTCTTCTCCTGTCTGCTTCTTAACAACTGGGTGGGCTTGATGTCTTATCTCTGATATTTCTCCACTCTGGGCTCATTTCTGACAGTTGGGGATGGATACACAGCAAGAATGTTGCTGTAATTGCATCTGGTTGCGTCATGAAAAAGTAATAATGCACTGTCAAGGACGTCAAGGTGTCAGCGTTCAGCGGAACTGATAAGTTGTCGGCGGCCGTGAAAGTAAAGCCCCTTTCCAGAGCCAAGCCACCGGTGGGCTGCGGTAAGTTACGAGGAGGGAATTTAGCTTGAAGGACATTTGCCAATTACCCATCTCTTTGTTTAATTGGAGGAGAGGTGGCACCGATGCAGAAATGCTTGCTTTAAAAAAAAGTATTGTGAATCACAATGCCAGAATTCCTGCAGGCTGCTACGAAACTGTATGGTTTCCTTCAGTGGGGCTACAGTCAGAGGCAAAATGCAGAGATGAATTGACTTGAGAAGTGAAATTACACATAAAACCCCATTCATCAATAGAAAGAAGTAAGATACTAGTGTACCAGTCACAAAAACACTTATCAAAGTGAAGAGATTTTTGATTGCAGTACTGATTTGTGTATTGGCCTTAGTCAGGGTAGAGCCAAAATAAATTTTTGAAGGGAATGAAAATAAGGCTGTGAGGGATAGAAGTACAGTGTGTTCAATGGATTGTACTGTTGTTTAACAACATGCCAACTGTTCAGCTGATGAAACATCTTTCCAAAAACATTCAGTAGACAAAACCTTCATGAAACAAATTTGAAAGTGACATGATATGTGGCCAAGTATGGTAACCCATACTCAGAATTAGTGTTCTGCATTTATCCCATCCTAAGTGCACACACACAACAGCAGGGAACACACACACACTGCGAACGCACACCCAGAACAGTGGGCAGCCATTTTTGCTGCGGCGCCTGGGGAGCAGTCGGGGGTTCGGGGTACCTCAGTCATGAGACACAAACCCACGACCTTTGGGTTACGAGTCCAACTCTCTAACCATTAGGCCACAACTTCCCCACAAAATGATGTGATCTAGAAGAGTACATACACAGTGCATGCAATTGTAAAGTCTGTAAGTCTATCTCTCTGTCCAAAATTAAATAAAGCATCAACTTTTTGTGGTCAACATTGTGTATGTGTCAAAACACCACAAGAATGGTGAGCTGAACTTGAGAATCAAATCAATCCAATTCACGAACAAATCATTCACACTGGTTAACTGGATCAGGTGAGTCATTGAGAAGGTCTGACTCATTAAAACAATTTGGTTATGAATCAAGCATTGCTGCTTTTCTCAAACTCTCAGGGATGCACAATATCCAAATATTCATTGAATACACCAAATAACTTAAATGTCCATACACAAAGCTATTGTATGAAAATTTAGAATATAGTGCACAAGGGACCGCTATCATAATAAATTTCCAGTGCTTTTGCATCATTTTGGAGCTTGACAGCTTCAGTCTTATTCACTTTCATATAGTATTGAAATACGTAGCCAGTATCTTCTTCACAAACTCATGTTTTGTGCTCTCTGTCAGTTTGGAACACACAGAATTTACATTTTTGGCTGACTATCCCTTTAATATGCTGCTAGCCTAGTTCCTGTGCCACATCATTTGATAAATATATTCTACAGCACAGAGCTGGATTTAGACTAGAATAAAGCAATTTTGTGTATGTTAGGATTCTACCTGCATTGCTAGAAAGACCAGCTTAGCCTAACCAGTTTCACTGTATTTTTGATCAAATAAATGCAGTCTTGGTGAGAATAGGATAAAATATATCACAAAATTTTACCAACCTCAGACTTTTGAACAGCAATGGAGTTTTAATGATTTAATTAGATAAAAACCTTAGGCAGGATACCAACATATGCTTCTTTTATTGTCTGACTTTTCTTATTATCTTAGAAATCACTCACAAAATGTTTAGACTGAATTGCATTCCTCCTCAGTTCACCTGCTCTCAAACTCCAGATTTACTCGAAAACAGGCCCAATGCGCGTTCTATCCCAAAGTTAAACAGATTCTGCAAAAGAAGAATAGAGATAAGGGCAGAAAGGTTGCAGGCTTTAAAAAAGAGATTATTTGGGCCAAAAGCCCATGGATTGATCCTATTGTATTTTAATAATGTGTCTATGGACTCACTTAGACATGCAAAGAGAGAGAGAGTCACCAGGATTGACTCCTCATAAGGAATCAATGTGTGGAGACTGAAAGCCAGGGGGCAAAGTTCCCTTTAGTTCCCAGAGTTGTGAAAGAAAGCGTTAATCAATTCTCACATCATTATCATGTCGACTGCTCATCTCCCTTCTCTCTTAACCCGTCGCTCCATCTTCTCGCCACCTTCTTCCCTTCCTTCCGTTTGTGTACATTTCGGATTGTTCGAGCGTTTGAGATTAGCTGACCTTATGGTCACTATAGGGTGGTTTCAGACGCGCACACACAGGCAAACAAAAGCGTACACTTTTTCTCCCACTTTCTCTCTCCCTTTGCATGCTCCCAAGCAAACAGTAACGTGACCCTGATGGTTTTCGCTTTAGGACTTTCTGCTGCCCCTGTGTGGCAGAGTTCATCCCGGACTCTCTCAATGAACTCACAAAGGCCTCAGTGTCCCACGAAACACGCTGCCACTCCCACTGGGCGGCTTTGAGGAGCTCAGGAAAGGCCTGTGTGTGCATCCACGGTCCCCATAAGGCCCAGTGTAATTAAGCGCATATGCTCGTTAGCAACCCGTCCTTCTCTGTATTCCTCAACTTTGCATATACCTCTCTCTATATATCCCCCATCCCTCCTCCTTTCCCCATGGTTTGTCAGATGAAGTGATTGCTTCTCTCTCCCACCCCCTCAGTGGTATTTAGCTATTCTCATTTGCATGTACATGCCCTTGCTGTGCGGCCGGCTAGGCGCTGAGATTGATCAACAACACAGCGGCATGTTTTATTACATGTCAGTCAGAGGCAGGAACCAGACGCAATGGGCACATACACACGCACACACACTCATGCATGAGGATAACTAGGTACGCGTGCAATGTAAATAGTCCGTCTTCATGAACATGTATGCACACAGACACAAGCGGACATGTAAATCTGACATGTGCATCCGTTTAAAGAGATATTGTTGAAAAAAATTTAATTCTGTAATCATTTACTCACCCTCATGCTGTTCCAAATTTGTAGGATTTTCTTTTTTCTGTGGAACACAAAAGAATCTCACAATGAGGTTTTGGACCCCATTGACTTTCATTGAACAGACAAAACCTGTTTGATCAAATATCTTCTATGTTCAACAGAATTTTTGAGTGAACTGTCACTTTAAAATCATTCGATTGTTTATTTTGGCCATCTACAGACTGAATATTTCTATCAAAAATGCAGTCAAGATCACAAACACCTGTCTTTCACGTTTGCATTTTCTGGACGTGAACGTACGCATCATTCCACATCCACTCTAAGGATCCGCATCCAATTCAGTGTAGCTGACTCAATAATTTGCAATCTGCCCAGATAAACCGTCGAATAAACCCACAAATGGTGCCCTGAGATTCTTCTCGAGTTTCTTTTCCTGAAGAAACTGTTTTTTAAGACTTTGGCAGAGCCGACTCTGCCATTTTCTCGGCTTGCATGCCTGATAGATATTAATATGCGCAAATGGTGGATGCAGTACAAAACGCTGGTAATGAAATGAAGAGCTTTGGGCTCTTGTGGAGCTTAAGAGCAGGCGTGGGGGAGCCAGCACATGGTTAGCCATATGCCTCTGAGCAGTTAGCAGGCTCCTCTGGGAGGCCTTGGGGAGCGCTTGCTTGCTTTCCTTTCCTCTTATATTTTTAGAGTCACGCTTTTGCTCTGATTCAGTTCCCTTAAATGTATGAGCTGCCCTTCAACCTGATTTTACACCATGGTTCTGGGACTGATTAGTGAGTGCTGGTAAGCGGGAGAAGTTGGAGTAGCCTCTAATAGTGAGGGGTTAGCAGCTCTGTTAGCTTTCTAGACTAGATGTGGGATGAAAGGGAGCAAGAGGTCATGATCAGGAGATGTTTTTTTTTTTTTTTTCTGCCTACAGCAGGTGCTCTGGCTCACTCTGTGTGGTCTATAGCACTGGTTTTGTGTCGCGACACAGGTTTTACATTCAGTATCATGTAGAGACCCAACATAATATCACATTATTAATGTACAAAATAAATATTATATTTTATTTTAGCTTGTATTGTTTTGTTCATGGGGAACAGGTTACACAATCTGTCTTGCTCTGATAAAAAATACATTTGTGCTCAAATAATGCAAAATGTGCCAAAAATAATGCAAAATCAGGTGTGATGTCAACAACAAAAGAAATGGGAAGCAGGAACAAAATTATATACATTTATATTATTATTATTACACACACATACATACACACACACACACACACATACATACAATAATTGCAATTTTGCAATAAAAGCTTACAATTATACAGCTGTAAATGTTTCTTTATGACAGCTATAAATTCATACTTTTGCAACAAAAAAAGAAAAAAGAAAAGAAAAAAAAAGATGCCATATGATGCAAAACATTACTTAGTCATTTAGTCATTTCCAATGCATTCTATCTGATGATGACAAAACAAATCATGACAATTTGCAAAAAAAAAAAAAAAAAAAAAAAACACATGTACAGGCTCAACTAAACCAACTGATCAAGGTCCATAAACTGGCCCAAAACTCTCTCAGACTGGTTCCGGGTCACTGGGTCATCTTTACTGCTGAGCCCTGCCAGAATCAGACCTGTGACACATTTTGGGTCACAATCCACCAGTTGAGAACCACTGCTTTATAAAGTACAGTACATAATTGACAGTGAAACAGAGAAAGCAAGTGAGTCACTCACAGAGGACTCTGCTTGTCACGAAGACATCTGGATGAAGAGATCTGTTGTTCTATAGAGAGAGAAAGAATGGAAGAAGGGAGGAAGTGAGAGGGGTTGTTCTCTTTTAGATCTCATTGTAGCCCACCAGCCTGGCTGAATCTCTGCAGTCCCCGAGGAGAGAGTGCGAGTAATCCGGGCTCTGCCTTCTCCTTACACAAACGCCAGGATCAGCGCTCCTCGCACAAGTAATTAGAAGATAATGGGCAGTAATGCGGCCCGATCTGTCCCCATTATCTCCTGGCACTGCCAGCACAGCGCCATCTGGTGCCTGATCTGGACACAGCAGATCTTGAAAATAGAGCCTGGCATTAACTTAATCCAACCACACCTTTCGTTTATTCATAAACCCTTTGAGGTCTGTGTGTGCATGAGTAGACAAAACTTAATTAAAGAAGATGGTCCAGCTGACTGCAAATTTGTATGTGTGTGTGTCTACCAGAGAATAATAATTAAAGAGGATATCCCTATTAGATGCCTTATTATGTGTGTGTGCAACTAAGTATGTTTTGCTTCATTTAATTTAGTGACTAAAGGGAGCCAAGCTAGATTTAGATTTCTTTTGACTGTTTTAAAATAGTTGGCAGTATATGAGTGACAATAATGTAACTCATGTCCCGATTAACAGTCTGGCCAGTGCCAAGCTTAATAATTCCCTGCATTTAATAAATCACCGTGTCAATTAATGTCAGACTGCTTCTGTCTTGGAAACATCCAAAACATCCATTCCATGCTTAAACTAACAAAAAGTCTCTTAAAGGTTTACAAATTACCTCACAAATAAGTCTCCTCCTGTAATCATTTATACAAAAAAAATACACAATTCTGTACAAATATATATTTTAATGTGAAAAAGTGTCTATCTATAGGAGGTCATGCTATAAAATTGGTGCTTATTCTAATTTATTAAGGCGATTTATAATTTAAGTAATTTCTGAAAGATTTAAAACACTCTATGTGGAAAATGTTTAGATGCTAATTAATTGAATATCATTATGCCTTCAGAAAAGTAATGGTTGACGGTAATGCAGAGCTATAGTTTAATTTGAAATGATTATACAAAATGACAACAGGGTTGATATTTTAATATTGTCCCGTACTGACAGATAAAAAAAAAAAAAGATAAAATGATTAAAAATCATAAACTTTAATTGTCACAGAAGAGAGAGTTAAAAGGTGAAAACTAAAATGATGTATATATGGGGAAACAATTTCAACTAAAAGATAAAATTCTAACTCGAATTTCAATATATATTGTTATTATCAAATATATTATATATAAATACTTGCTATAAATACAGCATATATAAATATAGAAAAAGGCTTAGAGTTGAGGACAGTTCAAAAAAGGCTTTCTGTCAAAAGGAAAAACCAACAGCAAACAACTTATGTTACTAGATGTGTTCAAAAAACCAATATGATGCATACTAGAAGTTGGCATCACCAAGTTATTTTTCCACATGTGTATGTGTACAACGAACACAAATAGCACCCATTTAGTAGAATGACCCAGCATTTGGGATTGTATATCCGAGTTTACTCCGAGATAAATATATCAGTGTGTGGTTCTCCAGTGGCTGTTCTGGGCATTGATGTTTAGCCCACACCTGAGGCACCCCTCTCCCCTTACTGCCAGGTCAGGTGTCCGTTTCTGCACCCAGAGCTGTTGAATGCCAACACGAGTGTCTACACTTACACGAAAACTGGCAGTGCTTTTAAAACCGGATACACAGATCCTTATCCTTTAGCCGTTCATTCCTAGACATGTTTATTCATTTATAATGTTTGGTCTTTCAGTGTTTTCTAGGTATTAGAGGGCTAATGACATTGTTCATTTGTTTATATATCACGCGCATGAATGAAATACCACAGGCAGACTAAACTTCAACTTCATGGTGACCCCTCCCGTTACTTATCTATAATAAAACAGAAGATATGCAAATATAAACATAAACACCACAAATCAACACAAACTCGCACTGTTTTTCGTCGCATCTCCCTCCCACCCTCTGTCTCTCTCCGTTCCACTAATTTGCTCTTGCAGCAAACCTGTCTCTTTATTGAGATGCTAACTCCCTTTATGAGCACCTAATCCTGTAGCACGGGGGATAATTTATAGGGCATTTACATGAGGAAGGCCAGCTAATTGGGAGCATGTGTCTGAGTAAGCCTGTACGACGCCCCTGCACTACAAATGAGCTTCTGCCTGCTCTGACATCATCTCTCAGCAATCTTAATATCATTTACCTTCTTAAACTTCCATCCGTGCTATCGTATATTTCACCTGCCTCTGTAAACTGCATTGTTAGCGCTTTCCATGCCATTGCGAGGTTGAAACCCAGGCAGTCGGTTAGTTTGGTCCTTCTAGACAGCGGACAGGTTGCCAGCTGACCTAGTTGCGAAGCGCACGTTTGTTTATGCTGCCATGCTTATTTTCTCTCTCTGACCCCAAAAGGTGGTCCGAAATGATTCACCGCTGGACAAAAGAAGAATAACGGGGGGCGACGCTGTGTTCAGGATTGAATAATCTTCAGGTAGCAGCCGAAGTCATGATTAGCCGTGATATACGGCTACTTTAACCGAACGGCGCCCAGGCTCCGAAGCCCCCTCCCATTTGATTGAACACGTCCCTGCTCCTCACGCAGCTGTCACCTTTGGCTAAGTGCCACACGCCAGGCTGGAAAAGTCCATCTGAGAGATGCACCGCTACACCTCTCAAGGGTTGACCCCTGACCTCTGAGGCCGACGGGGGAAGTGTCCAGGTCGCCCTCCGCTGTCTAAGTGGCCCTTTATGTGCCGGTGATTTCATCTGACCTGTGACTCTCCTCCTCAGTCTCAACAGCGTTCTGCTCCGCTCTGAGAACCGGCCCAACCTCCTTCCTCATTTACATCAGCTCGTTTTTTATAGCTTCACGGTTATATATTGGGCTTTGTCTGGCTGCGCGTGTACCTGCACTGGTCCCAGCTGCTGCTCATTAATAACCTGGCCTGCCGCAGACGCCGAGAGAGAAATGGACGAGCTACTTACCATCCTGATAAAACACTCAGACACTGTAAGCACAACGGAGCGGATAGTCCATAACACAAAAAGAAAGGAAGGTGGTTATTGTGATGTATGTATTAAACAGAAAGTCCTTCTCTGTGTTTCGACCTGTCCTGTGGACAGTATAGGTGAAACCGAGTGTCCTAATGAGATGGCTTCTATTATAGGACGAGGAGAACAGCAGAGGGCCTGAAATCTGTTACCCCGATCGCTGCTTAGAGAGCCAGAGGGGAATTAAAAGCATGGAAAAAGGATTTCTTTAGCACGCCTCATCAAAAGGGAATTAGCACGTTCCACGAGGGGTGGCAGGAGAAGGCGACACAATGAAGGGATAAAGGGGGAAACAGCAGGATGAGCTGGTGTTCCACCTATCAAAATTAGACCAGCTTAAAGATTGAAAACACTGAGCCTGAACACCTCTGACAATGTAGTTTCTGTAAACTTTGCACAGTTTTGGCTAGATTAGATTAGAGTATGGGCTAAGTCTTTTTTAAACTGGCAAAAGCAGGGCTAAAAATGGACTTTTTGCCACACTGGATAATAGTGGCTAAATTGAGAGAATATATTTGGGCTAAATATTTCATTCTGGCCATTAAACTGTTCTTTTGCAATATTCTAAGTACATTATTTACAAGTCAAGTAAACATTTTTTTTCTAATGTTTCTGGCAGTCAGCACAGATCATCACAGCATCATACATGAAATTATTCAGTCTCGCTTTCTCTGTAAAACTGCACCTGTCACGCATAAAAGATAACATAAGGACCTGTTATGATTTTGTACCTCATATTTTCATCTGAGTGACACAATGGAAGAAATATTTGACGTATGGGTCACTAAACTAGCAAAACAAACAAACAAAAGCAAAAAAAAAAGGTATCTTAGAACTTCATTTATTGTAATGATGCTAAATATCCACTAAAATTGTGAAAGATGTTAGGATGCAGTCTATTTTCTTTACTTTAGTTTCTGTTTTTGACTTAAACTGTGTAGTATGTTGCACTTATTTATGAAATCACCAACCAGTCACTTTTTACCCATTTGGTGCTTGGAAAGTGTTTATTTACTACCTTGTGCACAAGCATATGATTGTTTGAAAAAAAAAAAAGAAAAGTAATTTTTCCACTAAGTTACATCACACTCCGTGATGTAATCTAACTTTTAGCCATGTTTACACCAGCGAAAGAATATTTCACTTTAAAACAGAATGAAATGTACTACAACATCATACAAAAAAGCTTGAGCTAATTAATTTTTTATAATCATCACTCGTCAACTGAACTTAACATCAGCGACAATCTCTAAAATGTATGAAGTTGTCAAGCTAAGTGATCCTTTTGGCAGCAGGAGCCTAATTTCAGGGCTTAATTTCTCTCACAAATAAAGTTTTCTCTTTAAGTGCTGAGAGAGTTGATCCCTTCAGTGTAACGGGAGTGGGAATCGAAAACCAGAAGTTTAAAGCTGCTCCTGAGATCCGCCTCAGGCATCTCAATTCGACCTGAGGTGTTACATCACCAACAAAACCTTCGATTTCTCTCCCCACACACCTCTCCCTCTTTATTTTCCGCTCTTTTTGTAACTCAACGTGGCGCCTCTGTCTGATTTGATGAAGTGAGCTTTGAGGCATCCGGCGCAAGACGTGCAACAAGCAGCAAACAGCGTGTAAACTAATGTCAACAGAAGCCCTCGCCGCCACTCCTCACCTTCACACTGATGAAACACGCTGAAACTGCACCTAGACTAAACAGACAAGCTCTGCTATGTTTTGCGGTTCGTCTTCTTCTTCGTGAGGTTACGGTCATGGTTTTGGTGGTGTTTTCAGGACTAAAGAGGAGTTATATTGAGACATTATTGCATTCCAAGCATCTGACTTGAGTTGTTTTTTATTTGTTGTGTGTAGTGACACATCACAAAGGTCTTTGGTGTGTCAAAGAAATCCACTCAAGAGTCAGCTCAGTGTGCTATATTTTTGCTTGCTCATTCAGAGCTCCAGACTACAAGAAAGTGACTAGGGAGCCATTGGCTCCAAAAAATGACTTTTAGGAGCCAAATGACTTTACTTTACAGAATCACTCTATAAAGATGGTTGTTTAGAAGTGCTTCAGTTCATAGTTTTCTACTTTAGACAACAGTTTTTTTGTTGTTGTATTTAGAATACATTTAATGCTGACACTCTAGTGATCCTGACTGTATTTGTACCATATCACTGTCACTCTGTTTAGTTAGAATATTTTTTGCTTGCTTGAAAAAGAAAAGTCGCAAATAAAAAAGTCGCTAATAAGTTTCACTCATAATCATTCAACCTTGCAATTAGACCTCATTATGATAAACATTAAATATGTTTTAATAACATTTATTAAATTTATTCCAATACAATTTGTGAATATGTACAGTTTCTTACATGTTGTCATATGAACTGTCAATAAACAGATTTAACTGATTTAATTCTACTACAAATACTTGCAAACCATTTCCTGGTTCATTTGAAATCAGACGTTAACTACCCCTTTAAACAAATCGCAGATTAGTAACAGCTTTTTCACACTGTACAAACAAGTTTGAGGCAGTTTCATTGCATATTGGCGTGAACTTTAAAGATGCAAATAATGAAGTAATTAATTAAATAATAAGCCACCAAGACATTTGATGAAAATGCATATTTACACACACATTAGTTTTGCAGACTAATTACATCTTTAGAGCGCGTGCCAATGTTTCTATGAACAATGAATACAGCGCAATGCCCGCTTTAAGAACAAATGACTTTTTAATGACTAGATTTTAAATTATCATCACAAATGTTTATTTTTTTGTCGCATCTGCATTTGCGACAATTTATTCACACTCTGGAGCCCTGTAATCGGAACTGAAGTTTCTGCTCAGGCTAAAATGAGGCTAAAATCCTGCTATTGATACAAATGTGTTTTTAATTGTTTGTACTTGCAGAATGTTACATGCATTCTGCATTAGTTATTCCCACTGGATATATTTGCAGTTTTTTTCCCTCCACCCCCTTTTTCTGTACTCCAGTAGAGCAGTATATCTTTCTCTCGTCCCCTGCTTTGCCCGGACCAGAACATGCCATATTGTGTCTTAATCAGTGTTAGGCTAATTCCGACCTAGCAAAGTTGCATTCCTCAACTTGTCCGGCTACGTGTCCCCACACACCCTCTCCCAATCCACGTCCCCCAACTACACACACAAACTGCGAGCGTCTTGTTGCTGTACTTAATACCCAGGGGCCTCCACCCCTGCCAAGGTACCACACTGTGAAACAACAAACCACATCAGTAACCAGCAAACTCTACTGTACGGCCGCCCCACCCCGCTCGTGTAGATTCATCTCGTCTCCTCGCGCCCAGCCCTGATCTTCAGCGGTCTGCATTACGGTGATTTATCGCTTCCCATGCTGCGGAACGGCAATAGATCATGCAAGCGGCGGGGGGCCTGGGGAGGTAGAGCGGGAACATGGGACGCAGGGGCCTGCAGAAAAACCCACCTATGATGAAGTGCTCTGTAACAAACAGCAGCACCCGGTAGTCACTCTATCAGAGCAGCCATTCCACGCACCCTTAATGCAGCTTCATTACGCACGCCTCTGTTTTGTATGCCACTATGTTTTGTTGACCCGTGGTTTCTCGGACACTGTAAAATTTTAATATGCATACAAATAAAGTATTGCAAGATGATGTTTGCTTCCGATGATCTCTAGTTCATTTTTTCCATTTATTCAGAATACATTTTTTCTTTTTAATGCACAATATTGCGTTAATAGACTGTGGGAGAACTACTGTTGTCTACTTAGGCTTTCTGTACTGCATTCATTGACTTGACTTGTGTTCATTGACTCAGATATGGAAACTCTGTGGAATTCTTGTGCCATTGTCCTGATGTTCTCTTTGGCCTTTGGCATCTAATGGCATGATGCAATTAAACCACATAAAAGTATGTACTAACATTTTTTTGCACACAAGTAGTCACAAAGGGTACAAGGCTATGGAAACTTGTTTCTGCCTTAAGGTGCGTTCATGTTCTGCAGATTTTCTGCAGAAAATCATTATTTGAAAGTGTCTCCTGTGTGAGCTGTGCTTCATACTTCAATATACTATTGACAACAGACAGTGGACCTTTTTTGCCCGTAAAATTTCACTGAATTTCAAGGCAAAAGCTGAATGATGCTAAAATGTGACCCTGGACCACAAAATCAGTCTTAAGTAGCACGGATATATTTGTACCAATAGCCAAAAATACATTGTATGGGTCAAAATTATCGATTTTTCTTTTATGCCAAAAATCATTAGGATATTAAGTAAAGATCATGTTCCATGAAGATATTTTGTAAATTTCCTACCGTAAATATATCAAAACTTAATTTTTGATTAGTAATATGCATTGCTAAGAAGAGGCGATTTTCTCAGTATTTTTTTTTTTTTTTTTGCACCCCCAGATTTTCAAATAGTTGTATCTCGGCCAAATATTGTCCTATCCTAACAAACCATACATCAATGGAAAATTTATTCAGCTTTCAGATGATGTATAAATTTCAATTTCAAAAATAAATTGACCCTTAAGGCTGGTTTTGTGGTCCAGGCTCACAAATATAGTTGTAACTAAGGAAGGAAAGTTCAACAAAAAAAACATTAAAAAGTAAAAAAGTAAAGATTTTATAAGCATTACAGATACTTCTAAGAATAATAAATGGTTTAGATTTGTTAGAATAAAGTAAAGTTTACCAAGTTACATAAACACCAATTTAGGATGAAGGTTTGTTCCAAGTGTCTGAATGCTATAGGAGATACATTTAAAATTTTTGGTTAAGAACAATATCACATGTAAATACAACATCAGTTCGTAAAGCCAACATATTTAAGAAAAGATAAACCTGTATTAGTATAACTGCTGGCAGACAGAAGCCTCAATGGTCCTCTCAGTGGACACCTGTTCTCTTACACTGAGATGGAGGAGTCTTCAGCCTTTTGACATGCTGTAAACTCTGATTACAGATGGGATTAGGTTATTTAAAATGCAATATGCGTATCCCATCACCGTATGGCCTGGTGAGCAAATCGTCCACCTTGCGTATGGACTGTACATTGAGAATAAAGAAGGGACCCCACATCTGTGTCTCACAGGGACGGGATAAAAAAAGATCACGAGAGGCGAAAGATGGTAGAGACCTGTACTTATGACATCGCCATTGTTAGTATATGCAGATGAGGCGGCTCAGCTAAATTGCTAACAATGAGTGGAGCAGAAATCCCCGTCTTACAGGGGGCCAAAGGCACACAACACTATTATCATAGTCATTTAAATAAAGTAATCTCATTTTCTGCATCAGCTAGAGGGGGCGACCAAATTTACTGACGTGAATGTGTGCGGTGGCAGATGAAGTGGTAACGGCGTTGGGAAGGGAGGGTGGAGGTTTGGGGTTGAGGGTTATGTGGGATTAGTACTCTTGAACCATTCTGTAGACATTTCCATCTTGTGATACTGTTAAGGGGTGTTTCAATGTGCGTGTGTGTGTGAGCGAGTGGCGCTGGGGTGTGAAGGCGTAATATCAGATCTGACAACAAAAGGATAGTGGAGGTGAAAAAAAAACCCAGACGCAAGCTGTTTCTATTCTTCTTGTCTTCCGGTCCAGTGGAAAAGTTGATGAAGTTTAAATGAAGCAGAATTAGGAGATCAAGCGGGCAGGCGCGTGCTGATGCTATCCGTAAGCCCTCTCCCACAGGATTCCACAGAGCCAGGAATTGAGCGCAGGCCAGCTGACTTGGATGAAATGGAGAGAAAGAGCGGGGAAAGATGGCAACGGAGGGAGAGCGAGGGTGATGGAAGGATGAAGCATTCTCTAAATGTGATAATCTCCAATCACCTCTAACATCAATTCTGTCAAGGCCTCGGTTAATGAGCTCAAGGCTGCTCGAGCGCCGTGCCGCCCTCCCTCGTCTCTCTGATTCCCCCACCCTTGCTATCATCACTGTTATTCTTTTCATTTAATCCTCCTCTCTTCAGCTGATTTGAGCAGGAGGGATGGGAGAAGCCTATTACGCAGGCCTTACTGCTCTCGTCTATCTAAATGCTAACGACGCGAGCACCTTACGGAGGGAGAGAAATGCGTTCGGAGGAACGGGGGCTAATCTGATGATGACTTGAGCGCTCTTCCGTTGCGTTTTAGCAAATTATTTGCGTGGACGGAAGGAAGGCGGCGTGTTTTCTGACACTTCCTCTCGGAGGTCACTGGCCCTCATCAACACGCTTGTTTCCACTCGAGATACTCCGGCCCTTCTGAATCGAGCGGCTTTGTTTTTCAACCAGTTCTCACCCTCTCAGATTCAGCTCTCTTTTAATATCCACTGCTTAGACATTGATGGAAAAATCATAAGTGTCTTTTTTTGCCTCTCGTCGTTTCTGCGTGGACTTAGATGGGTTGAACTGATTGGCTGTGGCTGGTGTAGTGGATTGGAAAGCTTGGGGTAAAAGCTCTGGGTCACCTTGTAACAGCATACATATGGTGTTATTAAGGTTTTTAAAAAACACTTCTTGACTCAACTTTTTATTGAATCATAGACTTTGAAGGATTACGAGTGAGTAGATGACATGAGAACTGTATATCACAGAATAAAAGGTACACAAACAACCTTCCATGTTGCTTGTATACATAAAACACAAAAAATCAAGGCCTCTGTCTGATCCCAAAAATGTAATTTTTTCAAGCCTGAGGGCACTGAAATTGATGATAGCCTCATGGGATAGTAAAGTGTCCATCGGGTGCATACTTCAGAGTGTTGGAAGAAATCTTTTTCTTTCTTTTTTTACACCCAACTTTTGGCATTTATTTATATAGTGAAGTAGGCATATTCAAGGAATGGTGTACACATATAAAAAAGTTATTTATTACTATGGATTACGTCCAAAAAAAGGTACTTTTTGTAAGTGTGAATTCTATAGTCAAACTGTGAATGCTATATTATTAATCTCTAAAGTGGTTAATATTCTAGAAGCAAATACATCAAATAAAACTGTCAAGGACTGATTTTTTTGTAGCAAGAATGTCTACAAAATATTGTTATTATTATAAAATTATATATAATTAATTATTATTATTACAAACATTAATTTTGTTTTATTTATAAAGCCACTTTACCAAGCTCAAACTCGATGCATAGAGACAAAAAAAGCATTAAAGTATCTATTTTCTGCTTTGATTTAATTTTTTGCTTTCAAGACCAAAATTGAATGAAAAAGGGAGGCTGACAGTTATTTTCTGTCCTTTCGTCTCATTATGACTGTTATTTTGTCCATTTTTCCAGCACACCACAGCAAAGACCTGTAGAGGAAAACGCGTGTCCTTTGCCGTCCTTTATTGCTTTATTGCAAGTTCGGCTGTCCCCAGTGCACAATTCCTCCTCTCCACTGATTCTCCTGTATCAAGGCTGCGTTTGATTTCACACGGGCCAATGAAACAGCAGTCGGTAAGATAGCGACTGAACTATCAATCTTTGTAATGCAATCGGTGGATGGTGCACCGTGTGTAAATGTTTGCACAGGCATTCATCCAGACCTGCCGTCAAACCCATTCCATTGAAAAGAGGATCTGTCCGGGGCAGCCAGGTCCCTCTCTCTCTTTCTCTATCCTTTCTCTCTCTCTCTCTTTTTCAGCAGCAGCATGGTATTGAGCCTGATGAGCGTATTGTCTTTTACAGCTCTGTGCATTTTTCATATAGGCTTTGCTTTTATGTTTCATCTACGCCAGCTCAAGGGAGAACAGCTGTGTGGGCCCTAGATCTTCTGCAACTGACAGAGAACTCATTTCACTGGAAGAGACGGGTCAGGATGTAGAGTGTGTTTTTTTTTTTACCATGCTACCTGCGGGATCTGATACAATCGGATCTCTCTGCCTTCGAAAAACCTCAACCAGCACCATGCACACAGCCAGATACCTGGAATAATAAACAGAAAAGCTGATCTGTGTCAACAGAGACTATGGATTTGTGCAATATTTTACAATGTGTTGGGCCCAGATTCAGACAGCACACATTTTGAGCAGGGCTATTTAGAAGATACCTAGAAAAAATGCATCTATCATAAGTATGTAGCTATAAGGTACATACTTAAGGGCATGGAAAAAGAACAGCGAGCAAATAAATAAAAGAATATACTTAATTGTTTAAACTGCAATGATAAATGCTGTAAATTCCCTGTTTTACTATTTTTTTTTTTTTACTGATAAATGCTAAAACAAAATAAATTAAATTAAAATATTTTTAAGTACAAAATAAAAAATCTTAATTAAAACTTATATTCAAATTAACTTATATATGTATATAACAACATATATTTTTTACTATTATTTCAGTTATTTTATCATTTTAATAATATAAGTATATAATATTGTGTGATAGTCATGTGATATATATATATATATATATATATATATATATATATATATATATATATATATATTAAAAATAATATATAAAAATGATTATATATAAATATATATAGTGTGCATTCTGTTATGACGGTTTCCTTTTACTTCAACCGCAATCAAACATACAGGAATATTTACATATTTTAGAATACCCATATATTTAAGTAATTATGAAACCACAATAATTGCAGATCACCTTTTTGCAGAGTTCCTATCCAGTGCCAAGTCACAAATGACCAAAACAAGTCTCATTTGTTTGAGGAGTAATACCTCCCTCTTGTGTGTTAACAGTGCAATTGCAGTGTGAACGGTGCATTTGTGATGCTTGTTCATGTTAGTTTACCTGTCCATCCATTTGCGAATATTCTGTGTTGCAGAACAGATGAAGAGTGATGATGCAACCAAGATTTGTTTACATCAACACCATGGGCCTGAATAATTTTCCTGCTTCCTGCAAAAAACATGAAAAAAGTACTTAAGAAACAACATAGCATTTTGTCTACATAGGAACAATGTGAGTTGTGTAGTACATCTATAGAAAGCGTGATTGCTTCTGTTGTCTCCAGCGAGCCGTGTTCAGAGGCCTGTGAACAGCAGATGATTTTCTATGCACCAGAATTGATTTGCGCACTTTTATAGACCTCAGAACCTTGGAGGGATTCTGTCAGCAATCATTAAGGTGGTACAAGACGAGATCGCATGAGAGAATGTGCGATTTACTGAAGAAGAAAGAGAAAGAGAGAGCTCAAGTGAGAAACTGAGAGCAGTAACGCATCAGGCGTGTTTTGTAACTCATCCTCTGTGACTACACGGAGCTCAAGAAAAATCTTTAGCTCTGAAGGAAAAGGTCAAATCCGAGGTAGCCGCTGGTGAGGGAAGAGCATTTTTTCACACATGAGAAGGCAGCGTAAGGCCCTAACAGGCTGCTAGCAGTCAGTGATGTGCATTTCTCCCAGCTTGGTGCTTTGTCAATGTGCTGTGACTAACCCAGGGGGGTCCCATATCCTCTCTCCTTAGCCTAATTAAAAGAGGATTAGCCGCCATGGAGTCCCAGACCACTCCAGCGAGCAGCGCATCCGTCCCCCTTACTTTCTCAGGATAATCGCACCTCTAGGAACGACAGGAGTGCTGAGAGGGGCTGTCTGGATTGACGCCCAGAAAACGAAGGGTGTGAGAGGAATGACTGTAAGCTTCGGTCACTTTGACCATGAGACTGCTCGTCCGCACGCTGCTCCATCTACTCAAAGGCCTGCGTGCAGATTGAGTGGAGTTTAAAAAGAGAAATTTACTATTTGGCACACCATACAGTGTACTTGAGAACAAATTAATATCCGTTTGTTTTATAAAGGTGTTTTTCTAACAGAACCGAAAGCAAACATATGCAGAGTGCTCATCTAGAAAATAGCAACATGTGCATGCATTAACATTATACACAAAGAGATATTAATTCGCTGTATAAAATAGAATCAAAGATTTTAAATAAAAATAGTGGGTATGCTTATACAATTGAGATTATCATATAATCATCATCTTTTTTCTTTGGTCATCTTTTCATTGTAATATAAAAAATTTTTTTCCCATAATGGAGTGGAACAAAACATTTAATTTTGTATTGAAGAAAAATCGTACGATATGATGTAAATAAGACTGTTTTTTGAATTTTCTATTAATCAAGGAATCCTGAAAAACAGGTATCACAGTTTCCACAAAAATATTAGGCAACATTGATAATAAGAAATGTTTGTTATCATAAAATCATATTAGAATGATTTCTAAATACGGGAGTAATGACTGCTTCAAATTTAGCTTTGCCATGGCAGGAATAAATTTCATTTTTAAATATATTAAAATAGAAAACAGTTATTTTAAATTGTAATAATAATTCACAGTATTACTGTTTTTACTGTATTTTTTAATTAAATAAATGCAGTCTTGGTGCATAATAGACTTTTTTTTTTTTAAAGTACTGTCAAAAAACATAAATATTAAAGCAAATTGCAAAACATAGTAGAAAATTAGAAAATTAACTTAATATGCGATTATGAAGTGATGCATAATTGCATTTTTAATTTATTGTCTTTTCTATTATCGATCAATCTAATATACATTTCTTACAGAGAAGTAAATAGTTTGTTTTTGTGAAATTATTTTTATTGTGAAATTTTAATTTATTTCATATGTTATTGTTTAATTAATATATAACAATTTCGCAGTTGATTTAACCATTTTTCTAACGATTACTTTGTGGCAAAAATAGGCCCCCATACGTCCTTCAGTTCTTTTCTTGATCATCAATAGGCCTACTTTTAAGCATTAGACATTTGTAGATATTATGTGGTTTTCCTAAATACCACCCACAAGAAAAGCCTAGAAACCTAAAGCGTGATTAATGACAGCATTTCCATTTTCCATTGAACTATTTCACACACTTATGAACACACACTTATAGCTAAAAATGATCTTCGCTCTGCAATTTTATTGCTCTATTGTGCTGTATTAGCTTGCACCTTTTTTGCCAGTTTTGTTACTTAATTTTGCAGCTCAGTGTGTAGTGTCTCCTGAATTGCTTCTGTTAGAGTTGTTTGGAATAAAAGCCTCTGCTAACTGAATGAATGGTAATTAAACGGTAATAACGGCAATGTGTAACACCACTCCATTGCAGTAGAGGGCAATAATTGTCTCAGTTTAAGTCAGTTTTACAAGCATTTGTTTCCCATTGGAGGACAATTTGTTTTTCTCATTGTGAGGAAAATATTGCATGCTGATAACAGTCGCCATGAGACACAAAGCACCTTCCATCAGGGGCACAATGAGGCTCAGAATTCAGCTGCTTCTATGAGCTCTGACTGATCCACGTTAAAATCTCAAAAGATTTTTTTCCTGTTATTGAAAACATTTGTACATGGAATCGATATACTGAGGATAGCAAATCATTTCCAATGCGAACATGGTATTCAAGCAGAAATCCATCCTTTCACTTTTTCTAAAATGATTTTTAAACTGTCTTTTTTGGACTGTGATTGGTCCATCCTGAAGAGAGCTGAGAAAAGTAACAAATATGTAATAACAAACGCTGCCTTTGTGGTGTTTTAGCAGCGACCTGGACAATAATTTACATCTGGATATTGTTACTGAAAACAGATCTAATAGTATTGTTTTATTGAACGAACCAATGTTTTGAACATATCTGTGCGTGACTGCTTGATGGCTTTTTGAGTCAAGGCAAGGGTGATGTAGTTTTCACCAAAGTCCCTTCCAAGGATATTTCTATAGTTTTGGTTTTCACCAGAAACCTACTACCAGAAATGTTAAACACGATTATTTAAGTTTAAGTAATGTGAACTGATGGCTTCAACAAAAGCATCGATTAACAATCTTTAAAGGATTTAAGGTCTTCTTCTTCTTCTATGGATTACTGGTGGGTTTCCTGTTTTACTGTCATTCCACTTTTGTTGCCATTTCCAGTTGCAAAAGCTTCTTTAATTATACTTTTCCCTTCCATTCTGCTTAATGAAACTGAAATAGTACGACTGTTAAATTTAAGTGCTTCTTTAGCCATTTTATCAGATTTTTTGTTTCCTGGTACACGTACAAAATAGGCCTGCTATAACTATTATTTCAGTTTTCTTAATCTATATAATATATTCAGTATTTATATGAAAATATCACATCTAACTGTCTGAAATGTTTGAAGGCTGATAAGTGATGCTGCTGAATCTGAATCATGTTTTTTGGCATCACTTCTTCTACCCAATTAAGTGCCATCTTAATTTCCACCAATTCTGCAGTGTATGCTGAAGTCCCATCTGTTAACCTTTCATTCTTCCCTAATTTAAATTCTGGAATATAAAATGCTGCTTCTGTATGACCTATCACTGGGTTTCATGATCTGTCTGTATAAAGGCTATTGGAAGGAATGCATATTCTGATATATTCTATCGTGTAGCTTTTGATATTAATCCCATTCTGTTCTTTTTGAATGCTATCATGAATCTGTAAATCAACTTCAGGTTGACTGAATAACCATGGAGGTATTGGAGAAATTGTAACTGTTGATGAAAATGTTACACTATTTAGTGATATTTTTGTAGCCTATTCATTTGCTTTCCATGCAAAACCTGTTTCTGCTGAGTTTATTGTCTCCCAACTTTCCCCTATTATTGCTTTTGTAGGGTGATCGGATTTATACCCTTGTAAATTAATCGAGTAAGCCACAGATAATTTTAGTCTTATTAGTGCATCTATAGTAGATCCGCCTGGTCGAAAACCAAACTGATAAGAAGCTAATAATCCTCTGTTCTCTAAAACATAATATACACAAAACTAACAATCATTTTCTCCATCACTTTACAAAGGTTAGAGGTCAGAGCAATCGGCCTATAATTTCCTGCTACTGAAGAATCTTTCCCTGGTTTGGGAATAGGAATTATAACAGCTTGTTTTTAGGATAAGGGCAGTTGTCTTTTCACCCATATTTTATTAAAATATCCAATATTGTTTTAAGTATTACTTCATCCATATGTTTAATCACAATAGCAAACTCTAACTTTTCCTGGAGCAGTACTTTTAACTCTCATTAGTATTCTTTTTAGTTCTCACATTTCAAAGGTAGCATTTAGAGCAATTTGACTATTAGTTTTTTTATTATTATTAGGGGAGAGCGGGGTATGTTGTCACACTTTTCACACTGTCTAACATTTACTGAGCACCATACATCACAATGGTATAAATGTCATACCAAATGAAAGAAGGAAGTCTTGGGCACATATGTTGTATTCATTACATTTTCATATCTTATCTCATTACGGAGTTATAGACTGTTGAATAGAGAATGTGCACTTGTGACAATTTGCCCCATCGGCGGGTCAGTTGTCACACTAGATTATCTAAAAATAAGAACACAACTACTTAATTGTGAATATTGATTTTAATGTTTAAATTCAAACCAGAACTGTAAATATAAACAATCATGCCTAGAGAATTTGGAAAAACAGTTATTTCAATCCAAACAATACACATTTCAATCAAAACACATTAAGTGGCAAGACCACTTTACTTTGAGCTTTAAACTCAAACGTTCTCTGGCTTGCACATAGATCCATGATAACTGAATGGAATGCTGCAGACAACTTGCTTAACTTAACATGTTTAACCTCTGAACAAAACAGATGCCCTGTATCTGACTAATCAGACTCATCTTCAGAGTCACAATTCTGGCACACATAAATTGCCTGGCCTGAGGTGCAAGCATCATGGGCCCACTTGTTGCATTTTACACATTTTACCCAGGTCTCTTTTGGACGACTGTTTGAAAATGCCTCCACACAGATGAGGCAGAAGCACTCTTCATCATCTGATGATGACTCTTGTATGATTTTTCTTCTTTTCTTCTGCCTTTCCTTCCTTTCTTCAAAAACCTTATTGCAATTACAAATAAATTACAATATCACAATGTTTTTTTGCACATGTGACGACTTGCCCCAAAGTCATTGAGACAACTTGCCCCAAACTGACATGTATGCTAATGTTGGCTAAATCTCAAGGTTAGCTCAACATAGCACGTCAGCTAAAGTATCAAAAGACACGTTATTGTCTCCTCTATTTTGTGCAAAATAATAATTTTTAACATTCATACCTAACAAAGTTGTATTGCATAAAATTTAAAGTGCACATTATTTTACTTTTTAAGCAGAAAAATAAGAAAATTGTGCTAACCTCAGATTAGTGCAATCTTGACCACATGTGAACAGGAAGTTGACTATAGAAGAAGAAGTCACACAAAGTGGCTATTTGATTTTTGAGATAGAGCCTCTAGTATTGGAGTTATGAACAGTGTGACAACTTACCCATGTGACAACTTACCCCGCTCTCCCCTATTATAAATATCTAGATGTTGCTTTAAAATTTCTTCCCTTCTTCTCTTACAGTTTTCCTCGAGATTATCAGTGCTGTGTGCTTTTTGAAAGTTTTTTTCTCTTCAGTCACTGCTGTTTTCCCCCTGCTAGAACTGGAATATCCTGATTTCCATACACTCCAACCAGATTTTTTAAGGACACTCCATACTTCGCTCAACTGAGTTAGTAGAGCAAAATGATTACCAATATATCCTTTTAGCTTGCTTAATTATTTTCCTTGTCCATGCCCGTTTCCTTTGGTAGATTAATAAAGCTGTTGGTATATTAATGTTTTCTTTAACTTTCTGAATGCCTTATTTCTTTCGACTGCTTTGGTGCAATCTTTATTCCACGAAGGGACAATCTTCATCCTGCATTGACCTTCTGATTTATAGATTCCTCATCTGCTTTTATAATAATTGAATTCATACTATCAATGCATGACTTGTTGAATTTGTCCCAGTCAGGTTTATCAAACCTTTGTTTTTATCTTATTTTGTTAATAAATTTCCATTCGGAAAATGATCACTCCCTAATGTTGAGTGATCTAAAACTTCTAAAGGCTATACATAGTTCCAGGAACTGTTGTCAGATCTAAACAAGAAGTTATATAAAGAAATCCTTTATATTGACTGTTCCATCATTTAAACACACTAAACCTTTTTGCTCTTCAACTACCCTTCCTTTACTATCTGTGCATAAACTCCCCCAAAGTGAATTATGTGCATTAAAATCCTCACACCATATCAAATTATAGTCAATTCTTCCAGTGTTAAGTGATGCACGGATTATAAAAATTTATTTAAAAGTCAGTAAATTTGTTATTGCCAAAATCGCTTCCGCTTTCCTGCCCACTTCCGTTTTTTGGTCACAACCATAAAGCCAACCCCTTACAGCGAGAGGGGGCTGAACCTCACGCAGAATCCGATCTGTCCCGTCCAGAAAAACACGACCGAGAGGTGATCTCCTGCGGGAAGTGCTTAAAAGATCTGCTCCAGATCAGCCCTGAATAATTCAAAGATATCTTCTACAATGGAAGATGGCAGGGAAACAGCTGCGATGAGAGAGCAAAAACGGAAGGATCGACAAATAGGTATAGCTACTATTGAATTATTATTTAATATCACGTGCTTGCACCGTTGTGTGCGTTGGATATACGCTGCATTTAGTTGACATAATACGAATAAGCCATACTAAATGTCACTGTATATTGTCTTTAATAAGATTAAAAAAAAATGCATTAGAAAAATATAGAAACCTCGGAAGCACGTCCATGCTCCCCTTTGTTTCCTTCAGGGTCTGTTATTATTGATGGTGCAGCATGGGTGTGTCTTTATGCCCTCTGTGCCCTCAAACTGGGCAACAACAGGTGCTCATAACCCAGCTATATTAAAAGGAGTCCTGTGGCACTATGCAATCCAAGCACTTCTGTTTTCATCAGAACAATAACCTATACTATGGTATGGTGTGATATAGTATAGTGTGGTGCAGTACAATGTAGTACTGTATGGTATTGAGTATCATAGTATCCTACAGTATGTTGTGGTTTAGTAAAAGTAGTAAAAAATTGCATATAAATGGCTAGAATTATTATGATTATTTGTGCCGAATAAACATTTGGAGTTACTTTGTCATTTTTATGCAAAACTAAAAACATGTTTTGGGAAATACTAGCTCTTTATTTTGGAATAATCAAAATGCAACTTGATTTATACTGTATTAAACACAAAGATAACTTTTAAATAGATCTACATTAACTCCTGTGTAAAAGTGTGGAGTTTTAGATCATGTTTAGATCTCAGCTGTGATGTAAAGGTTGTGAGGTCAGTACTAGGCAGGGATGATTTATTCATTCTACAATTACTGCGATCATTGTCCTGCTCAGTAATCATATCCAGCGTTCAATCTTACTTTGCTCCGACTGTCGCAGCAGTTAATGTAATTTTCTCTGGATGGATCTGTTCAAGGAAATGTCTTATTCCTTATTAGGGCTGATGGGCTTCTAGACTAATGGTTTTAAGCCACACATACAGTAGCCTCTTACAGTTACATTTCTCTATAGATCGTTGGTGTCACACAATTGATGATACTCAAGGTAGGTAAGGTTTGAGAGCAAAGTAATGTCAGTTTTTTTTTTTTAACTGTAGGGAAGTGTTAATTTGCTGTATGTGCCTTATTGATGTAGTCGAATGGCTATGGAATGTTGTTAATGTGCTGATGAAGTTTTTTGGTTCACAAGCAAACTAGCACTATAATGCATGCACTTCAGCTTGAAGCTAAAAGATTGTGTTTTTGCATCTTTGAACTCCTTTAACCCATTGTTTTTATGAGCTGTGTTAGGTTAATGTGCATTTGTGTGTGCCTTTTTATCTTTTTTTATTGTGTAGTAATATAATGAAAGTTTATGCACATTTGATTTGCCTTACAGCCTTGGAGAATGCAGACAGTGACATTGGCTTGTGTGGTTGGATCCTGGTGCTTTTCTCCATCCTGCTCACGTTGCTGACCCTGCCTCTCTCTATATGGATGTGCATTAAGGTACTTAGTGGTGGTCCTTTCATTATGGCCCACAACTTTTCCTTTAAATCTTTGTATATCAGGGTTCCCATAGTCTTGGAAAACCCTGGAAATTTTGTTTTAAAATTGTGAATTACATGCATATTAAAAAAGAATGGAAAAGAAATGGAAAAGAAATTGTGAATTACATGCAAGAAAAAGAAATTGTGAATTACATACATATTAAAAAAGAATCTAAATATAATTTACATTATATTTAGATTTTTTAGATAAAAAATCTAAATATAATGTAAATTAAAAATAATACTAATCAGACATTTGAAATGCAACAAGTCAATTTAGGCCTCATATCATTATAATATACTGTGCATTCATTTTGAGATTTGCAAAAGATTACATGTAATTTTTTTTTTAATGATTGCAATATTATTAAATTATTAGCATTATTAAAGATTAATTTAAGTTTGATGACAGCAAAGGTAATCTAAATGTAAAAATAGTTGAAATAAGCTTGCAATTTCCAGTACTGATTGATATATCTGTTATCAGCTGATACTGAGAAATTAAAGAAAACAAATATGACACCTGTAAATTATGCATCCCTAAAGATTTTCTAGTTATGTTCAGCTCTAAAATGATTCATTAGCTGGAAATTGCTTTTTATGAAGGCAAACTCTATAAAATCTATAAAATGATTTTACAATATTTTTTTGTAAATCATAAACAATTGGAAAAGTGGGTATATTTAAGTTGTGCTGATCATTCCCATATCCCATATCATAAATTTGTGCCACATTTTTTCACACCAGATAAGAGTGATTTTCATAGGAAGTGAAAAGTCCTAAAATCTTTATCTTTATCATCTTTATCTTTAAAAGAAAGGTGATGAACTCATGATAAAGGTTGCCATGCAACATCTAAATTACATAATTGGTGGCCGTTTTACCTTCTGTTTTAAACTGCTGTAATTTAACCCTTTTTATTAGATAAAAATACTTTTTGTTCCTACAGATAGTGAAGGAATATGAAAGGGCAATTATCTTTCGTCTGGGACGCATTTTACGAGGAGGAGCCAAAGGACCAGGTAAAAGAAAAGAATCAATATCATTTGATCATTCTGATTTAATAAGTGCTAGTGGATTAGGCATCTCATGTGGTAATGATCCTGCTCCTGTCGTCTGTAATCAGTGATCACACTTGTGTTGTTTTTGTTGTGTGTGTGGTTAAATGTGACACTTTTGTAGTCTGTTTGTTTGCATTTGTGCTGTGGCTGTCCACCACAATGATGGCTTGTCACAAGGCGAAAAAATAAAACCGCTTGTGTTGTAGAGAAACAGAAGTGATCTGTTTTGCATTTCCGCTGACCTGAATAAACCACATTTTTTTCAGTATCACACTAGCATTCATTTGAGTATCCTATAAAGGCACAAAAAAGGCACCTTACTCAATCATATGCAAATATAATCGAGAAATTGAGTATATTCAGGAAATATTTCCCAGTAAGCACACGTGCTTTCCTGAGGCATCTGTAAAAGATCATATTACCTGCAAAACATCACGTTTTATTTCAGTTGTTTATTTCAAGGGCACGTAAAGTTCTTGCAGAACTTAGTTTTTACAGTTAGAGAGTTAAAGGTATATAAAAAGGTATTAACGTCTGAGATTGTAATGTTAGGTTAGTCACACACCTCATAATGTGCTATGTGCTTCTAAGCCATAAAAGTCATTTGACCAGTTGTCTAATTACCATCCATTTTGTTTGTGGCCCTGTTGCCATGATGTCACGTATTTCATTGAGGATTTTGGATCAGGTTTCATGCAGTGCTGTGGTTGTTGCAGTGATTATGTGATTTTCATGGTGGTTGATCTTTGTGACTGGTTAAATTTCAATGTTTGGTAACTTGAGTTAAAGTTCTTGCAAGTCAGCACTATATTGATATTCCTCAAACATTCTTCTCTTTTGCTTTTCTTTGTCTTCTCCTCCTTCTCTTTTTATTCTTTATCTTCTTCATCTTAATATTCAGCTAATTAATTAGTTCAGACCACTTAACAGATGGGTTCCAGCCAAACTTGTTTTTATTTTGGACTTATTTCAGCCTCAATGTGAGGTCGCATTTACTGTTGCTCGGTGAAATTTCACAGGCAAAATCCAGTCATTTGAGTAGGAATCCGTGTGATCGCAAGTTTCATCTGAGGATGAAGAAATTCTCCACACAGATTTCACTCATGTTCAAGTTGCCGCATTTGCAAACAGAAAGCTGCTTAGTTTGGAAGTGCCTTCAGTGTGAGCTGTCTTTCATACATTGCTACACTGGACAATGGATCTGTTTTTTTTTTTTTTTTTTTTAAGATGTGCTACTTTTGAAGGTATTTAATATCAAAGTTTGAAAATGTCCTATCAACATGCATTGTTAAAATGTTTTGCATTCAATGTGTAACCAACAATGATCGACAGAAATATTTGCACACTTTGGTTACAGTTGGTCTTTTTTAATGCATTTTTTTGCTTACTGAATTGTGACGGTTCTTAAATGAAAAAGGCGGCACAATGTTGTTAAGTTAGAGTTAATGTCACTACTCAGTGGCTGTGCTTGTGTTGGTGTCTCTGCATGGTGTGTATTGGTCTGTGCTGTTTTTGGGAATATGAATCCACAGGACTTTCCCTCCAGGAATGAACTTATGAGGGAAGTGTCTATTATTAGCGTTAATCCACCGACTTTATCCCTCATATGAATGTCAACAGAGGCTTTTCTCTGTGAGCTTTCTATATCAAAATCTTTTCAGTAGTAGGCAATAAATTTGGCTAGATACCATTTATACTATAGGTCTGAAAAGAAAGCTTGATTTCTTGGTCCTTTTTGAGGCTAAAGGGGTCTGCAAACAATCTGCAGTGGGCTCCTCCTCCACAGCTTTATTTAAGGGTGGAATATGAGTGGAATTTTCTACAGTAGACTATATACAAACTCTGAACAGACTAACAAATCCTGATGACTCTCTAGAAAACCTCCCAGTTTTGTTTAGAAACTGTAGGGATGACAAATTAAACACATTAACTACTACTAAAGCTCAAACACACACACACACACAAACCTACTTGTCGTTCTTGTCACATATTGCCAAACCATTCTCATTGTTCTGTATTTTTTTTTTTTTGCAGCCTTTTGATTCTATACTCAGCATTTTTCTTTTGCCCAGGCCTGCCTTTTATATTTAGAAACATTTTTATTTAAAAAATGTATTATACTAAATATTTGTTTACTAACTATACTATACATATATATATATATATATATATATATATATATATATATATATATATATATATATATATATATATATAGAGAGAGAGAGAGATATTTTTTTTCATAGAAATTAATACTTTTATTTTCCACAAAATATTAAGCAGCACATCTGTTTTCAACAATAAGAAATGTTTCTTGAGCACCAAATCAGCATATTAGAATGATTTCTGAAGGCACATGTGACACTGAAGAGTGGAGTAATGGCTGCTTTGCCATCTGTAAATTACTAATAAATTACTGTTAATAGATTACATTTTAAAATCATTCACTGAAAAACTAATCTTATAAACTGATGCAACTGCTGTACTGTGAAGCATCAAAGCAGATGTCAGTGTGATCATTCATTATACTCATGAATGCAGTCAGCTGAGTCCAGTTGGCGGTGAGAATGGAATTTGGTTGATTGCCAGTTGTGCACTCATTGAAGATCAACCCTGTTTCTGAGAGTTACTGATTATGATGATCTGAGTGTCTGCTGCTGTTAAATCTTTTGTCGTATCTGTGTGTGTTATCTCACATAGGTCTTTTCTTCATCTTGCCATGCACGGACAGCTTTATCAATGTGGACATGCGCACCATCACCTTTGATATCCCCCCTCAGGAAGTGAGATCACACACACACAAACACTAATCCTCAACTTCAGCCTGTTTTAACACATGAACTGCATCAATATAAAGGTGAAGCTTGTCATCTTTATGATGTTAATATATTTGCCAGTTTAAAAATACAGTAAAATCTGTAATATTGATTAATATTGATATAAATATTGATCAGAAATACAGTAACTGTAATGAAGTATTAATATAATTTAAAAGAAATGTTTTCTGTTTTATTTCAGCAGCCAGTCTGGAGTGTCACATGATCCTTCAGAAATCATTCTGATGTGCTGATTTGGTGCTAAATTATTATCAAGTATTATTGGTGCTCAAGGGTTCATATTATTATGAATGTTAAAAACTGTGATATATCAGGATTCTATGATGACTAGAAAGTTCAAAAGAACAGCATTTATTTGAAATAGAAATCATTTGTAACATTATAAATGACTTTAATGTCAATTTTGATCAATTTCATGCATTCTTTATGCAGCCCAAACTTTTGAATGGTAGTGTTTCCACAAAAATATTTAGCAACACAACTGTTTTCAACATTGATAATTATAAGAAATGATTAGCTTTAGCAGCAAATCGTCATATTAGAATGATTTCTGAAGGATCATGTGGCACTCAAGACTAAAGTAATGGCTGCTGAAAACTCAGCTTTGCCATCACAGGAATAAATTACATTTTAAAATATATTTGAATGGATAACATTTATATTAAATTGTAATAATATTTCACAATATTACTGTGAAAATTAAAAAAAAAAACTTTAAAAATCATTTAAAAAATCTTAATATTTTACACTTGTTTTCTTAATTAATTAATGTATGTAGTTATTTATTTATTTATTTATTTTTTGCAGAATATCACCCAGATGATGTTTTTGATCAAATAGTATTTGTGCATTCATCCTGATAGGTGCTAACAAAGGACTCTGTGACAGTGAGTGTAGACGGTGTAGTCTACTACCGTGTGCAAAACGCAACGCTGGCAGTAGCCAACATCACCAATGCTGATGCTGCCACTCGTCTGTTGGCACAGACCACCCTGAGGAACGTGCTTGGTACCAAAAACCTTGCAGAGATCCTGTCTGACCGAGAAGAAATTGCCCACAGTATGCAGGTAACGCATGGCACTACACATACAAAGATTGTAACAATGAAAAATTTTAAAGAGAGTTGTACTTTAAAGGAATAGATCACCCAAAAATAAAATTTAGAGCTTATTCCCTCATTGGTTTGAGCTAGACCTGATTCAAGCAGACATTGCTTATCTTCAGGTAGTGCATTCACCGTAGCTCAGCCGAGACGCTGACTTATCAAGCTCTGCACTGCTAGCGCCTTCCTCAGTTCACACGTGGCCATCGTTCGCTCATTCTATGTGACATCCTTAAAAAACTGGGGAACATTCTTCATGACAGGCACACTTGGCACAGCGCTTCAAACATGAGGAGCATGAGGAATCTCAGAGAAGTCGCCGTTAGACTTAACTCTTTGTTTTTTTTTTTTTTTCTTTAGTCCACACTAGATGATGCCACAGATGACTGGGGTATTAAAGTGGAGCGTGTGGAGATTAAGGACGTCAAACTGCCCCTTCAGCTCCAGAGGGCCATGGCGGCTGAGGCTGAAGCAACCAGAGAGGCCAGAGCTAAGGTAACATGCTTTTGATATTTTCTGTAGTAAGGGCCACTGTTACTCATTTCACATAGAAAGCGGTGTGTGTATACTATGTGTCAGCTACCATTTGAGATTTTTTTTTAAAGAAATTAATACTTTTATTTAGCAAAGACAAATTCAATTTAGCAAAAATGACAATAAAGACATTTATAATGTTACAAAAGATTTCTAATTCAAATTTGTTTTGAACCTTTTCAAAGAATCTTAAAAAATGTATCACAGTTTCCACAACAACATTAAGCAGCACATCTGTTTTTTAACATTGACAATTATAACATTTCTTGAGCACCAAATCAGCATATTAGAATAATTTCTGAAGGATCATGTGACACTGAAGATTGGAGTAATGATACTAAAAATTCAGCAGGAATAAATTTAATTTTAAAATATATTAAAGTAGAACAAAGTTGTAATAATATCGCAGAATATTACTGTTTTTATTATATTTTTCATCAAATAAGACTTATATATTGTGCAGAACACTAATATTCTGGTGTACTATTTATTCTTGTTACACACACAGGATACTATGGGTTAATGTTCATTATGTGCAAGGATATAACAAGATTTTGCTGGCAAACACACATTAATCATCCTCTGTACATATTGTTGACCAAATTATTGGAGTATGTGGGAGCTGAATGCAAACGTTCATTTCTCTGAGGCAAGACCACCGCAATACACTCATAGGAAGATGGAAGTGACAACTCCTTTCCTGTTTATGGGTGTATTTCCCACTAATTTTTCTATTGATTTATGTGAGAGCCTGTATTTTGGCATTTCCAGCTGTAGGCCTGGTTAACCTCTTCCGTGTGTGGTTGATTTGCCCTCTTTAAAAATGTTCATGAGAACACATTTTTGGAAGAACATGGGAAAGGAAGTTTAATGAGTTTATTTTTGGTGCACAATTATTCTTGCATGCTTAGTTCAGATACAAGAAGTATGTTTTCTTCAAATCAATGCCCCAGCCTACATCAGCCACACAGCAAGAAGTGGGGAAACCACTGTCCTGGTTAGTAAAAGTTTAAATGCATCAGTTATATAAGTGGGTGTTTGGTAGGCAATTTGAAAAGAAGTAACATACAGCATTGGTTCTTAGATGACGTCAAAGGTTGTGCGTCAAACCCTGTGGTATTTTGGCACAAATTCAGCTGTCACTTGGTACAAATATTCGGACAGCAATATTAGCCAGATGCCAGTATAGACAGGCTGTGTGGCAAGACTTGATCCACAAAAACCATGAGAAAAACTATGCAAGACAAAAAGAATCCTGACCCAGACTCACCTCAAGTTATGAGTTTGTATGAGTTTGTAACCAAACAATTGATGGTAGCCATTGACTTCCATAGAATAGAAAAATAATTGGAACAACTTGAGGGTGAGTAAATGATGACAATTTTCATTTTTGTGTGAACTATCCCTTAAAATACAAGTGCCGACTCTCGGGAATGTATACTTCTGGTCATAAAGCAAAGCCAGGTGAGTTGTTTAAAGGAATATTTCACCCAGAAATGAATTTTTTCTGAAAATGTACAGATCCTCAGGTCATCCAAGATGTAGATGAGTTTGTTTCTGCACTGGGACTGATTTGAAGAAATTTAACATTCCATCACTAATTGATTCTTTGCAGTGAATGGGTGCCGTCAAAATGAGAATCCAAACAGTTGATCACAAACAACATCACAATAATCCATAAGCAATCCACACGACTTCAGTGCGTGTTTGTAAGAAACAAATCCATCAAGGCATTTGAACTTTAAATATTGCTTCTGGCCAAAATACAAGTCCATAATCTTTAATCTATAATAATGCTTCCTCCAGAGGAAAAGTCCATTTCCTGTTTTTCTCTCACATAAAAATCCACCAACATATGTTTAGAACTGTTTTAGACTGGTTTTACTTGTAAACGGTGCTTGATCTGTGCATATTTCACTCCTGATTCAGACAAGATGACTTTTCAGTAGAGAAATCATTTTTATGGATAGAGAAAAAGTGTGATTTGTTTCTTACAAACAGCTTTTCACTTCACAAGAAATTAATTGATGGACTGGAGTTGTGTGAATTATTATGATGTTTAGCTCTTTAAACTCTCATTCTGACGGCACCCATTCACTGCAGTGGATTCAATGGTGAGCAAGTAATGTAATGATAAATTTTCAGTTCCAATGAAGAAACAAACTCATCTACATCTTGGATGGCCTGATGGTGAGTACATTTTCAGAAAATGTTCATATTTAGGTAAACTATTGCTTCAAAGGAACGATGAGATAACTCAAAGTATGACTGTAGGGCAAAGAGTGGGCGTCAGTTTGAAACTGGGTTAAGGGGTGGAAGTTTTGTGTGATACACAAGGTTTGCTAAATCAAGACACATATGCTTTTTTTTTTCACACCGCCTCTTTGCTGTTTGTAGGTGATAGCTGCTGAGGGAGAAATGAATGCATCACGGGCACTGAAGGAGGCATCTCTGGTGATTGCAGAGTCCCCCTCTGCTTTGCAGCTGCGCTACCTCCAGACCCTCAACACCATTGCAGCAGAGAAGAACTCCACCATCATTTTCCCTCTGCCCATTGACATGATGCAGTCCTTTGTGAAGCACTGAACTAAGACATAAAGCTACCTACACACACACACACACGGATGCATCCATGCAGAAATGAACAGACTGACATTATATAACATGCACTCATGTGAGTATAATGTACAGCCGAGTTCAGAAGTCTGAGACCACATTGAATGATATTCATTATTTGAAAACTTAAAACTAAGAAACATCATTATGTGAAGTATAGAAGGAATATGTGAGGTTGTGTTTGCAAGTCACTAATCAGGTGAAAATTGGTGATCATGTGTACAAATGGTCAGATGTTCAAGATGCTCTTGGGATCATCTCAAATCATATTGAAGAACAAGATCATTTCTATAGTTCATGCAGCTCAAGTGCTGCTGTTGTTAAAGTGAAATACAGATGAATTCTGAGACCCATGCACATTTTTAAATTTTAACCACTCAAATTGGTATTCTGATAATATACTAGGCTATATTAGAAAATGCAAAATTTTCTCTAGTGGTCTCACTTTTGGACCCTATTGTACATACAGCACATAAGCACAGCCTGATGTGTGATCTGTAGATGTTCCTAGTAAAGAACTGTTCACTCTGGAAATCTGATACAACCAAACAATATGAAAGTTTGAATAAGAGGCCAATTTTAAACAATTTCTTGCCGTTGAAGAAAAAAAAATCGCATTGCTCTTTGTTTTAAACTTTTTTTTTTCATGCATGTTTTTCATATCAAGAACTTGGATTTGAAGTGAATTGGCCTTACAAATTAAAATAGAGTACAATTTCTCTGGTTGTAACAAGAATAGTAGAGCGATACAGACCAGAGCTGGCTGATCTTTTAAGATATTGAATATTGCAATGTGATATTTGGCTTTTTGGTTGATAGTTTATGGAACATCGACTGGTCATATGAGTGCATGTGTGTTTTTCAGGCATATGTAACCTAACCTGCTTGATTGCCAAATAGATAATAAACCGTCTAAATGAATATGTGGATGATATCAGGTGTCAAAACATGAAACTGACAGCAGTGCTTATTGTGCCTACCAGTTTTTCTCGCTTTCTCAAACCTTTATTAACGCTGACTGTCAACATAAAAGCCTTAAGCCATATCCATTTCAATTACTGAATTAATATTTACAGGTTTACATGATGTTGGTTGTTTTTTAAAATCACAATGCATTTATACATCAATTTCCTTTCACATTAATATTTTATCGCTTGGTTTATGAAATCTGACTGTTTTATCTACCAGACATTTACATACACGTAATATAATATTTTTACATCAGACTGCAGCTGAAAACAAATTAAGCCTATAGAGGTCAATGTTTGTGCTTTTAATGAATGTATTTGCTGCTTCAAATATCAGAGGATGGAAATACAAAGACTTGACAAAGATGTGAAATTAGCGTCTGCTGCTTAGGACTGTTTAAGGTTTCAAAAATATTTTGAAATATTTGTATTTTCGTTATGTATCAGTCTATTACAATTCTATATATGTAATTGTTTATTCTGTCATTTAACTGATGTATGCTGAATATCACATATGTTGTTTTGTCCAGCTCACTTTTATGTACATTGTAATATTGAATGTTTTTGTTTGCATATTTTTTATGTGATTTTTCCCGTTTCCTTTAGTAAATCATAATGTGTGATCCTTCTCATGACTTATAAGTACATAAACTCTTACCTTGTTATTTTCCCGACTGCTATCAATATAATGCATAAATCAGTCTTTGAAGAACACTCTGGAAACATTTTGGGGTTGTGGTTCTTTATTGTATAAGTAGTAAAACTGGAAAATCATTATTTTTTATTTCAGGTAAAGAAGGATTTGCGAAAGCAGGAGTATCTTGGAATAATAACCCTTATGAATAAGTTGCTATACGAGTCTTCAGCAAAAATCAAAGGCAAACTACCTCTGCACTATGATGTATACCATTTAAGCTGATCTTCAGGCAGTTAACTGACCCCTATGTTAACAATTATCTAAACCAGCCTCTAGAAATAAACAGCAGACCTTCTTTATCCGTTCAGTCTTGCCATTGCATATGTAGGGATAATAAGTTGGTTCTCTATGCCTCTAACAAGACATGCTCCTTTAAAACTCCAGCATTCTGGTTATGGATTTAACAGTCTTAAATTAAATAGCACTTCTAGAAGTTGCTATTTTAAAATGTAAAACAAAACCATGGGAATGGCTTTTTTAGACAAAAGCAGATAAAAGATAAAAAGCAGTATTAGTTTTTTTTGTGCCCTCTAGTTTTGCAGCACCCTCTGCCTGTAGAAGGATGCCATTGCGCACACTGACCTTGGCTGTGTTTGGAAAGAATACTAGCTTACTACATACTGAATACTGCTCAGTATGTACTGCATACTGCCTAATTAAAAATAGCAAGTGAAAAATGTATTACTTCACAGTAAGAGTTTTAAACTATAGTATGTTAAATTGTTGTCACAAAACACATTTAAAACAGTAAATGATGGCACAAGAAAAAGAAACAGATTAAATGTATTATGTTTTGCATTTTTAAGCCAGTTTTGTGTTAACTTTTGGCAGTCTGATGTAGCAATTAGTCATTGAAAAAAAAAAAAAAAGATAACTGATATTATCCTCTGGAATTCTCAGGTGCATTATAATACTATTTATATACTACTATAGTTATAGTTATATATATATATATATATATATATATATATATATATATATATATATAGTGTCCAGGAGTATTATTTCAATTTTAGTTTGTTATTTCCAGTGAGTAATTTTAAAGCTTCAACTAACTTTCAACTTTTTTCAGTTATTTTTCTATTTTCAATTTCTCATTTTCATTTAGTTTAAGTTCTTCATCCAATATTTAAATTTATTTTAGCTTTATTTAAATTTACAACAATTTAGTTTAACAACACTAAAATGTTTATACAATGTTCAATACAGCATGCTAAGTCATATACTGCACATTTTGGCAAATGTAGTAGGTAATCTGGGTATTTAATGCATATAAAAATATGCATACTGTACACACACTATAATACACTTAAAGAATAGTATGAGTAGTATGCTAGTATGCTATTGTGAACACAGCCAAGCAATGAACTCCTGAGTGTCAGATGGAATAGCGACATGGTGGAAATGCCTCATATCTAGGCTGTAAGATCAGTATTTTGGTGGCATCATAGGCATTGTTTATCTTAAAAATATAAATTCAAAACACTACAGTAGTAAAACTCTTAATACTGGTCAAGTAAAGGTTTATAGAAAAGGAAGGCAAAAAGATGTCTGACAGATTTTGACGATGACATCCCTGTATATTTTCTATATCTAGCTCATGCACTTCAGCAACATAAGGTGTGCAGACCAAACAACAATCTAAAAGCTTTAAATGCTTCAAAACGTTGTTGAGCACAGGAAGAAAACACTTAAATACAGAAGTAACAAGGTGAAGAATTAATGGAGTTGCCTTATGTTTAGTGACTGAAGCTCAGGGCAGTAAAGTGCTCTTTTTAAAAATTGCCTTTTGATACTGACCCAGGACCTGCTTTGGTTTTTTGAATCCATGATTAAACCCTCATAAGCATCAAATTGGCATCTTATATGTATCTAAGGGCAACTTGCAGTAAGGCAGTGGGGTTTAAAGGTCAGGGGTGACAGCTCAAAGTTCAGATCTCCAGCTCCGCCATAGCCCGCTCCAGGGGGTCAGTGCTCCAGTAGTCATGGTCCCAACCCAGGAACCAGCCTGTGAAAGTAGGGGGCTCAAAGCCCTGTTTAATCTTCACGATGGGCGTGCGTGGGTCACGGTTGGCTGGGTCCGTCTCGATGTATCGGTCAGCTGGAGAAAAAGAAAAGGAAGTTTAATATGGGTTTCATAAAAGGATACATTATAATTTGTTTTGGGATTTCAAAATGAGCTCATCTTTTTTTCTTTCTTGCACACATTATCGCCAGCTACTGGACTGTAGAATTGACCACAGACAATATTTACTGAATAAATTTGTCATTCAAAAGTTTGAAGCCAATAAAAGTCAATAAAATAAATAATTTTGATCAATTTAATGTTTAATGTGAGACAGTAAAGACATTTATAATGTTTTAAAAAAATTATATTTCAAACGTTCTTTTTCATTTTAATTTAGAAGTTCCTTGAGCACCAAAACAGCATATTAGAATGGTTTTATTACTGATTTTATCCTTTATAAATGTTGTAATTTTATCCAAAATATATATTGTCAGTTTTGTCAAAAAAAAAAAAAAAAAAAGAAGAAGAAATTCGTGTTTAATATGTGTTTAATGTAGGGATTCCCAAAAGTTTTTATCACCCCTTAAATTAAATATTTGTTGAAATATCACAGAAGAAGCTAATATTTCAATAATTTAACAACACATTCGCATGTTTACAGTTCTCTGATGTTGGTTAATGATCACACTAACATGCAGGTAAACAAATATCATATTAATATTTTTAGTGTTCAAGTGTTTAAATTGCTTTTATTTTATATTTTTATGATTGAATTAATTATTAGGTTTTTATTAACTCACTATTCACTCTCTATCAACTCACTAATGTAATGTTTAATGCATTTTATGATGTTGAGATCAAGAGATGGAATATATTTTCTTTCTCTTTGCGTTTTTTATATCAATATGGTACGTTTAAAACAAGTTTGATTAAAGTAATCTAAAAAGTAGTCAGATTACATTACCTAAAATGAGTAACCTAGATTACGTTACTAACTACAGTTTTCATCATGTAACCTGTAATCAGTAATGGACTACAATTTGTAAGTAATCTACCCAGCTCTGAGTACGAATAGTATGGAAATACGCTATTTATTCTTTATACTTTATGCAGTGAATTATGATTATATAAGGAGTCTTACCTGAAGTCATCGCCTCAGTCTTTTCCTCATCATGAGCTTCATTACCAATCCAAACGAACACCTGCAAAACACATCAAGATTCATTCAATTTCTCTGTGATGCGTTATCAATTCATTAAAAATCAGTCGGTTGTCACTACATTAATAAAAGAGTCGTGAAAGACAAGCATGATACAAAATTTAGCTGAACTGCCCTAACTGTTTTTGCACTTATAGAATTTTAATGATGAACCATCTATTTGAAAATCGTATTGAATCCAGAGGGGTTCAAGGTTTGGCCGATTAGCTTCTGCCGGTCAATGCTGTAACTGCTCATTTATGCAGACAAAAAGCATGTTTCTCTACTGCCGGCCATTCAAAACCATGTATTTCTGATATAATAGTTTCCTGGTCACATGCTTCCATTGATATGAATGGGAATATATAGCTCTCTCTTTATATATTAGATCTCCTTGATTGTAACACTATGTAAAGCAAACCAATCCTGTTAACGTAGTCAGTTTACCTGATCCCAGGTGTCCAGGATCATGACGTCATCTGTAGCCAGGTCTTCTTGTGTCATCTCTCCAGGAACTTCTTCAATCTGCACGGATACCAATGCAGCCATAATGAACGACTCTTTATCATACTTTATTCTTTATTCATCACTGACAATATACTTATTCAAATACAGGGCAGGCGTGTTACTTACAATGAAACGCCCAGTTTTGTTTGAGCAGGCGAACAGTCGTGGCGGGTGGGCATTCATCTTGTCCTTCAGCCTGGCGGACGTACGGTAATCGGCCTTTCCTCCCAGAGTGTCCCAGAAACTACCTGCAGTGTGATGCATACACGTACATTTACATGAGCTTAATTAGGAAAATCATTTTTTTATTAAAATAATAAGGCCTGGTTTCACAGACAGGGCTTAGACTAAGCCAGGATTAGGCCATAGTTCAATTAGGACATTTAAGTAATTTTTATAAACATACTTAGAAAAGAAACATTACTGGTGTGCATCTTGAGACAAAACAAAGGCACTGATATGTTTTAAGATCAGTCAGTGCAAGTTTATTTCAGTTGAAACAGCTAAGACTTACATTTTAGCCTAGGACTAGGCTTAAGCCTTGACTGTGAAACTGGGGGTAAGTCTATCAAAATCATTGTTATAATATTATATATCATATATATATATATATATATATATATATATAAATAAATAATAGTAATAAATACATAATAGTAAAAAATGGCCACACATGAATGAAATGTGAATAAAATAATTAAAAATTTTTAAATAATTACATTTTTAAAAAGTTACAAACTTTTTAAGTTTTATTTTTCATGCATCTTAAAAGGAGTAGCTCACCCAAAAATTTAAATTCTGCTATATAAGACATATGGACCACTATTATGATGCTTATATGATGCTTATAAACCTTGAAAGCTTCCATTTTCATTTCTGGGTGAAATATTACTTTGAATATTTCTCACCATCCTCTCCTCCTTCACCCAGCTCGGAGGCCGACACTCCAAGGATATCACAGAGCTGCTGTGCCCCATGTTTCTCCGTGTCACTGGCTCCTCGTCCAACCCATATGAAAGACGCAGCTGGGGTCACCAGGACGAAGGCATCATTGGAGTTCAGATTGGAGGACACAGCATCAACCTGGATACAACGGTTAAGATTTACAAATAATAGGAGAGGATATTTAAAAGCTCTCACCAATATAAGTAAATATTAGATGCTGACCTCCACCGCTCGTGTGCACCCTGCAGAGTTTGAGCGCACTTGGAACAGCCGAGTGTCGGCTGGCGCAGTCTGACCGCCTTCCCTGGAGGTGCCGCCCTTGTGCACCACCATGGGCTGCCCTCTGAAAAGACTCATGAGGTGAGCAGGTTCCTTACCCTGAACCACCCGCACCTGAAAAATACACAGTGAGTACACATTAAAAAGAGACAACAGGAAGTCATGCTTTAGCAAAACTATTAAAAAGGCTGAAATTCTGATACAGTATATCAAACACAAAACAACACTGTCATTGGCTTTTCAAAAGACTTTGGTTAAGGATGCATTTAATTCCACAGGGTGGCAATGTGGAGCTCACTGTGTGGAATGTGGAGCTAAAGCCAACATTCCCAGCATCCTTTTTGGTCAGCATGATAACAGTGGGCTGTTCAACTCCAGGAGGAAGCAGATCTATCAATGGTCACAGCTAAAGCGGTTATTTTTCTCCTCTTGCCCTTTCAAAAACTTACATTTGGTCTTCCCATGCTACTCTCTACTGAATTATACATTGTATTTATTGCAAAGTTAATATTTGTTCTTTATGCTCTTTATTTAATGAAAACCTCTATTTTTTCCCCTACACTACACATTGCTTTAGTAAAGAAGATATACACTACTGTGCAAAAGTTTAGGGTAAAAGAAGTCTTTTATGCTCACCAAGGCTGCATTTATTTGAATAAAAATACAGTAGAAATATAAATATTATGAAAAAGTATTACAGTTTACAACAACTATTTTAATATATTTTAAAATATAATTTATTTCTGTGATGGCAAAGCTGAATTTTCAGCAGTCATTACTCTAGTCTTCAGTGTCACATGATCCTTCAATAATCATTCTAATATGCTGATTTGCAGTTGTGCCTTTTTAACATTTTTGTGGAAACCTTTATACGTTTTTTTTTCTTTGATGAATAGAAAATTCAAAAGAACAGCATTTATTGGAAACATTCTAAATGTCTTTACTGTCACTTTTGATCAATTTAATGCATACTTGCTGAATAAAAGTATTTAAAAAAAATATCTTATTGACCCCAAACTTCTGATCGATAGTGTACAATGGACCAAAACAGAGGTGATTTTTCGGATGTTGTTTACTGCATTTTACACATCTTTACTTTAACATGCTGAATGTGTTTTTTGTGTACCAGTTTAATGTGCATGACAGCATGCATAAAACCAGAAAGAAAAAAATAAAATAAAATTTCACACTACAAATCAATTAAAAAAATAACTCTGAATGCATGAATGGAGCATTTCTGTTAATGTTCACATGCTCATTCCCAAAGGTAATCCGTAAATGTGGAAGACAGTTAGTTATTTGTGCACAAAACGAAGACACAAGGACACAAGTACACTAGTGGAGGCATATACAGTGATAATACATGTCAGTGTACAGAGCCTTACAAAAAAAGCTTAATAATCTTTTTACATATTGATCATGCATACAGATTATGCAGACGCCAATGAAATCATGATTTTAAAAACCCTCTGCTGAAGTTTTGATTCTTTTAGCTGTACAAATTCAGTTAGAAAATGGACATTATGTTGCTACGCTGTGGAAAATGAAAATGCATTAGGGGAACATGAGAAGGATTTTCCAAAAAGCAGAGGAATTTCCTTTCAGATTTGTATCTGTTGTTAGTCTAATGTGGTGTAAGATAATTTTTCATTTGTATAAAATGTGGTGGAGAAACGTTCAGGCTCTGTACAGGGACATGCAATCCTGAGATATGGATACCTGAGTGGTGAGGCGAGCACCAGCCATCTACAGCAGGATGTAGAATATGAATAAAGGACAGGAAGGAAAGACATAGAGGTGGAAGTTGGTTTAACAGATGGGAAAAAAAAAAAAAAAAAAATCCAGGAAGCCAATGCAACCAGCAATAATGACAAAATGTAGCTAAGCTATGACAGGATACAGTAGGAACCAGGAGCACCAGGAAGCTTGATCTTAGTCAACATGAAATCAAAATCAACCCTAATTAAACATGAAATAGGTGAGGTCATGAATCAACAACAAAAAGTTTATTTTTGTCATCTTTCTTCAAAATTGTAAGGGCACATGAATTTTGTGCATAAATAAATTGATGAATTGCCAATTTTGGTTTCATGGTGACTTTACAGTTCTGGCCGATGCCAGTAAACTTATTTCAAGTTTCATGTTACGTCAAATAACCAATAAATTGACAATATAAAAATTCTATACTATTTTGTCTAAATAAATTAAAACTAAAAACTAAAAATAAAATAAAACATATTAATTAGAAAAAATAAGCAATTTAAAATGTTACAAGTGAAAATTTAAAGATTAAATTTAAGTGAGTATTAGCTGACAGCAAAGTTATCTAATAGAGTCCTGCCCTATATTTTTTTCACTGAATACCATTTCATCATAAAAATGCTGCAGCATCACAGTTGTAAAATGGGTTATGAACGCTGTTCCATGTTGACATGTTTTTTTTGAGAGTTAAAAAAAAAAGAAGAAAAATTGCACTTTTGATGGAGGAGCCCCAAATGATAAATTCAGCATTACACATATGGATATGATTGTGATCAAGTGATCCATTGAGATTTATTGACAAGCATTACCTGCACAGGTCCACCTCCAAGCTCATCATCAAGCTGGGCGGCCAAGATGGCAGATGCCCCAATCTCATCTTGTGAGGAGTCCTTACCCTGCCTGTGACAGACATCATACTAAGTCAGACATCATAGGACATCTTAATGAATTGTTAAATGAAAACACATAGAATGTCTTCCTGTGATTATGTCAGATGAAGCTTTAGATTAACTGTGTGAGATCAAGTCATACCAGATGTAGATGATGTGACCCTGTCTGCCTCCATGACGGTAATTGTACAAGATAATGTAACTGTCTCCACCATAGAACTGGCCGTAAGTAGAGGGATCAACTGGAGCCTTGTCTGATCCTTCAATACGCCAGATCTAAAGTATCAGGTGACATAAAAATAAAAATATCATTCCAGTACCCTCATTGTACTTGTATACACAACATATTGTGTGACCTCAGGTCAAGTTCCCTGCAGTGTGTGCTCACTAGCTGACCTGTTTCTCTCCATTGCCGTCATCGATCATTCCATGTTGGGCAGCCATGGCTGGTGAATCATGCAGAGTTGAAGCATCAAATGGCACCTTCTCAATCTTAGCAATGCTGTTTGAGACATAAGCCACACCCAGACCCTCCGTCTGGTCCACATCACGCCAGTTTTTGAAGAACTGTTTGAATAGAGGCGTCTCGCCCATCTCTGGGAGAATCTGAACCTGTGTGTGTTTCGGGTAACCCATTTTCTTAATGAATTCATCTGCTGCCTTCATGGCAGCCTTTCTCTCTTCCACATTGGCATCTTTACCTATAAAACAAACATTGGCATTTCAAAAAAAGAACTCTAAATAAAGTTGAAAAAAAAGTCTCTTTTTGTTTTGTCAGTCAATACCATTTACCTTTCCAAACAAAGATCTTGCCATCTGAGCCGTGATCCAGGATGAAACAGTCGCTTGATTCCAGTGCACTCTGGGAGAAAGGGTTCTCAGCGGCCACCAGAGCAATCGCCATGTCTCCACTGGCATCAGACACCTGATGTACAGGAAAATGTCAATAAATTTTATGTACTTATGGTCTACAAGAGATATTTTCATATCTATGGATTAAATCCAGTGGCTACCTTGTAGAGTTTGGCCATCTTCCTGTTGGAGGCATCAGCCTTGATATCATCAGATACTCCTTCAGGCAGGTCTGGTTTTTCTCCAAGAACCTGCCAGCAGATAATTGGATCATGCATTTAGTGACTCTGTTGTTAGGTTTGAAGTTAAAGCTTTCTGTCTTTCTTACCTCCAACACCTTCTCGCGTTCCACCCCTTCATCACACACATACACACGAGCGCGTCCACTGCGTTCATTGTCACGAATGCCCTTCGCAAGCTGAGTAGCTTTTAGCTTCTCAAAGCGGTTACTCTTTGAACCACACCACTGGTAGATCTCCTGTAAGAATACACAGAGCAAACAGTTATTTGTAAGTTTTTTACAATATCAATTCTCCCTCCCTCTCTTCACATGATACTCACACTGCCCAAGTCCAGGATGAAGCAGTCTCCCTGGTTAAAGCTCTCCCAGCTGACTGGCACTTCTGTTGCTCTGACAACACGTCGACCTTTGACCTGTAGCACGCGTTGCACTATAACTTCATTGGTGACCACATGCTTGAATCCAGATGCAACTCCACCTTTCTGGAAAACAAAACAAAACCGAAAATGAAACAACACACACACACACACACACACACACTCGCATTTGTGGTTTACGGGGACTCTCCATAGGTGTAATAGTTTTTATACTGTTCAAACTGTATGTGCTATTGCCCTACACCAACCCTACACCCAAACCTACCCCTTACAGGAAACTTTGTGCATTTTTAGATTTTCAAAAAAACACCATTTAGTATGTTTTTTAAGCCTTTTGGTTTATGGGGACATAGGCAGTGTCTTCATAAACCACCTTCACATTGTAGTACCCATGTTATTATACACATACAAATAAAACCGAAATGAAACAAAACACACACACACACACACACACACACAAAACAACAACAAAACAATAAAAGCAAAAGAAAACCAAAACAAAACAATAAAAGCAAACGAAAACCAAAACAAAACAAAAAAGTAAAATCAAACCACAACAAAACAAAAACAAAACATAAAAAAAGCAGCAACAAAAAACAAAACAAAATGCTTAAGTTTCATGTCTGGCAATTCCATTCCATTCCAACATTTTTAACATTAATATTTAGTGGCAAAAACATCAAGATGTTTATATAACATTATAAATGTAATACATGCAGTCAATGAAAAATTAGTTTCATCTTGGGCATCCTTATTTGGATGAATCACTTTAATGTCACTTTCAATTTGTCCTGTCAACAATTGGGCCACTCACCATATACTGCAGCCCTTTCTTAAAATATCCCAGAAATGCTTTGGACTCATAGCCTTGAACTTCACGGTACTGGATGGGCTTTCCACCCAGATAGTCATCCATCTGCACTGTGAAAATGGCAGCCGCCCCACTTTCATCTTGCGTGCAGTAATCACCTGTCAGTCGAGGGAAAAGCATCTATAAGAAATGTAACTGATGACATTTTTACCATATAGCTAGTCTTGAAAATTAGGCAAAGCATTTACTTTAGTACTAAAATAAACATCAGAATCTCTTTAACACAGCACTGCCCTCTTACCTAGCCAGAAATGAAGGTCATACTGTAGGTTGCCAGAGCGTTGTTTGATAGTATTGAGGACCACGTAAGCATCACCGGTGTAGAACCCTCCATAGAGGTTCTCAGGAACTGCCACCAAATCAAACTTCTCAATTCTCCACACTTGGAGCCCAGGTTCCTTGCCTGCTCGCTCAAACTCAGGGTGGTACACCATGCTGTCTAGAGAAAAAAAAAAAAAAAAATACACAAACAGATTGTTTATTCAAACTGACACAAATGTTGAAAAGCATTTTACCAACATTTGAGAGATTTATAAAATTGTTTATTGAATTTAATGAGTTTGCACACTGCTAAAGATCTTTAATACACATTGCAGACACACAACAAAAACAAAACAAAAACAAAAAACCCCAGTGAACTGGACTATAAAAAAAAAATCCAGTAGCTGGGAGTTTCCTTCCGTGGTGATGGACAGTTGGGCTGGAGGAAGGAAAAAGGAAGCACTGTGACTAATGCTGTTGGAGTGACAGTGCCAACTGTAGACAGTCAGCCTGACCAGATCATTCAGAACACCAGCCCTCGCATACAGTTGCTCGCTAGCACTTAGTGTGGCGAGGGCCTCTGAGAGGGTGACTGTGTCAGCTGAGCTTACCACCCACTTGTGGGGTGGGGATATGGTGAAGTTTGGGATGTTAGACATGAGTCATTCAGAAATGAGACGGTAGCATTGGAATTCTTGCATTGTTTACCAAGGGTCAATATTTACCAAACATTCATCACAATTAACTCAGAAGTTGTGGTTTAGGATTTCTTAACATTATGAAACACCAAACCACAGGAGGGCAATCATTGTTTGGGATAGGAACCAATGACTAAAAAACATATTTATTATAAGTCACAGAAAAGGATGAGGAGGACATGCATTTCCAAATATGGTGCTCCAAGTTCCTGGTCCAGTTTAATGATCTGCCTAATAATGCATTATCAGAATTGTAACTGCTTCTTTGTGAAAGAAAAAACATAGACTACCATTCAAGTTTGGGGTCAATAGGTTTTTTTCCTTTTGAAAAATATTAATACATTTATTCCGCAAGAATGCATTAAATTGATCAAGAGTGTCAGTAAAGACATTTATAATGTTACAAAAGTTTTAATTCACCAAAGAATTCTGGCAAAAAAAAAAAAAAAAAAAAAAAACATGGTTCATGGTTCAAATATAAAAAATATCATGTATCATGGTTTCCCTAAGAATAAGCAGCACAACTGTTTTAAACACTGAAAATAATAAGGAATGTTTCTTCGGTACCAAATTAGCATATTAGAATCATTTCTGAAGGATCATGTAACACAAAAGGCTAAAGTAATGACTACTGAAAACTTGTTTTTGCCATCACATTTAAAAAAAAAAAAAAAAATTATATACATATTTGTATATACAGGTGCATCTCAATAAATTAGAATGTCGTGGAAAAGTTCATTTATTTCAGTAATTCAACTCAAATTGTGAAACTCGTGTATTAAATAAATTCAATGCACACAGACTGAAGTAGTTTAAGTCTTTGGTTCTTTTAATTGTGATGATTTTGGCTCACATTCAACAAAAACCCACCAATTCACAAATTAGAATATGGTGACATGCCAATCAGCTAATCAACTCAAAACACTTGCAAAGGTTTCCTGAGCCTTCAAAATGGTCTCTCAGTTTGGTTCACTAGGCTACACAATCTTGGGGAAGAATGCTGATCTGACAGTTGTCCAGAAGACAATCATTGACACCCTTCACAAGGAGGGTCAACCACAAACATTCATTGCCAAAGAAGCTGGCTGTTCACAGAGTGCTGTATCCAAGCATGTTAACAGTAAGTTGAGTGGAAGGAAAAAGTGTGGAAGAAAAAGATGCACAACCAACCGAGAGAACCGCAGCCTTATGAGGATTGTCAAGCAAAATCGATTCAAGAATTTGGGTGAACTTCAAAAGGAATGGACTGAGGCTGGGGTCAAGTCATCAAGAGCCACCACACACAGACGTGTCAAGGAATTTGGCTACAGTTGTCGCATTCCTCTTGTGCGTCTTACCTGGGCTAAGGAGAAGAAGAACTGGACTGTTGCCCAGTGGTCCAAAGTCCTCTTTTCAGATGAGAGCAAGTTCTGTATTTCATTTGGAAACCAAGGTCCTAGAGTCTGGAGGAAGGGTGGAGAAGCTCATAGCCCAAGTTGCTTGAAGTCCAGTGTTAAGTTTCCAGTCTGTGATGATTTGGGGTGCAATGTCATCTGCTGGTGTTGGTCCATTGTGTTTTTTGAAAACCAAAGTCACTGCACCCGTTTACCAAGAAATTTTGGAGCACTTCATGCTTCCTTCTGCTGACCAGCTTTTTAAAGATACTGATTTCATTTTCCAACAGGATTTGGCACCTGCCCACACTGACAAAAGCACAAAAGTTGGTTAAATGACCATGGTGTTGGTGTGCTTTACTGGCCAGCAAACTCACCAGACCTGAACCCCATAGAGAATCTATGGGGTATTGTCAAGAGGAAAATGAGAAACAAGAGACAAAAAAATACAGATGAGCTGAAGGCCACTGCCAAAGAAACCTGAGCTTCCATACCACCTCAGCAGTGCCACAAACTGATCACCTCCATGCCACACCGAATTGAGGCAGTAATTAAAGCAAAAGGAGCCCCTACCAAGTATTGAGTACATATACAGTAAATGAACATACTTTCCAGAAGGCCAACGATTCACTAAAAATGTTTTTTTTTTTAATTGGTCTTATGAAGTATTCTAATTTGTTGAGATAGTGAATTGGTGGATTTCACAATTTGAGTTGAATTACTGAAATGAAGTTTTTCACGACATTCTAATTTATTGAGATGCACCTGTGTGTGTGTGTGTGTGTATATATATAAATAATATAGAAAACAGTTATTTCAAATTGTAATAATTTTTCACATCATCAACCTTTTTACTGTATTTTTGATCAAATAAATGCAGCCTTGGTGCATTTCTCCACTTTTAAGCTGTTAAAAGTACCAAAGAAAAATAAGGAATTTACAGTATACCATATTTTGATAATTAAAAGTGAACTTAGGCATCTCAACATTACAATACATACAGTATATGAATTGAATATTAACTTTTAAAGGTCAACTTTGAGCGTGGCAAAGGAAATCTTAAAGCACAAATAGGCATATAGGTGACTGTACACAATTAAACATGCAATATTAACTATGATATTGATTGGAAATATCCAATATGAACCAATTGGAGATTTAAAAAAAAAACAAAAAAAAAAACATAAACTGATGACCAATATGGTACCGATATATTTTCATTGATCATAGCAATTATGCACATTGTCTGTCTCTCATCATCTATATGCACATTACACCAGAAATCAACCATATATTCTAATATTATGACGATAAGATCTTATTTTTCTCTCTACACTCATGAAAGACTAGACAATGTGACACCTCCTGTATTAGAGCAAACCGCAATTAGGCAGCACATGCCTGATGCTTCACAATCAGGCATCTATTTTAAGCCAGATATAGGCGTGCTACAAAACAACTGCTTTATAATGAACTTGAATAGACATGCAGCATCATTTGCTCTATTTCAGATGTTGTCGTGTCAGCATGTAAACCAAAGTCTATGCTGTGTGATCTGGAACTGATCTCCAAATGTTTTGATGTGCCCAACAACATTGTAACTTCTGAAATGTCTTCTGAACACAAAGCATCAGTGTGACAGAAAGGCTAATTAAACAGAACATTGTTTCACACAAATGACTGATCTCAGTCTCTAATATACTGCTCCGGATTACTCTCTTGAGACATGCATGAAATATTTAGCATACAACAGTCTATTGTCTGATGTAGCTGATGAGGATGCCACTAGTCTGCTAGCCCAAAGAAGACTATTAATAGACTAGGTCATGTGACGTTTGCTTACGGGTCAAAATGGGACGGAGAGGTTTCTGGGAAGTGCCTGTACACACTCTGAATAGGCTTTAATAAAAAAGCAGTAAGATGTCCGAATACCAAGAATACCATGAAATTTCACCCTTTTCACCCTAAATTTCAAAAGTTCACCTTATGTATTTTCTTAATGCATGTTGTTGATCTTACTGTGAATGATTCATTTATGCATATGTTTAAATTTTATTTAAATGTCACAATCTGAACTTCTGAAACCTCAGATCTGCCTCCATCCAAACAATAATTGATGGATAAAACCAAGTCCCAGCCTTATATTTCTGTTCTTTTTTTGATAACAAGAGCTTCCATCAGATTTGAAAAGAGAGAAAGAAGAATTAGGAGTGGGGTGGTACCAAAATTTTTTGAAAAAGTTGTATCTTGTGGATAAATTTCTATGCTTTTTGGTGGATGTAGTATGTCTGGGAATATATTTAGACTGCGCCTGCATACCTAAAGTACATACTTCAATACTTAGACTGTTACTGAATTCAGAAATATGGTAAACTAGACAAGCCCTTGTTTCCTCACAGTTCTTGGAAATTCCAAATGCAATCTGAACAAGTTTAGACACCGTGGCCCTCTGAAAACTTTGCCAGAAAGGACATAAATCTGAAGTGGAAATGAATACATGCAGTGGTCCTAAATCTGTTAAAAGACCTGCATATACTTCCAACTCGATCTTAACATAACTACTGTGTATTATAAAATTATTCATGTATTTTGACATAATCCTAAATCTGGAAGAACTGACTAAATCATCTTCCTTTTTCCTGGAGTAATGCCTAAATGAGAGGAACTGCTGGGGTGACTTGGTTTTTCCATCTAGATATTTCTTCCTACACCTTTTACAAGCACCAAGGCTCCTTAGATAACATCTTAGCATGGAGTCAACATTAATTCTAAGCCTTGTTTAAGCTCCTGACTGCACCCTGTGTTTACCCAAAGAGAAAACAGTTTAACCAGTGACTGCACTTACTGTGTTTTATAGCCAGGCCCCATATTAAAGTACAAGACTCTCAGAATTGCAAGCTTGTATACAGATGAACATACAAGCGTTCAAAGTCTGGGCTATAAAGGGTGTCAGACTGTTTCTATCAGATTGGTGTGGCTAATACTTCCTTATCTAGTTCCACCAATTTAATGTTGAAATGCTAACAGAACTCCTTTCTTAAGAAATTAATGAAAACAAACACATGCAATGCAGCACAAAGGAATTTCTGAGAATATGTTATGAATCTGATGGTAGTATCACATAACAGTGTTGGTTTTGTAATGTTATATGACCTAATAAAATATCATTCGATACAATCCACTGTGTGTTACTGTTCTTAAATATATTCTTAAAGACATTTACATATGTTTCTGAGTTGCAGGAAATTATGAGGTATATAAAATCTGTGGCATCAATAAGCTCAAAAAGACTACTCTTCTCTCTGTGGAGGAACAGTACAACCTACTCTCACAGGCCTCTGTTATTTCAAGGTCTGTGTGTGTAGAGATGTGTTTGGATTAGAACACCCATGTAGAAATGGTAATATGTTATCAGTCTTTGTGTTAGTTATCTACCTGGCTACAGACTGCATGAAATAAACTAAACTGTTTTTTATGTTTTTATTTCAAGGTATTGTTTTGCTCAGGTTTCTGTGATGGTTATATTTAGGGGTGGAGGTAGGGTTAGGCCATATAAAATAACCTGATGTACTGTAAAAATAATGAAAGTCTATGAGATATCATCACTAATATAATGAAACAAACGTGTGTGTGTGTGTGTGTGTGTGTGTGTGTATGTTTCCATGAAGAACATTTAACATCCATAGTAACTTCCCATTCTTTAGATCTTTAAAATGTTCTTCACACTAAGAAGAGCTCATTGAAGGGTTCTATGGAGAACCAAAAAATATTTTTCTATTGCTGCAAAAATCCTTTTTTGGAGCCTTTATTTTTTAAGAGTGTGTATGTACTCTACAGATTTGTTTGGTGCAGTCTGTAGCCAGGTAATAAGAGTAAACACAACTTCATAACTGTCATAAACATGACTTCTGCTGGAAGGTTGCAAACCAGTGTTTTTGACAAACACTGAAGGTGTTTCCTGAAGGTGATGTGGAGCAACTTCCTCTTTCGCTTCAGCATCTTTACCACAAAGTTAATGTTTGTCTCAGTTGGGTGTGTTTCTATAGTAACAGATGATAAATGCACACAAGGGTCTGATGATGAGTAATCAAAAGTGGAACTATTACAGCGCATGACATGTAATTCAAATCTTTAAGTTCCTATAATAACCATAGCCCTTTTTTCACATAACAACAAATTTACATTAAAAGTATGTTTGCTTCAGTTATTTAGTTTGAATGCAAAAACCAACCATTTTTTCCCACTCAACTTAGGTTGAAGCAAATGATAAATCGATACAAATATCAATAGTGGGCCTACTCTTCTAAATGCATGTGTGACAGCAGGTCAGAGCCGTCCTGCAGACTGCGCATTTCCAAAGATCCCGTTTTACCGCATAATAAAAAGGCGCATCCCAGATTCAGAATCTCTCCATATATGGCTTTGCTTGATGAGCAGTTTCAGCGTTCAACACGAAAACAGAAGTTTTGTAAAACAATGCGATATAGTGCACGGCCTACACATGCAGAAACGATTTAAACGACAATGTGTTGGAGTTCTTGGCGTGTCCTGTAAGAAAGTGTCACTCCAGTGGAAACATTACGCACACAGAGACGTCTGCGTGTAAAGTAACAGTTCAGCGTTGTTTGCAGTGAATTAAATCGTCACATTTTAGCTGACGTCATTACTTTGTGGGTGAGGAGGTTGGTTAAAGGTAAAATAGATTTAAGACTTACCTATAGTTGAATTACAGGAGTCTGTCTATCGGAGATACAGTAAATGCTATTGCAGAATATTGTGTCTGGGCAGGGCAACACCCCTCTGATTCAGACAGACTGCTTAAATAATCCTCATCGGGGCAGGGGGTGATCCTGGCATTTAAACCACTCCCCTCTGACTTCGGGACAAGGCAAATCACTGCCACCTACTGCGCCACGTGGATACTACGCTCAGTATTTTCCTAAACTGACAGTTTATCATTGTAATCCTAGTTACCTCCAAAATACCACAGCTACTAATGTTTTATTGCTCACTTGTCTGTGTGTGTTACTTTCCAGTCAGTGTTTTCAAGCTTTTTCAGTGACTGAATGCTAGTGATAATGGTTAAATAACATGGTACTATTATACTCTTCAAATGCTAAACAATGTCCTCATTTTGTAAACTAGCCTACAAAATAATAATATTCAACATTAATACAACAGTCTACAATATAGAACAGAAGCTCAAAGTATACACTAATTAGTTTCTTCAGGTGTGTAAAAGGTTGGCCAAAGGCAAAGCAATTTAAATTTGTTTAATATATATTTAATGTTTAAATATATTATAAACATTTCTAATTTGTAAATATATGATATTTAATATATAATTTAATATTTATGTTTAATAGTCTGTTTTTTCAAAGTAAATGAAGCATTATGCCACAACTCAGGCTCAATTCCATTTTAACAGATTTTAAGAGCGTGCAAGGATGGAGCTAGTTTAATGCACCTTATAATTTGAAATTTTTATATGGATTCCATTTACAATATTAAATGGGGGGGGGGGGGGGAGGGGGGGGGGTATATTTCTGCTGTGGTTGCAATACTATAGACCACATTTTAGACTAATCTAAGAGTATTGATTGGCACAGCACTGTCTTGCTCTTTTGTTTTTAGCCGCTAGATGGAGACATTCACAAGCATGTAAGATTTTTCTGCGAAAACTGAATTTGCCTGAACTTTTGATCCCCGACCTCGACAATGACCCCGATGTGCATAAACGCCTCTCTTTCTATTTAAGAATGAACGTGGCATCAAAACCACATCGAAATGAGCCAGTTGTCTCATCAACAGTCTCTATTACCCAGAAGAAGTTGATTATAAATTAATGATGAATCACATTGGTGAGTCGGATCTTGCAATAATGATTCCTTGAACTGAGAACTGTTGAATATGCCCGATGTTAATTAAATGCAACAGTAATTTTAGTATTATTGAATGTAAATGTAAAATATATTTAGGTTGTAATAATTACATTTTATAAGCTGAATCACGTACACAATATATAAGCAGTGGCGTTAAATTACAATAAACCAATTAAAATAATTTTACTGATAAAACGTAATCGGAAAAAGTGGTAGTTAACACTTTGCGAACATTTTAGTGGAGTTAGCCCAGGAACTAGAATCAGTTATCGATCAAACAGTTCGAAAGAAATGATCCTTTCACCAACCCTAAAGGATACCCGCCAACCCAGCTCGAGCCAACAGACTAAAGCATAAGGACATGTGGGTAAACTATTTATGGAAGTAACTATAAAACATTATAGACGCGCATTATCGTAAACTCTTAGTCCTGCTAAATTCATTATGAGCTTAGTAGGGTATAATTATTTAGACGTTTTGCTCTTAGTGGGAACGGAGCTTTGGCTCCAGTAACCGGGCTGTGGCGCCAAAGTCATGACAGACAGTTAAAAACCGCGGGAAAATGAAGGGGATCTGAAAGAGGCTCTTTGTGAAATCCTCCGCTGCTGTCGCCTTATTGTCTGTCAGATTTGCCGATCTAGCGACGGTGTCTGAAACGTTTCATTCTTGGGAGCAGAGAAGTATGATGTGATTTAATCTTTAAGCCTCCACCCACTGTTTTCACTAGTCAAAGGAGCAGTAATGCTTCACTGAGGTCTCTTAATATCTGTGGCGTACCTATAATGAGAAGACCAAACCAGACTGACCAGAAGAGCATTATAGATTTGTACGCTCTAGAAAAGTTCTTTATGTACATTAGAGAGTCTTCAAGAACCACATTTTTGTATGTGCCTGTACAGCAATCTCTTTCATTGCATAAGTATGTATCTTTCACTTTTAATGGAGTTTCTCAGTCGGCTATTTCAGACTGCTTTAAATCATCACGCTCTCTCTTTTTCAACACAGCACAGACCAGTCTTATCTTGTGTGTAAGGATATCTTAAGACGGGAAATCAGAGGACAGGTATGGCTTCACATGAAAAATTGCTTTTGGCACTTGAGGTTACACAGAAAGCTCTTTGTTGCGCTCCAAGAAATACCTCACAGAGGCAGGCTGTGTTTATGTAGAGGAATGAATAAGTTCAGGTTTGTGTTATTCAAAAACAATTGCTTCAATTGTGGCCTGTCAGCTGAAATTATGAGTGTTTGGAGAATTATGTGGTTTGTGTAAGAACATCATATATTAGGGTTACACATTTAAAGGGTTCTCAATGCTGATTGGACTGTGTATGTGCCCACTTGTTTACTGTTGCTGAGACAAACTTTACAGAACATCCTATAAGAATGAATTGTTTTTGTGAACAGCATGAGTTTTTGTAAAATATGTTCATAAAGTGATTTGATTTCATTCTTACATTAGCTGGAAAGAACTGATACATCACTTTTTTACTTTAAAGGAATTAAATTATGCAAACCATAATTGAGACTTTCTTATCACTGTCAATTGACAAGATAATAAACTCATTACTCACATAAAGTGATGAGATTACTTTAAATGAACAGAACTGCTCTTCTACTTTTGACCTTATCTTTGGATAATTTTCATAAAATGCATTTTAAACTAGCCAAATAGTTGTTCTGTGAACTTGTATTGGAAAACAGCAGAAACTTGTCTGAGAAAATGGGAAATTGGAGTAGTTTCTATGGCAGGAATGGTCAATAATGTATTTGAGGCGGGGCTTAGTGAATGATCCTTTAGTTCCGATTGTTTACTTGCACTTCCAAGTCATCACAGTTTGTTCACTTCAGTGTTATTCTATTATTCTTTTCATTAAGATGCTGTTATAGTTTTTGTTAATATTTTGAATTATTTTTTATTTTTATATTTTTCTGTTTTTATTTTAATTTTATGTAAAGTTTTAGTAATTTTGTTCTGTGTTTTTGTCATTTTTATTTTTTATTTTTTTTTAAAATATGTCTATGTAGTTTTTTTATAAATAATTATTTCAGTTTTAGTTGTTTTAGTACATCAAGTTAAACTAAATGAAATTGACATATAATACCTTGGGAACTAGCTGAAATAAAATAAGTTTACTTTTTTCAGTTATCGTTTATTTTATTTCATGTAACAAAAATGTTTTTATTCAACGTCTACGTTCTACGCATTTACTTTTTTTCCCCGCAGTTTCAAAGCAAAAAGTTGCTGAATATGAGGTCATTTCTTTCATGGCTACAAAACCTTTGAGATAATATTTTCATCACTTGATACTTTTCCAACTTTTCTCATACGTCGTCCTGCTAAATTAAGACAGACGACTGTGGACTTCAAAAACTGAGGCTTATCTCTGCTGGCCAATTCGGTTATTGGCAGAACAGACTACTTTAACCTTTACAGCACATGTCCATATGACCATAATGAAATATCATCTTAATGTCGCAGGAGCATTTAATCAATTAAACATGTCTATGAAATTAGGAAAACTAACCACGTAGAAAGGAACTCATTATCTCCTGTCCTGTGGGACGGAGAGTATCCTTTCCATCCCTCTGATTCCTTGCCCAACTCTCTCTCCCTTTGTCTTGAACTCGGTCACTGTCTCTGGTACAGTTGAGAAAGTGAGTCCATGACTGAAACGTTTCTGTTTATTATTACTGTTGAGACAGTTCCTTCAAGTCACACATACTTTAAAACAAAAGCCAGCTTTATTCTTGATGTATCGTTTTTCCCTGTAATCACAAACGTCAGTGATGTATGGGGTCTTATAGCAGTGCATGCAGAGAGATGTGTAGAAAACTCTCGGTTTTTCCAGAAAGGATTGTGTGTGTGTGTATGTTTTTTTTTTTAAAGTTCTCTTTCAACAAGCTCATCTCTGTTTGGATCTCCAGCGTGTTAGAACAAATGTCCATACTGACACGTATTTAGCGTTTCAGCACAGATCAAAAGAAAACGCTTTCACTCCACTTCAAAGTCTTTTCTTCCAGTCAGAAATCTCTCAATAGCTGGTTTGACTTTGACTTTAGGGAGGGCAAAGAAGAAAGTTGCGAACTGCGAAACTCTCAGCCTTTTTTTCTAGCAATGCTACTTCTCCAGTTTTTCAATAGGTGTTGAAGCAACGCCAACACAAACTGTTGCAGAGCTGCATAAGAACTTGTTCACGTCTTTGATAAATGAAAAGACATAGCCGTGACTGAAACTGCGTATGTGGGAGTATACTGTATGTTGATGAAGTGTGTAGGTACTTCCTTCACTTTCTTGCAACTAAAGAGACTCAGCAGTTTAGAAGTCATAGTTTGAATGAACATGAACTCGTATGTGTACTATGTGATTTAGCCTCTGGCAATAAAGGACCTTGGATCAGTTCTGAGCAACAAGCTAAAATGTTTAGGTTATGGGGAGCATTGTGAATTTGGCAGGTGGTGTGTTAGTGACATTTGTATGAGGCAACTTGGAAAGTGTGCGCAATTTCATTTGTGAAGCACATTTATGAAAATGTCTTTATACAGTACATTTATATACAACCATCCATCCATTCTCCAAACCACTTGTCCTAAGTAGGGTCGTTCGGATGCTGGAGCCTGTCCCAGCACCTTCTGTGTGTAGAGTACAGTATATACACACTGCTCTTCAGAAGTTTGTGGTTGGTAAGATGTTCTAATGTTTTTATAAGAAGTCTCCATGCTCACCAAGGCTGCATTTATTTGATCAATACAGTAAAAACAGTAATATTATTACAATTTTAAATAATTGTTGTTTATTTTAATATATTTTAAAATGTAATGTATTACTCTGATGGCAAAGCTGATCTATTCCAGTCTTCAATGTCACATGATCCTTCAGAATCATTCTAATATGCTGATTTAATGCTAAAGAAACATTGCTTAATTATCACAATTGAAAATGGTTGTGCTACTTAATACACTTGTGGAAAATGTGACTTTTAGTAGCAAGTCTTTACAGTCACTTTTGATCAATTTAATGCATCCTTGCTGCATAAAAGTATTAATTTCTTTCAAAAAAAAAATCCTAATGACCCCAAACTTTTATATGGAAGTAATAGAATATTTGATTTAGTGTTTTGCATGACCTAAAAATGTTTTGCATGATTAAAAATAATCAAAATAATTAAAATGGATTTGTTAAACTCATATCTAACCATGTTTTCCAGTAAATGCATAGTTAGATTTTTACTATAAATTTGACAATTGATGATTGATGAAATGCTGCATTCATCAATTTTGTCGGCACATTTGTGGGTTGAAAAACTAGCTACATCAAACATTCCTGTTTGATCCACGGTTTTTGGCAGTTACAGAGTCCCCATATACATTATTCCTGCGTGGATTGCCATTAGATTTGCACACCTATTTTTTTAATTGTTATTATTTCAAGAATTTTGGTCAATGTCATAATGAATAAGGAAAGCATCCCTATAGTATAGAGAACATGTATAAAAATGATTGATTGCTTGTTCTCAAGTTTTTCTTCATTCCATTGTCTTGACAAACTAGTCCACAATGATTTAACAACATATGTGAGGGGTAGACAGAGGATTAAGCAATTCATCTGTGCAAGTTTTTCAAGCATCAGGGCAATCTGAGTTCACCATGACTGCCAACAGAAAACAGACTCAAAGAAGCAGCTAAATTTCCTTTATAATGCATCTTTTGTGGCCAATTCTTCCAAACCACTTTATTGTATATGCTCAAAAACAATAGGACCTTTTGAAATGTACCTAAAATGTGCTTGTCCTCCCTCCATCTCTCTTTGTATAAAAGTTCTTGATGCCAACCCTAGGGTTTGCTGCTAGACTGGGCTCCTATTTTGAAGTGGTTTTGTGGTTGAGTTTGAAGTTCTTTGAGTTTCATGATGTTCTTGCCGTAATGCCATTTCCGGATGGGCTCAGAAGTGAAGTATAAAGTAACTCGTAATTCAGCAATCTTCCTTTTCTTCCCCTAATTTGGATCAGGGCTGGATCAAGCCATCAATATAAAAAAGGTTAGCAGGAAGTGATTTGTTCATTCACATGTGTAAACAAAAAAAATTGCTCAACTGGTTTCTCAACTCGGCTCCATTTGATGAGGGACATGCTTGCTTCAGAGTCTCAGAAGTTTCCCAGTGTTTCTTTTATAAATGTTCAGTTTATGGTTTCATAAATGTGCAGGGTTGTGTGGAGTCATTGTGTAGGCCGGTCGCATTACTTCACTTGGCATCATAAAGAAGGGATTATGGTAGACTGCATCTCCACCGAAGGCTCCGTTCCCCCCTCAAAGTGCAGTAATATTATTTGCATCCCACATCACCGGTTGTGTTGATGCATTCAGACGGCGCAATTTTCATGCAGGTAATTTGTTCTCTGTAATGGATGCTCAAGCAGTACACAACATTCAAACCTGTTTATACAAATTTCGGTTGCCAGTGCCTTTTCTGGACACCACTGTGGGCTTTTTCTGCCAAAGATTTAGCTTGATCATAGTCATTTTGTGGCCATACTGTAGTAAATGTCCAATCTGTTTGTTTGTTGGCTTTTTAAACAAATACAGACGTCTGCTGCTGCCCACTAAAATGGGGAAAAAGGCAAAGCATGTTCAACAAATGCTCAAACAAATTAAAAATGCATGTTGATTGTATTTCAAAACCACAAAATATAATGAAGCGGAGCAGCTCAGCTGGGCTATAAATGAACGGGCTAATCAGAGAGAGACAACACGGCACGGATTCTTTTTTCAGTATATGCTGAATGTTCATGCCTCTTTAAAGCTGTCTTACAGGGTCTGATTTAATCATGTCCCCGCGGCATGGAGCTTCGCACACAGGACGGCCACTAATGATGGGACCTGCTCCACTTCATCAAAGAAAGTGTTTCTCTCTCTCTCTTTCTCCCTGTCTGTCTCACTCCACTCTCAGAGGAGCAAAGATTCAATCCATTAAATATAGACAAGAGCGGTCACACAATGGAGAACCTTTTCTGCCACTCGCCATTCGACGCTGGATTAAAAAATCAGTCTGAAATCTACACCAAGCATTTCAGTGTTCAGATCATTGATCATCTACTCACACGGGCCACAACTATAAAGCAAATTTCATTGGGTTTTCTGGCCCTATTACCACTCAGATCCATCTGATTCTGTTATCCACCAGAGAAGGGGGGGAGGATCAGATCAAAGCCTCTGTGGAAGGAGAGAACCTTCTTTGTGAAAATCTGTCTCAGCATTGCAAAGCCAAAGAGATGAAAGGAAGATTAATAGAAATTGACGATAGCCACTGACACATTTACAGATGACGCAATCAAATAAACAACGGCTTAACATCCAATACAACCAGCTTAGAGAAGATCTGTGCCATGTATTCCCGAAGAAAAGATGGGCGAGTCCAAACACAAGCTAAGCATGAGGCATAAACATACATCACTATTCACAATGAATTAATAATCACTTCCCGCAGGATCTTCATATCCCTCCTCCTGCTCCTTCCTTCCTTCCATATCTTCATCCCTTCCTCCCTCCTCCTTCTCATAGTCATTTTTTGGCATCAGCATAACGAAAGGCTCTATGGATGGCATTTCAGTTTAGCGCTGTCAAACAGTCCCAGCACTTAGCACTGCGGAATGACAGCTTGTTCTGTTTCATCACAGCGCCTTCATTGAGAATTCAAGGCGGACTTGTTATAGGCATTTTCTGTGAGTCAGCACATACACGGCTACCTTTGAGAACTCAAAACTAGTCCACTAAAGTGTCTTGTTTTGTATTTCCCTACCAGAAAAAAACAGCTGGTTTACTGACTCAGCTGGTTTACTGAATTCCCACTCTGGTTTGTGGCTAGTTTTAGAAGGGTTTTGTGTTCTTTTCAACTCCTCAGACTAGGAGACCAGGTGGCTGCCCAGCTAAACTCAAGATTGGCCAGGCTGGGCGACTAGCATAAACCAGTTAAAGTGCTGCTATTATGCCATTTTTAAGATTCCTAATAATGTTTTGGGAGTCTCCTACAATAGGTTTACATGAATGCAAGGTCAAACAACGCTTTCGTTTTCTCAAAATATGCATTTAATTTCACCTCATTTTCCAACGATTCTCAAACGATTTGTTCGAAGCAGCTCTAAAACCCTCCTTTCTGTGAGCCTACTCTGCTCTGATTGGCCAGATGGCCCAGTCTGTCGTGATTGGTCTGCCGTGTACAGCGCATGTTGGAAACGATATGCTCATTGGCATAGTTCTGTATTTTAAACGCTCGATAGAAAATATAAACATCTATTATTTATCATACTTACAGTTTGAGATTCATTGGAGCGAGCTGCTCCAATAAACTGGGTACTGAGCCATTTTTCATGAGCAAGCATTATGTGAATCCTGCGATGAACTCTCCAAGATTAGTGAAACAGTCGTACGTACAAACGACGTGTTTAAGGGGGGTTCAAGTTGTTCGCGGCCGGCCAACACAGAACATAGGTGTGATGTGTCATGGAAGTGGGATTTGAATTAATAATGACTCGTTTACGCTGTATAGAGTCTATTCTTTGGTTTCAGAGACAATAACTTCCTTTATCGTGCACTTTTGGCTTTACGACTTTGCAGATTGTTTGCATTTGCATACAGCTATGTTAAACACTGCATGAAAGGCAATATTCGAAATGGCATAACTGGCACTTTAAAGCTGCAATGTAATGGAAGTAGCAACAGATCTCTTTTTTTATATTGTGACATGTGGATTAACGAAAAAAAAAGTAGGACAGTACTTGGAAGTCTGTTGTTTCACCGAAAGATCAAGTTGATATTTTTGATTTTATTTTTTTAGTTAATCATATGTATGAATGAATTGATCACAGTAAGATGAATTTCTATTTCATGCCAACTTTAAGACCAGCAAACAAATAAGTTGTTGAGGGTTGTATGAGGATAGTTTGATCCTACACTCTCGCAATTGCAGATTCTTGCAGATTTTAAATAGATAATGCATATAAAAGGAGATTAATGTCCTTTCATTTCATTACAAGGAATGCAGTCTGCTGTCTATCTGTAAATGTTTATTCAATGATGTAAAAATGGAGTTGCTTTGAGAATAGGTGATTATTGTTCTCCTGAACAGTTCCATATGTCTGAGATTGAACCGAGAGAGGACTATTGTCCTCCTTTTGTTAGGACTCAAATGCTTGGGCAAATCTTAAACACATTTGCTTGAATTAGAAGACGTGAATTGCACATATTTGACATCAGTTCAATTAGCACACAAATGAGCCTTTTCTTGCAAACTGCAAGGTTTTACTTGAGTCGTTTTCCTTTTTTTTTTGAGTGCTCTAGTTCAGGGTTTGTCAACCCGACCTTAAAAGAAAACGAATCACAGTCTTCTATGCTTGTATTTTAGCAGTGGCTGACTAAATAGATAAGGCTATCTCATTTTTTGTTACCATGGTTGTTAGACTAGTACAAGAAACAACCTTCTAAATGTGGGTGGCATTTTGTCTTGGCCCAGGCTCTGTGGTAATGCTGTTTTGAAAGCCCTCACTAAATGTTGTGTTTCCTGTCAGTACACACAAACATTGCCCCAATCCAAAACCATAGAGTATAATAAATCATTGTGTTCTTTCCAGACTGAGAGCATGTGGATGGGGGCTCTAGTGTTTTTCTACTTGGCTAATAGAACACAGGATGAACGTTTTTATTTTATGGACATACATCAATTAAAGTGCATATTGCAGGTTAAAAATTTTTTTCAAATGAATATATAACCTTGTATGATAATACCATATGAACCGTTAATGCACGGTAATTTGAAAGTGTTTTACAAGACGTGAGGGCACAAATTTAGAAGAAAAAGTGACCGTTTCCCTGGCAGATCTCAAAAAGCGCTTTTCTTCAACATTGCATCATATTATGTCACAAGATGGAGTCGTGTGCCTGGCTCTGCTTTGAGCGGGTGTGAGTCAGTGTGTTTTCTGTAGTTATTTTTCTTTCAATTTATCATCGTCATGGTAAATTATTGTGTTTGTGGAGGTTGCACAAACTCCAGCCTATGTCAGGACATCGAGTCCACAGGTTTCCTAACAAGAAATAGGACGGTATCTTCCGGGCCTCGGTGCGTTTGTGCAGCTGAAGAGATGGGACTTCACTAATGCATCTGCTTCAAACAACGCAGTGGTGTGTAACTTAGCAATCACTTTATACCGGAAGATTATCATCAAGGCGATATGATGCAGTTCAACATGGAATACCGAAGCAAGAAGCGAGTGAGACTCGAGCTGGTGCGGTTTCTTCGGTGCACGCAGCAGCTTCAGCGGCTCCCGGTCAGACATGATGCTCACAGATCCGTCAGAGATGCTGCTCCACGAAAATGTCAACTGTGCACCGTAAGTCTTGTTTTTTAACATTTGCTAACTACCAAATCAGTGAACATAATTATTTAAATAATGAGACACAACGAGATGTATATAAGTTGTTGTAAAGCACAGCAGCTAGCTTGTAAGCATTAGCAATATCGTTATATTTTTAAAAACCGTGTAAATACGTTACCATATGAGAAGGCATAGCTGGTAAGTTAACCTCAGTTTGCTAATTTTATAACCATCAAGTCTAGTGACTGCTTAGTGACATTGTTTGCACAGCTAATTGGTAATTTTTGTCATGTGGTGTGTTTATAAAGGCTTTGGAAGATGGGAGTGTGAAGATCTAAAGCAGTGGAGGCCAGCTGTTATGAACCACCTCTACTGGACTGCAGCTTCCACTCCTAATGGAGATGCAGATGTGGTGGAGGCCAAGTGGAAAAGCATGGTCAGCAGTGAATGTGATCTAAACTTGTGTTTGCTTCTCCCAGCATATGCCATCTGAGAGAGGAATACTGCAGGTCACCATAGGCTCCACGAGAATACAGCACAGTCTTGTCTTCCACTACATGTGCTCCTCTTTCCAGATCCCTCCAGAGGATCAACAAGATGAGGCTGTTGGCGTGTATCTAGCACAGCATTCACGATTTAACACACGTTAACAACACATTAGTGTGGTACCCAGACTGAAAGTTTGTTAAATGTTTTTAAATGGTTCAGATGGTATATTTTTCTTTCGGTAGTATATATTTGGTGCATATATTTATCCGTCCGTCGCGCCGCTTCACTGGCCGCTTATGTGAGTGGGGTGTAGTGTTGGATATTAACGAGCGGGACATATATTAGTTTCTGCTTATTAGTTCAATACTCATAGATGACCAATACTAGCTTTGCTATTGCCTTATTACATATCGTTAGCTAACGTGTGTAACGTTATATCTGTAAGCTAACACTGGTCTCTCACCAAGACACCTGCTCTGTTCTCCTTGCACATCAACTCAATTTGTCTCCTCTGACCGTTGTTCTGTCTAATCCTGGCCTGTCCCTGCTCTCTTGGCTGCATAGCAGGCTCATAATTTTAATCTGTGGTCCGTCATACGAGTGTAAATAAACATTTAAAATTTCCTCAGCATCCGAACTGTCATTGTGATACATTGTTTTCCTATGGTTAAAATGGGCCGCTCTCCCTCTCGTTACGTTACTTCCGGTTTCGGCGGTTTTCAGATGCGGAAGTAAAATTATCTCACAAAAACGACTCCAGAAGCCTTAATAGCGTATTTTAAAGTATATTTTAAAGAAAATCTAGTTCCTACATTATTTTTCTATACATCGACTCACTGGAGTCTCTAACCTGGAATATGCCCTTTAAATTCCGTCATGTTCCCTCAGGGCCTTCAGACCTATTTCTTTTATATTAATTATTCATACTTATTTATCTAGGCGGTAGTTATTTTTTGCCATAATGGTTTTAGTAAACGCTAGTGCACAACACTCAATGAAGATGACCATTCTGATAAATGGAGTAATGGAAGTCCAGCAGAAGACTTTAATTGCAAGTTCCTTAAAAGGTACTTGAAAGTTGGTTGTAAGTACACTGAGGCTCTGTTTCAAAACCTAGTGAGCTGACTTGTAAGCCAGAATTCTAACGGAAATGTAACTTAAGTGACTGATTTGGAACACTCTAAATAGAGCTATATTTGACTGTAGCATATGGCTAACCGCATAGTACTCTAATAAGCATAAACATGCATATCACACTCAAATGTGGTAAAATAGTTTTAAGTAATATATGTACTTGAAGGTTGGTCTGAGGAGGGGTAATGGTGCAGAACTCTTAGTCTGCCACAGCTGGACTTGGTTTAGGGTTTGTTCTCCCTCTCTGAGGCAAACTTCAGGGTGAAAAAGAAGTGGCTGTACGCCAAATGTTGTTTGGTGGGGTCAAGTTTAGGCTTTGCGACCCCCAAATGATAAGGTGAGGGTTCAGGGAGAAGTCAGGAAGCCAGTGTTTTCAAAAATTCCTGTTATTTGGTTTTTTCGATCCAACCATGAGTGCACAAGCTCCCCTGTAGCTGCACAGGGAGGCCAGTGCAGAATCAGATAGAGTGGGGTCCACTAGTGAAAAAATGCTTCTATTTGTGCTATTCTGTTTTTTTCTTTACAAAATGTATTGTCAGCGTAACAAATTGAATGAAAAGTTTATTTTCAAGTTTAAATTTAAGTTCAGAACATCTTAGTTTTTAGTTTGTTTTTGTATTTTCATTTGAAATGGTGCACAATACATTTTTTTTTTTTTTACTACATTTAATACACAGTGTAACTCAAGGCCTGCACTCTAAAAATCTCTTTATTTTAACAGGAGATAAAAACAAATGACAAACGTTTCGTCTTGCTGCCTTCGTCAGTGTAACAAGATCTCAGTAACTCAATGATTATATGAAGATCAACAATGACCCACAGGTGGTGGTAATTAGGTTTTCAAGTTCACAGACTCCAGATCAGTTCTGACATCAACAAATTACAAAAAAAAACTTCAACAAAAATCAATGGGGACAATAACAGATCAGGCAAAAACATGCCGTTCATACACATTGCCTCAGACGCCTCTCTTTGTAAGAGTCTTTTATCAATATCTCCACCCCGGCGAGGATTCATTATTTTCTCAATTCCTATACATTTCAGTTGTTCAATACTATGATTATATTCAGTAAAGTGTCCGGCCACTGGAGAAGTAATATCATGTCTACGAATTGCTGATTTATGTTCACTAATTCTAATTCTCAATGGCCTCGAAGTTTTTCCAACATACATCAAAGGACATGGACATTGAAGTAAGTATATTATATTATTAGTAGAACATGTGATACAAGATTTGATATGGTATGTTTTATTCGTCAGTAAACATGTAAACTTTTTGCATTGTAATATCGAAGAAGATGATGTACAATTTCGACATGAAAAACAGCCTTGTATATATATTTTCTTTTCATCACACACTACATCTGATTTAACTAGCATATTTGCCAAATTTTAAGATCTTTTGTAAGTAAACATCGGAGGTTGTTTGAAAACATCTTTTAAAAAGAAGGATCTGACGCTAAAATAAATATTTATTTATAATTAAATACGGATTTAATTTGATGGCTATTTTTTGTGTAGGTTAAAATATAATTTACTGAAAATTGTTTCTTCGGTTGTTTTTTTTTTATAGTTCAATAACTGAAATCTCAGATTTTTTTACTTTTTCAACTGCTGAATGAAACCAAGTTTGTGGATAACCTCTTGAACAAAAACGATTCTTCAAAATTATAGACTGTTTCTCAAATTCCTCTTCTGAATCACAAATACGTCTAACTCTAGAGCTGACTTAATGGTAACCCTTTTTTCAGAGGCAGTGGGTGATGACTATCAGCAGACAATAATGTATTTTTGTCTGTTGGTTTACGGAAAACCGGGGTGGAGATCTTGTTGTTTATTTTTGATATAAATACATCTAAAAAATGAATTGATGATAAATTACTTTCAACTGAAAATGTAATAGAACCTAATCTTGAATTCAAAAACTGTACAAATTCAAACAAGTCCTCTTCACTTCCATTTCAAAATAATAAAACAATCATCAATGTATCTTGCCCAGTACTTAATAAAACTTCCAAAAGGATTATTATTGTAAATAAAATCCAATTCAAATTTACCCATGAACAGGTTAGCGTAACTTGGTGCTAGAGGTGTGCCCATAGCGGTACCTTGTGTCTGGAGTTAATACTCTTTGTCAAGCAAAAAATAATTGTTAGTTAGAATAAATTTGGACAAATCCAGGATGAACTGTGAAGCATTTAATATACACACTACTGTTCAAAAGTTTTGGGGTCAGTAAAATTCTAAGGAAATTAATATTTTTATTCAATAAGCACATACAAAATTGATAAAAAGTGACAGTAAAAGCATTTGTAATTTTACATTAATTAAAAAAAACACAAAAAAACTATTCATCGAAGAATCCTGGACATTTTTTTTTAATTAATAAGCATCACAACTGTTTTCAACATTGATAATAAACCATTTTTCTTGAACACCACATCAGCATATTAGAATCATTTCTGAAGGATCATGTGACACTCGAAGCTGAAGTAATGGCTCTTGAAAATTCAGCTTTGCCATCACATTAATAAATTGCATTTTAAAATATATTAAAATAGAAGACAGTTATTTTAAATTAATATTTCATAATATTACTATTTTTACTGTATTTTCATCAAATAAATGCAGCCTTGGTGAGCATAAGAGACTTCTTTTAAAAACATTGACAAATCTTACTGACCCCAAACTTTTGAAACATTATTTAAATCAGAAAATTTATGTCCATAATTTTTCTTTATTTTAAATGGTTGAAATCCCAAAACTTAAATTTGATTTTAAATACCAGATTTTCAGAGTTGTCTCAGATATTTTGTATTAACTACATCTGTGCTGCCCAACACTGATCTGCTTCTGAGAGAGACCGAATGTTTTACTCTGAAATTGTAGCTGTAATTTACAGTTCTGCAAGTTCTCTTGGCAAGAACCACAAGCCATCTATCAGTCAGGCACATCAGAGAGAGCTGATGTCATGCTTCTGTATGTACTGTACATACAAGAGAGAGCAGAATCTTCCACATTAAGTGAATTCTGATTTTTACTTGCACTAGTAACATTAAAGTCTTTGCAGAAAAGCTGCATGCACTATTTAAGTTTAAACAACATAAATTTGGAAATTACCTTTTTAACTTTTAGAGGCACTTAAAAGCTTTATCACCATTGTCTGAGGCTGAACATTTTCTTAATGAGTCTCTTGCCTTTTCTTCCATACTCTCTCCATCTCTCTCATTCTCTTTATAACAGCAGACTGCTATTACAAATTATTAATACTAGCAAGCCTTCATGCTCTGCAATTATATGCTACATGACTGTATGAACCACAAACTTCTGTACAGCAAAAAATCTACTACCTAATTCAAGACGAATGATGGTTCTTACTTCAGAACTGGTCACTTTATAAAATAAATATAAAATAAATAAAACTGTTCCATTTAACTTTTTTTTGTTAGCTGCATTTGTTCTGGTCTTTTTGAACTTATATTCTTACTTATTTTAACTTATATTGCATATAATAGTTAATGAACCTTTGTTGGTCAATCTACTGATATACTTAAGAATATGGCAAATTATTATCGGATGCTCTGTTATGTGAATAAAAATTTCATCACTATTCAGATATGGTTTGGTTTTCTTAATGACATTTAAATACAACTATTAACATATCACATCTGTCATCTCTTATATTTTGATTTATATTTGCTAGAAAAGTCCAAAAGAAGGTAACAGGCAAGCAATAAGACATTTATGTAGTTAAGCTGCATGGAGAGTTCTGGCAATTATGATGCAATGAAAAGAGCAAATAATTCAATTGTTGTTTTAATTAACCAATTAGTTTTTGATAAAGATGAAAGGCAAACTCAAATCTACAGTTATGAAAATTGATACAGCTGATCTGGATCAAAAAATTCTAACCGAGTATTAGTAAGCATTCTAGGAAAAATGTCAAGGTAGTATGTACCAGAGATGGGCACTCGAGTTAGTGACTCGGACTCGCGTTACTTCAGACTTGACTTCAGACTCGACCTGAAATGACTCTAGACTTGACTCGAGGAAAAGGACTCGTGAATAATTTAAAAGCAACTCGAGTCTTTTATCCTTAAATGCTTATTAAAACAGTTAACAGTTAACAGAAAATCGCAAATATAGTTATTTTTCTTATCTATAACCCAGAGGTGTCAAACTCAGTTCCTGGAGGGCCACAGCCCTGCACAGTTTAGATTCAAGCCTAATTAAACACATCTGATCCAGCTAATCAAGTCATTTACACTTATTTGAAAACTACATGGTACTTGTGTTGGGGCAGGGTTGGATCTCTGTTTGACACCCCTGCTATATAACCTATGACGTTTCTGATCTACATTTAGCATTATTAATCTGTAGGCTAAGAACATTTAAAAAAAAAAGGCAATTATAATTTGGAAATTTGTTGTTAGATGGCTAGGATGGAACTTAAACTTTGAAACTGTTAGTTATCTTTCTTTTCTGTTCAAGATGAGAACGTTTGACTATTGTAGCTACATTGTTTTTAGTAGATCCTATTTTTAAGTAAAATATTAAAATAATATAGATTTCAGGAGGAACAGAAACAGTATTTATTTTATTTTAATTAATTAATTAATTAATTTTTTGTCACATGGCCTCGCATGTATCTAAATGTAAATATACAATACCTGTAAATATGTATTCCTTTTTTTTTTTTTTAATGTCTGGACCTTTGCTTGGAAGAAAATATATATAGAGGCTGCGCCTCTTGGAACTTTAATTGAATACCCCTGACTTATATCATAAAGAAATGCTTTATTTGTATGGTTTTGTAATATCTGTGTCACATATTTCGTTATGTGTCATGGTAGATCAGATTTTTATAGAATTTGATTACGGTAAAACTGTGAACATGGTAATGGATTACAACATATAAGTAACAGGCTTGATGTACATTAACCTTAAATTTTACCTTTTTATTTATGTTTTATTTATTTATTTATTTATTTTTTTTACAAAGCATATCATAGATGATGTTTTTTTGTCAATAGCCTATAAAATAGCTTCGTAAATAGGAAGGTTTCAATATATGAGGATTTTGAATGGGATTTTTTCAGCGAGCCATTAAATGACTTGAGACTCGACTTGGACTCGTGACGAAAGACTCGAGACTTGACTCAGACTCCTGCGACAAAGACTTCAGACTTGACTCGGACTCCAAGTTAAAGACTTGTGAACGTCTCTGGTATGTATAGACTCCACACATTGGCGTGTCCCAGCAGCCCCCTCCATGGTAGAGCAGTGTCTGTACGTCAGATGAACTGATCACCCTGCAGGCAGATAGGAGGGTCAGCTGGGTGCAGGTTTAAATGGATGAAGATGGGGATGATTAGCACAAGGGGCTCTACTGAATATGTAGCACTGCATTATAGATGCTGATGTGCTTCGATTGCATGGTGTTTTCTGTGTCAACAAGGTCTCTCTCCTTCCCCTCTTTATGTCTTTCTGTCTCAGCAGGTTGGTGACAGCACCATAAGGAGTCTGTGTTCCTGCACAAAGATTAAGCATGTGACAGTGTTTGTCGAGTTCATATTTCAAACCGGGAGACATCCTCCGTTCCTGAGAATGAACTCAGTAGGTTGTTTATTTTAGAGTTCAGTGTAACTAATACTTAAAGATAAAGTGTGCATTTTCTATGCTATTAGCAGGACCAAACAGAATAGCCAAAATATGTATGTGCATATGAAAAAAAATTAACAAATTTGATGTTATTACAATTATATTCTGCTTTTTAAACACTAGTCAAAAATAGTTTAGAGAGGTTAATTACAAATGATTTTATTTCATTGACAGAAAAGATATAGTTTCAACCAAATATGTTAAATATTTAAAGGATTTTTTATGTTTTCACACTATGAATTGGTCTTTATTTATGAAGAATGTGTAATGTACACTTACGTAATTTTGTGATTAATAACTGTTTTCAAACAGGTTTCCTCAATTTCCCCATCTACCATTGTTTGGACAGACAGATGTTAGTTATGTCGGCTTAGATTTAATGCTCAAACAAACCAGAGAACGCCACAGTATTAACACTTTCTTGGGAAATCAACCTACAAATAGCTGACATACAGTGACTCTTCTCATCGATCTAGGGTAAGAAAAATAATTTTACTTTACACACGCATCGGCTGTAATAAAATCCTTTTGGTAATGCGCTGGTAATTATGGAAAAAAATGAATAGCTTGTTTGAAATAGCTTTAGCATAGTATTTAAGCCACAATATAGTTATGCTGTCAGTTGAGAAAAAGCAGATGCATTCAAAATAGGCAATTACGTTTTTGGAGCTCTCTGAAACTGGCAGAGAAGTTTTTTCCACAAATCCTTCTTGGACCATTTCTATGGAGGAGTTTTGCTGCTTGAAAATAAAATGAAGGAATCAATTATCACTTTCATAATTCAAAAATAAAATTGTGAATAAATCACTAAAGCTTTTGTTGTAGTTAATTGTAGCAATAAAATACATTTAAATGTATTTAATGTTTAAAATAATAAATGCAACAAATACATTAATAATTTTATATTGAATTTTATCTAAAAATAATATTTTGGAGAATATTTTGGCCAATTGTTTTTTAATGCAGTTTTACTGTTGCATTTAACAATTCATCAATTAACTATTTATTTGTGCATTTTAGCAACATTTTATTAATTAAATGTAATGTGTTTTTTGTTTAGTTGAAAACTTTTTTTATTTTTTTTTTAAATTGTTTGAGTATTTAATTTGTATTTTATTTATTTATTTATTTATTTTACAATAAAATGATTACAAAATGTCCTGGTTTTCCATATGTTCCTCTGTCTGGATATGTTTTAATTAGAACTTCCATTTTATTCCAAATTATCCATTTTATCTAAAAAAACGACAACAACAACAACAACAACAACAACAACAACAAAAAAAAAACAGCATGATTGGTAGCTTTGTTCTCTTCCATCTTGGAGATCTATTGGACAGACATGATCTTCTGCAGAGATTTGTGGTTATTCCATCTGTCCTGTATTAGGGCGTCACAAGCCGAGCGCATTTCTCAAAGGACCTCCAAATCCATCTGAGGTGAATGTGCCTCCTGCAGTTAAATGAATAAAAATCAAACATTTAAAGAGTGGTGGGGATGGGTATGGTGTAGCAGCATGCTGTTGTGGTGCAGGCTGCTGGATGTCGTGGAACTGAATGACAAAGTAACTTCTTCAAAGCCTTCTGGGTGGATGGAGCAATGAGAGTGAGAGGTGCTGATTTAGAAGGCAGACGTGTTATTCGTGTGCAACATCATGCTGCGTTAAAGGCCTGTGGGATTTGCTCAGTCTCTCTGTCTCCTTGACATCTCTCTTTCTTTCTCTCTCTCTCTATCAGCTCTTTTGATCTGCTCTATTCTGTGCGGATGTTTCACACCAGCTGTTTGCTTCCCTTTGAGAATAATTCACAGCATGCAGTCTAAATTATGAAATGAAGACTGACTAGAGATAAGCCTAACAAAATTGACATTATATTGCTTAGTGTTTGTTTTGCTTTTTAATCAATGAGCAAATATTTTTAAAGATAAAGAGGTAGAATTGCAGTAGTCTTCTGCCTTTGACAGGTCATCAGCCACATTTTACATTATACACTACCACTCACCAAGGCTGCATTTATTTGATGGCATATAATCAATATAATTTAAAATGCAACCATTACTCAAGTCTTCAGTGTCAACTGATCTTTCAGAAATTGGGTACTCAAGAATTATTTCTTTTTATTATTAAGTTAATTTATTAAGTTAAAAAAAGTTGTGCTGCTTAAAGGGATAGTTCATTAAAAAATGAAAATTATGTGATTAATTGCTCATCCTCATGTCGTTACAAACCCGTAAGACCTTTGTTCATCTTTGAAGGACAAATTAAGGTATTTTTGATGAAATCCGAGAGCTTTCTGACCCTGCATAGACAGCAACGCAACTGACACGTTCAAGGCCCAGACCATGTGACATCAGTGGTTCAGCTTTAATTTTATTAGGCTACGAGAATACTGTTTGTGTGCAAAGAAAACAAAAATAACTTTATTGTTGAACCAGGGCAATGAACTAGGAGAGATGGATGTTCTACATCAGAATACTTGCTGACCCCAAACTACTGAATGGTATTTTTAATGCCCTTTAGTCATGACTGTTTTCACAATATAGCAGTTTGTCATAGCTTATTGCTTAATTATACATTATACTTTCATTGTGGATCTTTCTGAATTCTGGGAGCAGTTCCTTTTTCCTCTAGGGATGTGTTTGCAGTCATCACTCATAGCATGAAGAAAGAAAGATATTACAGTCCCTGGTGTGGAGACTCATTGTAGACTGAAGATGTATGTATTGCAATAAAATATGACCATCACAATAAAACCATGTTACTGTAAGGAATCAATATGCAAAGTGTCCACTATACAGTACTTGAATAAGAGTTTTAAGCTGCTTTTTCACTATTGCTGACAATACAGAACATAAGTCATTCATTTCCAAAGTAGAGCAGTATGTGAGCTGCATAGAGTTCTGACAATATGCATATGTGGAATTTTCAAATCCAATTTCAGCTTTGGATGTGTTGACATTTTGTGTCTAGACCATATGTGACTACCAGACCGGATGTGAGGTATTCTAATCAGATCTATGAGATTAGTTAAGAATAAAGTGAGAATTACCAATATTTTTCCACTTAAACGTTATTCTTTCTGTAAAATGGGCTATGAATAATTATGTCTGAAATAATTATTTTGTAATTGTTAAACCATTGATTAACACTAGAAAACCTACTATGTTTTTCTTTCAGATGTACTGGTGGTCATTTTTTTTATGTAGATACATTATGTATTGATTTTACTATGATGAATAAGCAGAAGTGCTTCATGACAAGTTTGAAAGTTCCATGCAACTGTCACTAGGGGGTGAAATGCAAATGTCACACTATGGAAATTTAAAATATGCAGAAGTGCAAATGAGTTTTGAAAAGTAAGATTAGCTATAGTGAATAACATTATAAAAACATTTTTTAGTTTGTTCATTACACAGTTCTATCATATGACTAGAAGTCTTTGAGTCTGACAACCCTTTTCATTTTCATTAAACAGAAAAGAATGTCCATTTCATCCATCAGTATTTCATCTTTTGTGTCCACTGAGGAAAGAAAATAATACAGTTTGGAATGACATGAGGGTGAGTAAATGATGACCGAATGTCAATTTTTGACTGAACTGTATTTTTAAGCCATATCTGTCAATGACTTTCACTTTTAAACTGAACTTTAACAAACTTCATATGTTTTAAATACTCACCTGGCATGTTTTTTCTATACATGCGAGTGGGACAATATGAAAATATTAGTGCTTGTACAGACAGATTCTCTCTCCTTTTTTCATTTTTTGGTCTGATGACACAGCAGAGTGTGGAAAGATGGAAATGGGTGGGTGAATCAATAGGAGATAGAGAAGAAAATAAGAAAGAGAGAGAGAGCGCTGGCACACGTGATTTTTTTTAAGCTCCTAAGGCGTTTCTCTCACTCTTTCTCTACGCTCTCTCGCTCCCTGTGGCTCTCTTGCAGTGGTGTATAAAGTACCTGAAAGTCATACTTAAGTAAAAGTACAGATATCTTACCATAAAATGACTTTGGTAGAAGTTGAAGTCACCGTTTAGAATATTACTTGAGTAAAAGTGTTTAAGTATGTTATATTTATTGTACTTAAGTACGAAAAGTTTTTTTTTAATCTTAAATGTACTTAAGTATTGAAAGTAAAAGTACAAGTAAATGCAAAATGGAAAAGAAGAAAATATATATATATACAGTCATGTCCGAAAATATCGGCACCTTTGGTAAATATGATCAAAGAAGCCTGTGAAAATTAATTTGCATTGTTAATCCTTTTGATCTTTTATTTAAAAAATTCACAAAAATCTAACCTTTCATTGGATAATAAGAATTTAAAATGGGGGGAAATATCATTATGAAATAAATGTTTTTCTCTAATACACAGTGGCCACAATTAACGGCACCCTTTTATTCAATACTTTTTGAAACCTCCATTTGCCAGTTTAACAGCTCTAAATGTTCTCCTATAATGCTTGATGATGTTAGAGAACACCTGACAAGAGATCAGAGACCATTCCTTCATCCAGAATCACTCCAGACCCTTTAGATTCCCAGCTCCATGACGGTGCTTCTTCTCTTCAGTTCACCCCACTCATTTTCTATAGGGTTCAGGTCAGAGGACTGGAATGGCCATAGCAGAAGCTTGGTTTTGTGCCCAGTGACCCATTTTTGTGTTGTTTTTGAGGTTTGTGTTTGGATTATTGTACAGTTGGAAGATCCAAACATGGCCCATTATAAGATTTCTAACAGAGTCAGTCACTTATTGAATTTTTATCTGTTGGTATTTGATAGAATCCATGATGCCATGTGTCTAAACAAGATGTCCAGGACCTCCAGCAGAAATATAGGCCCACAACATAAAAAATACAGCAGTATATTTCTTTGTACACATGGGGTACTTTTTATCCCTGTGTTCACCAAACCCATCTTGAGTGTTTGAAAAAGCTCATTTTTTAGTTTCATCTGACCATAGAAACCAGTCCCATTTGAAGTTCCAGTCGTGTCTGATAACTGAATATGCTGGAGTTTGTTTTTGGATGAGCTAGGAGAATTGTTCTTGAAACCCTCCCAAACAACATGTGGTGATGTAGGTGCTGTTTGACAGTTTATTTATTTATTTATTTTTTAAGCTTTTCTGACCCCGAGACTCAACTATTTTCTGCAATTCTCCAGCTGTGGTCCTTGGAGAGTCTTTAGCCTCTCAAACTTTCCTTCTCACCGTGCATTAGGACGATATAGACACACGTCCTCTTCCAGGCAGTTTCGTAACATTTTAAATTGATTGGAAATTCATAATTATTGCCCTGATGGTGAAAATGGGAATTTTCACTGCTCTAGCTCTTTTCTTAAAGCCACTTCACTAATTTTTGAAGCTCAATTATCTTTTGCTGCACATCAGAAATATATTCTTTGGTTTTTCTCATTGTGATGGATGATTAAGGGAATTTGGGCTTTGTTTTCCCTCCTATTTATATTTCTGTGAAACAAGAAGCCATGGCTGGATAATTTCATGTTCATAATCACCCTGGAGTGCTCAAAATTGTGAATATGAATGGGAATACACTTCAGAGATATTTTACTCATAAGAATTTCTAGGGGTACCAATAATTATGTCCAACGTGTATTAGAGAAAAACATTTATTTCATAATGATATTTCCCCCCATTTTAAATTCTTATTATCCAATGAAAGGTTAGATTTTTGTGATTTTTTTTAAATAAAAGATCAAAAGGATTAAAGGGGGAAAGGGAAGTGGTGTGTGGCCAAGTATGGTGACCCATACTCAGAATTGTGCTCTGCATTTAACCCATCCAAGTGAACATACACCTAGTGCAGTGGGCAGCCAATGCTGCGGCGCCCAGGGAGCAGTTGGGGGTTTGGTGCCTTGCTCAAGGGTCTCACCTCAGTCATGGTATTGAGGGTGGAGAGAGTGCTGGTTATCCACTCCCCCACCTACAATCCCTGCCGGACCCGAGACTCAAACCCACGACCTTCGGGTTACAAGTCCAACTCTCTATCCATTAGGCCACGACTGCCCCAGAAACAATGCAGATTAATTATCATATCATATTTTTGGGTAAGAATAAGAAGCACTTAGTGTCTTTCATTCCAGCATAAGAAAACATTTCTGGAATCTGCATCTGAAAAGCATTTAGATGTATTTACACAATTTAATGTATCTCAGAGGGGACATGTATGCATTTAAACTGCAGTTACAGATGCATAAATAGGCTTAATGTTTTGTTTTTAACATAAAACATTGAATTCTGATATTTAAAATAATTTAAAACATGAAAAAAATATTCAAAATGTGAAATTAAAACCGCCAGTAGGTGGCAGCAAGTGACTGTTAATGAGTGAGTCATTGAGATTCAACCGATTCATTCAAACGGCTGATTCATTCAGGAATAAAGCATTTGACTGTGTTAATGAGTGAATCACTGAATCATTTTTATCAACCGATTCATGAACACAATAAGTAAACACCGTCCATTGCTCAGAGATGCAAAACAGTGCTGTGATCTTTGTTTGGAACTATTTTCGTTGGCAAGATTGAGCAAAAACAAACAATATTATGTCTAAAATGTATGTCACTTATTGCTTTACTGAATAAAATGATTATTAAATGTGTTATCATGCTGATATCTGCAGAAAAACGGTACTCTTTGTGTGATATAGATTGCTAACTATATTAAATAATATAAATATAAAAAGCATACAGACGCATTTTTGCCGTCTACAATTTAGAATGCCTTGAATTTTGAGTTTTAATAGATTAATAAATTACGTGCGTGCACTCTGTGTGTGATTTGGTGATATAGCCTACTCGATAATGTCAGATCACACATCATTACAACACTTACCATATTTATCGCAGAAGATATACTGTATATCGCACACCCCAGCCTCGACTTTAATTGGAAAAAAACGAAATTATCCGCGGTTGTGCACGCACTTGTTTGCACATGAGCAAAGGTGTTTATACGAGTCTTAAGCCTGAATACACTACAATATTTTTGCCTCGATTTTCACCCGATTTTACAGTCTGAACAAATTGACGCTAGTTGAGGAAGGTCAGAGCCAGTCTGCAGATTACAGCTGACAGATTCCACATAAAATCGGGTAGTGTATGATGGTCACAGTCTCCGATTTTTTTAGCTTCAGACTTTGATTCCATCCAGTAGGAGGATATCAAACATGTTTGATATTTTCAGCTGATTTTAGAACGCATATTGTTTTCATTTGTCATGCGTTTCCTAGCAACAAGTCGCATGTTTCTGCCTGAGTTTGTTGTGATCGGAACGACTTTAAAGTCTGGTAGTGTATGATCTTCGGTCGTGTAGTGTATGATGCCCAGTTTTCCTTTGTCACTATTTACAACGTTGGTAAAGGCTTGAATACACTACACAACTTTTAAAATCTGAACAGATTTTTAAAACACTAGGCATCATACACTTACCAACTTTGTAAATAGTGACAAAGGAAAACTGGGCATCATACACTACACGACCGAGGATCATACACTACCAGACTTTAAAGTTGTTCCGATCACAACAAACTCAGGCAGAAACGTGTGCCTTGTTGCTAGGAGATGCATGACAAATGAAAACAATACGTGTTCTAAAATCGGCTGAAAATATCAAATATGTTTGATATCCTCCGACTGGATGGAATCAAAGTCTGGAGCTAAAAAATCGGAGACTGTGGCCATCATACACTACCCGATTTTCTGTGGAATCTGTCAGCTGTAATCTGCAGACTGGCTATGACTTTCCACAACTAGCGTCAACTTGTTCAGACTGTAAAATCAGGGGAAAATCGAGACGAAAATCATGTAGTGTATTCCAGGCTTAAGTGTATGATGTCTAGTGTTTTAAAAATCTGTTCAGATTTTAAAAGTCGTGTAGTGTATTCCAGCCTTAACTTGCAAGCGCCAGACCACTGATTCGTCAAACCTGCTTTCCTGCAGTCCGTATTCTTCTGACATCTGACTATTTTGTAGTAAGTAACGAATAACGCACTGGCGCCATTGTCCTGTGGCTGCCGTCGCATCATCCAGGTGGATGCTGCACACTGGTGGTGGTTGAGGAGAGACCCCCTACATGATTGTAAAGCGCTTTGGGTGTACGACAATACACAATAAAGCGCTATATAAATGCATCATTCATTCATTCATTCATTCATATGCTTCGGGGTATCGGAGTAAAAGTATACATTTTAATTAGGAAATGTAGTGGAGTAAAAGTAAAAGTTGGCTGAAATATAACAACTCAAGTAAAGTACAGATACTCCCAAAAAATACTTAAAGGGGTCATATAATACGATTTCACCTTTTTAACTTTTGTTAGTGTGTAATGTAGCTGTGTGTGCATAAACAACATCTGCAAAGTTACGAAGCTCAAAGTTCAATGCAAAGGGAGAAATTGTCTTTTACAGAATTAGCATAGCATCGCCTACAGCGAACGGCTGGTAAGGCACTACAACAAAATACTTCCGGGTTTCTGACATCATAAACCCAGATAACCCCGACCCCCACCCCCGGGAACATGCAACAAAGGGGGCGAGGCCATGCTGCGCTGCTTTAGAGAAAAGGAAGAAAACTAGGGGTGCACGTAAAAATCTATTCATATACTGTATGAATCGCGATTCTGTCTTCTAACGATTCTAATGGATTCACAACACAAGTTTCAAAATCAATGTTCTAAAGCAGCAGTTCTCAATACTGTTCCTCACGTCGCCCTGCTCTGCATCTCTCTCTCTCTCTCTCTCTCTCTCTCATTCAGATCAGCTCAGCTGCTCCAACAATGAACTGTTCCATTTATACACTTATTTTTACATAGCTATGACAAGCGTTAAACATGGACGCACATGAGGTTGGCGTACTGTATTAAAGCTTTAATCATAATAAAACCGTATATTAAAAACTAACATAAGCAGTAGCATAATAACTGCGTATCTAAAAGTATGAGACAACAACAAACAAAAAACATAGGCCTACCATTAAAAGCCGTGCTTGCAAAGGTTCTGTGCGATCCTCTTCACTAATATCCTCTGCGTCTCAATCGGGCTCAAACTGATAAGCAATATAGAAGATGCTATTGTTTACAATACAACCGGAACACATGCCGCTGAGCTGAGGGGCGGGACGTTTAGACACGTACTAGAGGCGGTTTAGCCAATCGCAACGCACTGGGCCAGCTAACCAGTCAGAGCCCATTGCGAATTTCTGAGGGAGGGCCTTCAGAGAAACAGGAAATCAACCGGCCGTTTTTATGCTAGCTGAAAAGCAGTGTGCAATACAGGTAAAATATGTGAAAAATGTGATTTTTTAAAAAACGAAGCATGAACACATTGCTGTGCACCCCATAAACACAATCAAACCTTCGAAAAAATCCATTAGACCACCCCTTTAAGTACTGTAACGAAGTATTATTACTTCGTTACATTATACCACTGCTCTCTTGAATGGCTGCATGACAGCAAAGAAGGTTATTCTTGGCAAGTTCTCTCCTCCCTTTCAGCAAAACAGCCTTTCCTGCGCTGGCCTGCTCCAGCCTGTCTGGGGCCCCTCTCCCTCCATTTCTCTCCCCTTCTTAATTTTTTTTTTAGCATTCTCTCATTCTTTTTGTTTACCCACTCACACTTTCTCATTTTTAACATCTCTTTTTGCAATTTATATTCAACTCTTCCCACAGTTTTCCCCATATTTCAGCGTCTCATTATTCTAAAGTTCACTTTTCTCATTTCCCCTTTTCTCACCATTGAAAGCCTTTTCCTTTTCACACAAAATAAAATGAAGAAGTAGTTAGGTTTTTCAGTCCACTGTTGTCCTCATCTTCAGATTGATTTGGATTCCTGCTCTCAGGGAGCCGCTGAGGGCCTGGGCGCTCTGAGACGTGCTCAATATGCGTTCTGCTCGCCTACGAAGGATTAAAAAATTCTAGGCAATAATTTAATACAATGGAAACATACCCAGTGATAGATGTGTTTTCATCGCTATAATTCAAAAACAGATGAGCAAAATGAGGAAAAACTTCAGACCTGTTCTTAAGGGAGACCCTTTTAATTCAGACCCCTACTCCCTTCCACTGAGACCAGGCTCTGCAATTTTCCATCAGGGAGAATGGCTCAATCATTCAAGGCAATGGTGGGAATTTGACAGTATGAGTCATGTTGCCTTCCATAATTTTGTGTAAGTCAGTTGATATACAACCACATAATAAATAGCAGAGAATTATGTCATATTACATTAGGAGATCTTTAAATTCGTAAAGTTGTGATGGAATTCCTATAAAAGAAATAAGTACCATGTGCAAATTTAAAACCCATATGGATAAGTGTTTCAGTGTTAAAAAAAAAGAGACCTTCAGTGTTAAAAAAAAAGAGACCTGATGAAGAATTTTGCATCTGTCTGTCTGTCTATCGTTCTGTCTATCGTTCTATGTCTGTCTAATATACAGATAGATAGATATAGATAGATAGACACTGTCTGTGTTTATCTATCTGACTGTCTGTCCGTCTAACTATCCATCTGTTGTTATATTGTTCTATCTGTCTGTCTATATATCGATCTATTTTCTGTATTGTAGCTGTCAACAACAATCCATTCTCATAAGATGCAATCTTGTATTGCCTTTGAATTCATATTGTTTGTCTGTATACCCATGCTTAAGTCTTAGGCCATCAAATAAGAGCAGACACCTGCAGAGTGAGGAAAGAAAGTGTCCAGAGACCCATTTGAATCTCATTATATCTTTTCTAAAGCAGACATCCAATGGGCTGTTGGTGATGTGCCTCTAAGGGAAATGAAAGATTAACTGCACTTTGTCAGCTGTTAAAGTTTTACAAAAAAAAAAGGCTCTAGACATCCATTACCCGTGGCATCAGAGAGAGAGAGAGAGAGAGAGAGCAAAGTTCGCTTTACAGCTACTGCACTGAGGTTAGATCAGGACCCAAGCAAATGAACTAAATGTCCTCAAAAGTCCTGAGTGTTTATTAATGTATGTAGCAGATAGTTAGAAAATTTGCACTGTATACAGTCATATTGCAGTTAGGCAGTATTCTTTTGTCTCACATTTATTCATCTTTGGTTCTATTTTGTTTTATTTTTATTTTTTATTTATTTATTTTTTTGCACCTTCATTTGGTAATTTCCCCCTTTTTTCAAAGAGAAAAAGTGAGTGAATGAAAGAAAAAAACGTGATATATATTTAAACTAAATTATGTTATTTCTTAAAATGAAATGAAATAGTCAGAAAAGTAGAAGTCATCTATATTTAAAGATACTGCAATTAAATATTCCTTGTTATTGCCCTTTCAGACAGTACTTTTTCTTAGCAGAATACTTTCATTTCTTGCACTTAATAAACTGTGACTAAGCAGCAAATAGCCCATGACTTTAATAAAAATCATGATGTTGAGAAAAGACATGCCGCTTTTTGGCAGACTGGAATCCAAGATGGCAAGATAAGCAAGAGAACGCTATTGAGGAGTAGAACTGATAGGAAAACATCCTAATAAAACCACCCTCATCCAAACAGACCTTCTAATTCTTTCTTTTCTTTTTTGCCTTCTTGGTTGCCTGCTTACTTTTTACTTCTTTCTTTCAGGAGTAACAAAGTTAATAAAACTGAAAAAATACACTAGTATTCAAAAGTTTGGGGATTTTTTTTTCTTTTTTAATGATTTTGAAAGAAGTATGGTCACCAAGGATGCATTTATTTGATCGAAACAAAAGTACAGTAAAAGTAAATAACTGTTTTATTTTTTCATTGATTTTAAAATATAGTTTATTCCTGTGATTGCAGAGAATTCAGCAGCCATTACTCCAGTCTTCAGTGTCACATGATCCTTCAAAATCTCTCTCATGTACTGATTTGGTGATTAAGAAACATTTCTTCCTATTATCAGTGTAATAATCGAATACATGTTGTGATTTGTTAGACGGGTATAAATAAGCTTAGTTTACCACGGCAGCAGTCGCGGCAGCCCTCGTGTGAAGCCCTTGTCGTGTGAAGACCGAAGAGTGTAAAGACCATCGACTCTACCGTGCGACTCCACCGGGCAGGGACACCAGCAAGGGATATAAGTATCACTTTTTATTTATCCTCTTTCCTATTACTTGTTTCACTTCTGTTTTATAACTAATTCTTACTATGTGTTTTCAGATCACTACTCGCAAACCTCGCATCACACACTGTAGGCAGCGCAATCCTAACAACCTGCGCACTTTGCCTATGTCAGCTAATACACTACTTTCTTTTTCTATTGGTCTCTGGAATTGTCAGTCTGCTGTCAACAAAGCTGATTTCATTACTTCCATTACTAGTCATTCAAGGCTAAACCTCATGGCCCTGACAGAGACTTGAATCAAAACAGAGGACAATGCTACACCTGCAGCTCTCTCCAATAATTTCTCCTTTTCCCACACCCCCCATTTAACTGGAAGAGGTGGAGGTACTGGTCTGCTCATTTCTAATAATTGGAAATTTACTCCTTTACTATCTCTGTGTATCAACAGCTCCTTTGAATCACATTCGGTTACTATTACCTACCCTCTAAAAATCCATTTTGTAGTTGTTTATCGACCTCCAGGACCACTAGGTAACTTCGTGGAATAATTAGATGTGTTGCTCTCAACCTTTCCTGAGGATGGTACTCCCTTAGTTATACTTGTGAGACTTCAACATCCACCTCGATAAACCTCAAGCTGCAGACTTCCACACTCTGCTTGCCTCTTTTGATCTCAAGAGAGTGTTAACTATGGCTACTCACAAATCAGGCAACCAACTGGACCTTATTTACACACGACACTGCTCCACTGATCATGTGCTGGTTACTCCACTGCACACCTCGGATCACTTCCTCCTCACTCTTAACCTCGACATGATCCCTGACACAACACATACCCCTCCACATGTCACTTTTCGACGTAACTTACGCTCACTCTCACCCTCCCGGTTATCTGCTATGGTTTCATCTTCGCTTCCTCCCTCTATACAGTTATCATCTCTTGATGCTAACAGTGCTGCTGATACTTTCTGTTCCACTCTGACATCTTGTTTAGATACTTTCTGCCCTTTATCTTCCAGGCCAGCCCGTACCACCCCTTCTGCCCCTTGGCTATCTGACATTCTCCGCGAACATCGTTCTAAGCTCAGGGCTGCAGAGAGGATATGGCGGAAATCACAAAATCCTACTGACCTTAATTTATATCGATCACTCCGCTCTGACTTTTCTGCTAATGTCTCTACTGCTAAAAGAACATACTATCACGACAAAATTAACAATTCGCCTAACTCTCGCATGCTCTTTAAAACATTCTCCTTCCTCCTTTGTCCTCCCCCCCCCCCCTCCATCAACTCTAACAGCTGACGACTTTGCCACATTCTTCATTAATAAAATTACTAACCTCACTGCACAATTCTCCACACCACAAACTGTCAAACACATCTTACCATCAAACATACACTCGTTCACATCCTTCTCTCCACTCTCTGAGGCAGAAGTCTCTAAACTCATCCTTTCCAGTCATCCTACTACTTGTCCGCTTGATCCTATTCCATCCAATCTCCTTCAAGCCATTTCTCCTGCAGTTGTACCTGCACTCACTCACATCGTTAACACATCCCTTCACACTGGAGTTTTTCCCTCAGCATTTAAACAGGCTCGTATAACCCCACTTCTTAAGAAACCCACTCTTAACCCAACTCTTTTAGGGAACTATAGACCGGTTTCCCTTCTACCTTTCATTGCAAAAACACTTGAACGAGTTGTGTTCAACCAAGTCTCTGCCTTTCTCACACAGAACAACCGCCAGGACCGTAACCAATCTGGCTTCAGAAGTGGACATTCGACCGAAACTGCCTTGCTCTCAGTTGTTGAAGCCCTAAGACTTGCAAGAGCGGCTTCCAAGTCTTCATTACTTATCTTGCTGGATCTGTCCGCTGCTTTTGATACGGTTAACCACCAGATCCTCCTGTCAACCCTATTGAGAAAGGGCATCTCAGGAACTGCACTCCAGTGGTTTGAGTCTTACCTCTCAGATAGATCCTTCAAGGTATCTTGGAGAGGTGAAGTATCCATGTCGCAACATCTAGCTACTGGGGTGCCTCAGGGCTCAGTCCTTGGACCACTTCTCTCCTCTGTCTTCATGGCATCATTAGGTTCTGTCATTCAGAAACATGGCTTTTCATATCACTGCTATGCTGATGACACTCAACTCTACCTCTCATTCCATCCTGATGATCCGACGATAACTTCTCGCATCTCAGCATGTATAACACATTTCTTGCTGGATGAAGGACCATCACCTTCAACTCAACCTAACTAAGACAGAACTGCTTGTAGTTTCAGCAAACCCATCACTTCATCACAATTTCACCTTCCAGTTAGGCTCATCAACCATTACTCCTTCAAAAACAGCCAGAAACCTTGGAGTTGTGATTGATGATAAACTGAATTTCTCAGACCACATTGCTAAAACTGCCCGGTCCTGCAGATTTGCTTTATATAATATTAGGAAGATCAGGCCCTTTCTTTCGGAATATGCAACACAACTCCTTGTTCAAGCTCTTGTTCTGTCCAGACTTGACTATTGCAATGCTCTCTTGGCAGGTCTTCCAGCCAATTCCATCAAACCTCTACACTTAATCCAAAATACCCCTGCAAGATTAATCTTTAATGAGCCGAAAAGAACGCATGTCACAGCTCTGTTCATCAATTTGCACTGGCTACCAATAGCGGCTCGCATAAAATTCAAGGCATTAATGTTTGCATACAAAACCACCTTTGGCTCTGGACCTCTTTACCTAAATTCAGTACTTCAGACCTATGTGCCCTCTAGAAGCTTGCGTTCTGCAAGTGAACGCCGCATTATTGTGCCTTCCCAAAGAGGCACAAAATCACTTTCTCTGACTTTTTCATTAACTGTTCCCATCTGGTGGAATGACCTGCCCAACTCAATTCGAGCAGCTGAATCCTTAACCATCTTCAAGAAATGGCTAAAAACCCATCTCTTCCATCTTTATTTGACCCTCTAACTCTAGCATTCTCTTTTCTAATTTTATTTTATCTATCTCCTTTCTTTTTATTAAAAAAACAAAACAAAACAAAACACACACACAACACACACTTGACCCTCTATCAATTGCATATTTATTCTCTAACTGCTAGCTTTTCTTAAAAAACTAAAACACTAGCTTTTCTATATTCTATCTACTTGTTTAAAAAAAAAAAAAATAAAATAAAAAAATAAAAAACCTTGCTACGTGTACTGCGTTAGGCTAACCGAGACTTGTCATATCGCTTGCATGTTGTTGCTCTTTTGTTGGTTTTGATTGCTTCTATTGTCCTCATTTGTAAGTCGCTTTGGATAAAAGCGTCTGCTAAATGACTAAATGTAAATGTAATAATAATTTCTTTTTATTATGAATGTCATGCTGCTTAATATTCCTTATAGAAATCATTGTACTTTTCATGATTCTTTGATGAATAGAAAGTTCGAAAGAATAGAATTTATTTGACAGAAATCTACAAGGTAATGTAATTGTTAATGCATGCTATAGAAGGCAGCTGTCTATGTAGGCATTATGCAGCAAGGCAGTTCGGTAGGCTTTAAAACAGAGCTGCAGTACTCTAAACTCTCTATTGAAAATACATCTAGCTTACCAGTCAAATCTTTTGAAAATAATTTATGTTAGCACTGATGCTTATTGAATGCATTTTAAATAACCCTTATGGTGCACTTGAGTTATTGTCTGAACCTCACTTTATGGCTTTAAAGGAATAAATACACCTTCTCTGTTTGTTGTAGGTAATCAAGGACTTGAGGACACCTGCCAATGTGAAGATGAGTGATAAACATATGGCACTGCTGTCAAATAGCAGGCATGATGAATGACCTACTCAAGCTGCGTTACTGCACACAGCAGCCTTTAAGTGCTAGTTTGTGAATTCAACTCACCGCTGTCCACATCACTCAAACGGTGAATCTGATGTGTCGGAGTGGGACAGAAGAGGTGGGTGGGTTGGTTTTCATTGTCATTAGAAGTCCGTCCTTGGGTCTGAGACATCTGTCACTTTGAGAGGAGTTGCTCGGCCAGTGGGAGACAGCTTTGAGGTATCATGGCAGTGCAAGGCAGCGCTATCAGTCTCAAGCAAAATGATTTTCATAGGGTGGGTAAAGGCTATGGATACACCCTTGGTCCAAAATTAAAGGGATAGTTCACCCAAAAATGAAAATTCTGTCATTAATTACTCACCCTCATGTCGTTCCAAACCTGTAAGACCTTTGTTCATCTTCGGAACACAAATTAAGATATTTTTGATGAAATCCGAGAGCTTTCTGACCCTGCATAGACTGCAACGAAACTACCACATTCATGGTCTAGAAAGGTAGTAAGGACATCGTTAAAATAGTCCATGTGACATCAGTGGTTCAACTGTAATGTTCTGAAGCTACGAGAATACTTTTTGTGTGCAAAGATAACAAAAATAACGACTTTATTCAGAAATTCTTCTCTTTAACAGTCTTTAACAGTCACCACATGTGAGGAAAAAAAATGGTAGTTTTAAAATATAAAAAATAAATGAAAAAAGACAAAGTATTTTTAAAATAATATTTTTTCTAAATAAAAAGAATACAATTTTTTTGGCAGATAAGAAATATTGGTAAAATTTTACAAGAAGGTTCCATTAGTTAACTATGTTAGTAAACATTAACAATGAAAAATAATTTTAAAGCATTTATTAATGTTAAGGTTTCAACATTTGCTAATACATTATTAAAATCAAAAATTGTATATGTTAATATTATCTAATAGACCGGAGCTAACATTAAATAACAATGAAAAGTTGTTTTTATTATCTATCATTAACAGATTAATAAATATCGTAACAAATGTATAGCTCATTGTGAGTTAATGTTAGTTAATTCATTAGCTAATGTAACTAATAAGACCTTATCGTAAAATGTAAACCAAAATATTTATGGCCAGTACGTTTTCACCCGCCATTGATTTTGTACCATTGGACCCTCACTGTGAATCCCACCCTCTGTGTATGTTTCTAATCAAAAAATATGACATACAAATTGTGAAAAGTGATTTGTACAAGGCAATGACAAGTAACAAATGATCTCCACCTGCAATTGGGAGCGACAGTAAATATGGAAATTCTTCTGTGGACGTTTTTGCTTCGAGTTTGTAGTTGCTGGTGTGATTAAAGTGAAAAATGAAAATGATAATGGCTCAGACTGGTTCAGCTGTCTCATAGATTTGCTGTGAAATTGAAAACAGAACAGATGAGCGAATTCCTAATCAATTACAAGAAATGATGTGTGAAAGAATGTGTTTGCACAGTCTTCTCTCACAGACACTCGTCCACTTTCAATTTCCACCTCATTCCCTCCGTTTGGTCTTCACCTCTTTTCTCTTATGTGGGAGGAGAGTGAGGGAACGGGGCCTTGTGGAAAATATGAATCCTATTTTACTGAGATGCCTTACAGTAAAGTGGATTTCAGTCCCACAGCCAGAGTGCCTTTGATCTGTTCTGTCCATTCGTCTCATTGGCTTTTCTGCCAGCGGAGCTGAGAGGGGCTAAACTAGCCATGCTACAGTGACAGGACGCTCTCAGCAGGGGCTAAAGTGTCCTCATGCTAACCATACACACGTGCTTTCATTCACATGCCAGATACTCAGTAAATGAGAAAAACATACACCTGTTTGTTAGGCTTAATCTGGCAGGGACTGTCATTAGGCTTCATGGGCACAAACTGAGCTCAAGACGGATGGTAAGGCTGTGGTTAATTTAGCTCTGTTCCAAAACCTAGTGAGATCCCTTCATAGGCAGCATGTTAAGACAACACCGATCAGGGAAAAAAACACATTTTGGCCAAATTCAAAGGTGGCATCTCATGTATCCTATGTGGAGATCACAATCCCATAATGCACTGTTGAAGTTTATTAAAAAAAATCAATCCAAGATAAATTGGATCACCTCTAGTAAACTGATTCTGCACAAAAAGTGACATACTGTATCTGTTTGGAAGCATTTTATTTTGAGATATTTGTTTTGATATTATGTATAGCACATGCATAATTGTAAGAATTTTATTTTGATAATATTTAAATAAGATAAAATATATTTAATAATTTTATACACACAAAAACAACCATTTAATATTTTCAAGAGTATTTTTTTTTTTCAAATTGCTAAGAATCAACATAAATCTGTTAATTGTGAAAACAATTGCATTTAATCAGATTAAAAAGTATGAATATGGCTTGCTGGGGAACAATGAAGATTCAATTAGTTAATGTATGAATTTGAAACTAATTAAATGTATTCATAAAATACAGTTATTTTGTATTAAAGTAAATTCAGTTTATTCGTACAAAAATTTCACTATTATAGAAATAGCATACTTATGTATGACTGACAAATAGGCATCACTACGTTTATTAGTTTCTTTGTAAAAACTGTGTACTACAAATGGATATAAATTTTATATGTAAGTTTTATTTGATATATATTGCATATTTAAAATAGTGTTAAGATTGTATTGTAAATATGCTCTAATATATAGTAATTTATACAATAATATTAAAGTAATATTAAAAGTATTTTGTAATATTGAAATATGATTTGTAAGAGTCCATAAATTATAATAATTGTAATAATCAATCCAAGAGAAATCCATTTTGATTGAAGTTGAGTATTCCATCTCATTCATCACCCACCAGATGCTGTTTTCAGGAAACAGAGTGTTCTTCATTGTCACTCCTGGATCTCTGTCATCTCCATGAAGGCCACTGGGCCCAAACACGTGCACCGGCTGACAAGTGTTCCACCTCTGCATAAGGACAGCCAGCGAGCCCAGGGCTGACTTAATTGAAATGGGCAGTGTTAGGACCGAAGTCAACACACACTCACATTCATGAAGGTCCATGGAATGAGCCAACTAATGGAAGACCAGCTGGCTAGATTCTTCATAAAATAGGGGTAAATAATTCAGCTTTAAAGAGAGAGTGTTCCTCAAATAATTTAAAAGGCTGTGGCTCAGCAGAATTCCAGTCGTCAGCCGTATAGTAGCGGCATAAAAATAGTTTTTCTTATTCTATGAGTAAAATTTTTGTCTAAATGATTCACAACACACAAGTCAGATAATTGTTTTAATATATAGTTGCTGATATATGGGTACAAAAATACAAAAAAATTATATATATATATATATATATAATTTATTATTATTATTTCATTGCTTTGCTGTCTTCAGGTTTATCAGTTTTGGACAAGATTTTTCATTTCATCACCAGGGTTTTCCTGTTCCAGAAACTGATCCAGTTGCTAAATCCAGAGTGAAAAATTAAATCCTCATTTACTCATCCATCAAGCTGAGCTTCATTCATGTTAATGTGTCCCACGGTGAGATCTACTCAACAGCCTCCTTCGGTTTGGGCATCTTGACTGATTGGGATTCCATGTCTGTATGCATTACATTCAATCTGTGTTGAAACTCAAGCATCGAATGTCTAAATTTGCTGGTCTGAGCCATCCCTCGGCAGGCTTTAGAAAGCTGCTTGCAATGTTGATGCTGATTGTTTTGAGTGAAAACAGATGTGGTTTCTTCACTTCTCTCTTTCTCTTTCTCTCTCTGATGAGGCAGGCTTCGATCACAAGGCTCACAATATTGTCTTTCTCAAACATCCGGCTCTCCAGGAGGTCACATCTGACCAGGCCTCCTCTTCTGTCACTGCTCTATGTTGTAGAAAACATATGAAGTATAAACATAAAAGAATGTTTTTTTTTTTCCTCCAGGCCAATGAAGCAAGATTTCCAGAGCGACGAGGTCGACACGTTTGCCCTGCAGCAAAAACGAAACGCAACACCAAAGCAAAACCAACCCCACCAAAGCCGCATTATGACCATGATTTTCACGTCTGATTATCTTCAGTTAGATCTGTTCAAAAATGCTTGACAGATCTCCAAACACAAATGTACACACATTAAATCATTTTTCACAAAGTCAAAAACCTTACTTTGAACGCTGGACCACCGTGCACCAGCTTAGGCTTTGGCAATCAGTCACACTTTCCCATTTTGTTGGATGAAAAATCCAAGAGTATTGTTCAAAAACAAGCTTTACTGGTCATTTATTTCCCCTTAGCAGTGTCAAGGGCTCTTAATGGGAAAAAAATGCCTGTACAGCAGGGAAGAACTCAAAAGCATTACTTGTAGAGGCTGCAATGATGTGATTTTATATCTTTATTTTTTTGCTGTGTGATTTGTTTACACAGGCTCATATATCTCCTGACTCAGTGCACATGTGACAGGGGTCTCGCAGGGGCCCCTAACAGAGCTCAGAGTCCCCTGTGTACCAAGAGCTTTAATCAAAGTAGGACCATTCCACAGTTTCACACTTCACACCTCTGCTGTGACAGACAGGAGACCTCCCGAGCCCTTCTCTGTAAGTATGTTTACATGCAAGTTCAATTTCAGTTGAACTATTAAAAAAAATAATTTGTTTTCACTTTGGATTTTTTTTTTTTCTGTCAAATGTTATTTTATTTACACTACTGTTCAAAAGTTTGTAGTCATAGTAGTTTTTTTTTTAATTTTGGAAATAAGTCTCTCATATAATTGCAATGTTGCAATTATTTGATTAAAATACAGTAAACAGTACTATTATGAAATAATATTACAATTTTCTATTTTAGTGTCTTATTTTAATATGTAATTTATTCCTCTGATGCAAAGCTGAATTTTCAACAGCTGTTACTCCAGTCTTCCGTGTCACGTTAAAAAAAACACTTCTATCTTATTAACAGTTGGGCTGCTTAATATTTTTATAAAAACCTGTTATGCTTTTTCAGTGTTCCTTTAAGAATAAGACATTACATTTGAAATGTATTTTTTTGTAACAACATCAAAGTCTTTGCAGTTACTTTTAATTTAATGCATGCTTCATAATTTGTACTTAATAAATTATTAGAAGTATTATTTTTTTTTTAAAAAGTCTGGTACAGTATAGCTTTAAATAACAACAACAACAAAATTAAATAAATAAATAAAACAGTAAATTGTTTTTTTTAAATGTCATGTACATGTTTTAGTCCGGCTAAAATTGTAACTGTTTTTTTTCTTTGTGAAAAACATGTATAGCATGTATACACGTCAATTGGACTACAACTGGCCAAAACACTCTGACAACATTTCCTTCAAAAAGTACAAAATGTAGGTCTTGAATTGGAACATATTTCTTATTTTAGCTTGTTCTGCTCAAACATGATCATTTTCGTTCTGTGCAACAGCACTCAGAGAATTTTGTGTAATTTTGTCCATTTTCAGGCCTCTTAAAAATTCAGAAGATGAAAAATAATGTAATTTCAAGGGAAATCGAGAGTGATTCCAATAGCGGTCAATAATGCAACTTAGGTTGTTTTTTTCCTTACTTTAGGGTACATACTGTACAGAAAATGCAGGAGCATTGACTCTTTAATTAAATCCTTAACTGATGTGGATCATTCATAAAAGGTCAAAATGGCAAACAATGTCAACAAACCTCTTAAGATACTGAAATATCTGTAATGGATGTCTCTGACTGAAGAAAGACCAGAATGTGACAAGACAGGAAATAAATATAAAAATGCCAAAGTAAAAGAAGTTTGAAATCATACAGTATATAAAGCAACAAAATGGTCATTTGTGATTGTTTACTGACCCTCTTTCTTTTGTCATGTTATGCAGACAGCAGAAGGCACTTATGGACACAACCTTCAGGTGACATACGTGCACCTCTGCACCCTGGCTCAAGGACATCTAAGAAAAACCCATCTGGACCTTTCAGTCAGTGGACACACAGGAAGTGAATTATGAATAAGCAGTTTTTTTCTCTCATACTCAAAAAATCCATCTGGACCTAAAGATAAGCTGCAAAGTCACTGTTACACAATAACAAATTACAGTTGTAAACCAAAAGTGTGCTGAATGCTGAGTCATGTGATAACTAACACAAAACCTAATTCCGTCCTCCATTTTCCTCTGCTGACTGATGATAGATTGTTGAATGTGTCTTTTTTTCTCTCTGACTGTCACATTAAGCCTTTTTCCTGAATCATTTCTGGTTATTAAAGTGGCCCATTTGTCCTCTCCATTGGTGAGTGTGGTCACACGGCTGGTGACTGAAGTGCTCTTATGAACGGAGCGATGCCTGGACTGGGGTCAGGCCGGTCATGAGCATCTCTACTGTGCCATTTCTCCCACTTGCCTTATTACGTTGTCAAGACAAGGCGATTTAGTTAATTGCCTCATTTGGAGGTTGAAATATTATGCTGCAAATGTACTCTGTTATGGCCCTTTTTGAGTGCTTTTCTGGATTCATGATTTGTGCGGAATTGATTTTCTTCTCCATCTAACTTTTGCATAGGCCAGCTTGAATTTTGATGCACGTGTCTATTTAGATATTAGTTTTTCTCTCATTCTTTTATTAACAATATGTCATATCAGAGTGTTAATGTCTTCTTGTTGTGTTAAAGAAGTACCTGAAAAACGAATTATATTGTGTTTGTCCAAAATGACAAAAAACCTTAAATGGTGTCTATAAATGTGGTTTGTGATTCTTATTATATATTCTAAGTCTTATAATGTCTTATATTTTTGTTTAAGGAACAGACAAAAATTCATTATTATAAGTAAGATATAGAAACTTTACTGAGTACGTATATTTAAATAATATTATGGTATTTGTATGCTGCCTATTTTGGTGCATGTTAGACCCAATTCCCATTCATGTTATTGATACGGTAAATATATATATACTCCCACAGGCTTCACATCATTTTCTTCTTAGTAATTAAAAAAGCAGCTTGAATGGCACAAGCATGTCTGATTTAATCATATTTCCTGCTCTTGAAATCTTAGGTTGCGAGGTGTAGACGTGCAACGCCATTGCGTGGACCTAAAACAAACAGAGAAACAAACCTTACTGGAATTCAATTGTACACAGAGGTGCCACTCGGCATGAGAAAGTCTTGTTTTAGAAATCCATCCTGCAGTGCTCACTCTCGATAGCTTTCCAGTGGAAGAAAGCCAGGATTTCCTAATTCAGAGAGAATGGAGAGTTCTTAACAGATTGATCGGCAGCAGGGGACAGTCTATTCTTTAAATGACCACTCGGAGGGGGGGAGAAAGGTACTTCATGGATGTGTGTTTCTGAGAGGAGCCTCAAAGAAACCTTTTGTTTTGTCCTAGGTACATGTCAGGAGGAGAGAAGCTCTCTAAAGAGATCACTGCAGGCTGGCGTAGCTCCCCGTCATCATTCAGACAAACCATCTATCAGTTGTAGCTGTTCCTCATGGATCCCTTCTGTCTTGATATACACATGGGTGAGTCTGAAAGGCTGCAATGTGTTAGATTGTTTTCCGATGGGCTTTTTATTGCACTTAATTAACTAGCCTACAGCATTCAGGGGTTTAAGGAATTTTCTCGGTTCGGTGGTGAAGCTCAATTGACAGCATTTTGTGGCGTGATGTTGGTTACCACAAAAATTCATTAATTTTGGGTTATAGTGAGGCACTTACAATGGATGTGAATGGGCCCAATCTGTAAACATTAAAAATACTCACTTTTAAAAATTTAGCCACAAGACTTAAACACAATATGTGTTAGCGTGATGTTACTGTGAAAAAAAAAAAAAAAAAAAAACACTCGCTAACCTTTATTTTCCAATTTTACATTTATATTGTTATGGTAGTGAATTGCTGCAAACCCTTAACTACTGTACAAAATTATATAAAATCCACATTCTAACAGAAGAGTTAATAATGAGTGCTTTTTTAAAATGTATAACTTCAGATTTCTGATCCAAAAGTTAGTCTTGTTCACTTTCATTGTGAGTGTTTCGCTGTAACCTTAATTTTTATATTTAATTTTTTTTTTTTTTTAAGAAAATAAGGTAGTTGAAATGACCAACTTTCTGCCACAAATGCTTATGTTTGAACTTAACTTGTATTTAAACCAGAATATCTCTCTAATACTAAGTTGTATTACATTGCTTCTATATGCTACACTTATATTTATCCATTGTAATCATAACATCTGCATTTAATTAAGTACCTTGTTGCGCTCTAAATGTGTGAATGTTTGTGATAATTGCAGCTGGATTAAAGTGCTTCTTGGAAACCTTTTAAACCATTTGATAAATTCTACAGTACTTGAGCATTCAAGCATAAAGCTGTGTCACAAGGCGATGATGTATTTCCCAGCAAGTGATTGTTGGCATTTTAAAGTTGGTTTATGCCACTGGACGGTGACTGAGCGGGTTCGTTCTTGGACTTTATAAAGGTCATTCTTCTGGCATACTAAATCTTTCTGTGCAGGTTTCACTCCCGGCAGGAGCCGTGAATGCAATATCTTAGACTCGGCTGAATAACAAATATTAGTTGGAGAACCGCTGCTGCTCTTTTGAGCAATAAATATATACTCTTATACATTTATGTGCCCTGGTTTGTCCTAATGCAGAGTGTTTTGTGTGTAGCCACCTAAATAACCACAGGTTTAACATTTCAAGGGTGGACAGGCTGATCCTCACTGTTTTTTGTAGCAGCTGGACCGCAGGCCAGGCCGTTTGGCTGCGCTACCACTCTAAGGCCACGGATTTCATCCATTAGGACAAAAAGAAAGAGAAAATAGAGAGCAAGGAAAATGCTGAATTCAACCTTAACACATAAATATGAGTCTGACAGAGGTTTGGCAGACTGTGGCTCTCAAACCACTGGGAAGAGCCAGAGTGTTTGTTAAGAGAGGCTGTTGAGTATTGATTTTGCAACAGGCCTGGCACGGCGCTTTGGAATGTAGGCCACTGCTGTTGCAAAAACCAGAGAGTGTTTTCTGTGAGGCGCTAGTAGCTTCACGCTTCACCCTGAGCTGCTGTATGTCAGATGGACTCGACACTCAGACCTTTTAGAGAGAAAGGTATGAATCCATTGATTTTAATGGGGATAGTGCATTGCAAGAACATAGAGGTAAAAACACAAGGCTTTGAGAGCTTTCAGAAATCAAATTCTGAAAAAAAAATTTTTTTTGAGCTTCCTTTCACACCCTCAAAATGCATCTTACACATTCTAGCTCCATTAGAGGTGTCACTAGACACCCTTTGAGAGAGGAAGATTTCCTGACCTACCACTATTTTTTATTTTAATCATTACATTTAATCATCAGTAATCATTTGGTTGAGAGGTCGTTTTTTACATCCCAAATAGTGTTTTTGAGGGGCTAAATTGTATGACAAGATGTGGGCTAAAGTCTTCAGACTGCTGAAGCAGATAGATTTGGGTTGTCTTGCAACATCTCAGGTGCAAAAAATAACCACTAGTCCTTAGCTGAAAAATTGACCAGACATGCATGTTGTGGGTGCAGTGATCCAATAAGGAAAAACAATTATTTGTGGCCTATAGATACACATGTCAGTATATGCCAAAGCCCAGATGGATAGTGTGTGGGTGTTTGTGGGTTTGTTTAGCTATACTTTGGGGACACAATCCTCCTGGCGTAAATATACAGGTGCATCTGAATAAATTAGAATGTCGTGGAAAAGTTCATGTATTTCAGTAATTCAACTCAAATTGTGAAACTCGTGTATTAAATAAATTCAGTGCACACAGACTGAAGTAGTTTAAGTCTTTGGTTCTTTTAATTGTGATGATTTTGGCTCACATTTAACAAAAACCCAACAATTCACTATCTCAACAAATTAGAATATGGTGACATGCCAATCAGCTAATCAGCTAGACAGCAGAATTCATGGTTCCATTTATCACAGCAAGTCTTCCAGGTCCTGAAGCAGCAAAACAGCCCCAGACCATCACACTACCACCACCATATTTTATTGTTGGTATGATGTTCTTTTTCTGAAATGCTGTGTTACTTTTACACCAGATGTAATGGGACACAAAGCTTCCAAAAAGTTCAACTTTTGTCTCGAAACACTTTTTCACACATGGCCATATGGGTTTGGATTTTGTTTTCCCTTCATAAAAAAAAAACCTTCATTTAAAAACTGCATGTTGTGTTTACTTGTGTTATATTTGATTAATATTTAAATTTGTTTGATGATCTGAAACATTAAAGTGTGACAAACCTGCAAAAACATTAAAAAAAATCAGGAAGGGGCAAACAATTTTTCACACCACTGTATATACACATACACATACATATATATATACATACATACATACATACACACACACACACACACATATATATATATATATATATATATATATATATACAGGTACATCTCAATAAATTAGAATGTTGTGGAAAAGTTAATTTATTTCAATAATTCAACTCAAATTGTGAAACTCGTGTATTAAAAAAATTCAGTGCACACAGACTGAAGTAGTTTAAGTCTTTGGTTCTTTTAATTGTGATGATTTTGGCTCACATTTAACAAAAACCCACCAATTCACTATCTCAACAAATTAGAATATGGTGACATGCCAATCAGCTAATCAACTCAAAATACCTGCAAAGGTTTCCTGAGCCTTCAAAATGGTCTCTCAGTTTGGTTCACTAGGCTACACAATCATGGGGAAGACTGCCGATCTGACAGTTGTCCAGAAGACAATCATTGACACCCTTCACAAGGAGGGTAAGCCACAAACATTCATTGCCAAAGAAGCTGGCTGTTCACAGAGTGCTGTATCCAAGCATGTTAACAGAAAGTTGAGTGGAAGGAAAAAGTGTGCAAGAAAAAGATGCACAACCAACCGAAAGAACCGCAGCCTTATGAGGATTGTCAAGCAAAATCGATTCAAGAATTTGGGTGAACTTCACAAGGAATGGACTGAGGCTGGGGTCAAGGCATCAAGAGCCACCACACACAGACGTGTCAAGGAATTTGGCTACAGTTGTCGTATTCCTCTTGTTAAGCCACTCCTGAACCACAGACAACGTCAGAGGCGTCTTACCTGGGCTAAGGAGAAGAAGAACTGGACTGTTGCCCAGTGGTCCAAAGTCCTCTTTTCAGATGAGAGCAAGTTCTGTATTTCATTTGGAAACCAAGGTCCTAGAGTCTGGAGGAAGGGTGGAGAAGCTCATAGCCCAAGTTGCTTGAAGTCCAGTGTTAAGTTTCCACAGTCTGTGATGATTTGGGGTGCAATGTCATCTGCTGGTGTTGGTCCATTGTGTTTTTTGAAAACCAAAGTCACTGCACCCGTTTACCAAGAAATTTTGGAGCACTTCATGCTTCCTTCTGCTGACCAGCTTTTTAAAGATACTGATTTCATTTTCCAGCAGGATTTGGCACCTGCCCACACTGCCAAAAGCACCAAAAGTTGGTTCAGTGACCATGGTGTTGGTGTGCTTGACTGGCCAGCAAACTCACCAGACCTGAACCCCATAGAGAATCTATGAGGTATTGTCAAGAGGAAAATGAGAAACAAGAGACCAAAAAATGCAGATGAGCTGAAGGCCACTGTCAAAGAAACCTGGGCTTCCATACCACCTCAGCAGTACCAAGTATTGAGTACATATACAGTAAATGAACATACTTTCCAGAAGGCCAACAAGTCACTAAATTTTTCTTTTTTTTTATTGGTCTTTTGAAGTATTCTAATTTGTTGAGATGTTGTGAATTGGTGGGTTTTTGTTAAATGTGAACCAAAATCATCACAATTAAAAGAACCAAAGACTTAAACTACTTCAGTCTGTGTGCACTGAATTTATTGAATTTATTTAATACACGAGTTTCACAATTTGAGTTGAATTACTGAAATAAATGAACTTTTCCATGACATTCTAATTTATTGAGATGCACCTGTAATATAATATTTAAAAAAATAAAAATTACTTTACACTACCATTCAAAAGATTTCAGTAAAAAAGATAAAAAAGGAAGAAAATATATATTGTTAAATATTAAATAGCTAATATTTAAAAAAAAAAAAATTAAAAATAGCAAGGGTGCATTAAATTGATCAAGTGACAGTAACAGGGAAAAAAAACTTATTATTAGTTTTTTCAAAACTAATAATAATAAGATCCATTATTAATAATTAAGCACCAATAGTTAATGATAATAATTAGCACCAAATCAGCACATTAGATGATTTCTAAAGGATCATGAAAACTGAAAACTGGAGTAATGGCTGCTTGAAGTTTTGCCATCATAGGAATAAATTACTTTTTAAAACATTAAAATATAATATAGCACATTGTAATATTTTACATATTGATATTATACATATTATTACTCAAATAAAAAATTGTATTGTAGGGGTAGGGTAAATTTTCTTTTCGGTTCAGTCTTTATTAATAATAATATAGTAATTATTAATATACAAAACAACAGAACTCTATGGCATACCCTCATTTAGACAGCAGGGTAAAAGTGTTTGTAAATATATTCATTCATATAATTATCTGCTCTTTTCATCATCCTCATTGGCTATCACATGTCATGTGCTAAAGAATTAGCAGGCTATAATTTCACAAAGATTTGTTGATTGCAGTCTAGACCGGGCTTGACTTCAGCGTGCTTTGTCAGCTCATTTTCCTGTTTAGCAGCTCTCTAAATCTCTCCATCTGCCTCATAGCCACACAAATCCTGCTGTCTCATAAGTGACATAGTTGTCTGCCAACAGTATCAGATTGGCAACTACACAAAAACCCAGATGAAGGCATGTGGAAGCTTTGCCACACCCTTGGACCTTTTCATGGCTTAGAAAGCAAGAAAGGTTGTCTCTCTGCCAGAGCTTGTAGAAAAGAAAAGCTTCAAAAGCTTACCATTTTTGTCGTAAATGCAGAGCAGATTTCGTCCTTATGTTTATGCCGTCGGGTGTAATCTAGGCCCTTTCTTTAAAAGAGTCGTTTAGGGGCTCACTTGCCAGATCCAATATTAACTGGTTGATTTGTCTGCAGAATATTAGAACGATGTTCTTAATGGTTCATTAATATGTCTCTATGAAATTCTGACAGTGTGGCTGACTGTGCATTTCTATATACTCAGAGATTGCATGTCTTGTAGTGATAATTTGTTCATGCCGCTTTTCCAGCATGCATTACATCCTCTAGCCTTGATCTCTCTGCCCCATGTGTCCTTTTTCCGTGCACTTCTCTTCCTCTCTCACATCCTTCCTTCTCCCTGTATGTCTCAGGACGAGGCTCTATTGATTGTGGAAGTGTGTGACTGTAATAAACTTTGACAGCTCACCATGCAGGCTTGCACTGAGCTGGGAGGAGGGAGTCATGCGGCCAATCCATGGGGCAGAAGATCACGCCAGCAAAGTCCAAACCATCCTTCATGCATGGGTGCCCAACCTCCATGCAGTATAAACGTATACTGCAGGATGCATACTCTGATATCACCCAAACTTGGGCTATGAGTAGGTGACTGTTACATAGTACAGATATAACAAGTCCTAGGTTTAATGTCTCTGATATATATTATTTTGATTAGTTGGATATTCAAGGATAGAAGCTTTAGAATATGTTCTACAAAGCTACATTAGCATACTTTGCTCTGCTCTTTGAGAAGTACAAGTAACTTCTGTATGCCATGTGTATACTGATGTTATTAGAGATATTTTAAATTTATTTTATCAGTTGAAATTAGATAATTATGTGTACTCATTCCTCCCATTTTTACAATTTAGATTACAGATGTCATCTACCATTCACTTAGAACTGATTGATACACTCTTAGAAATAAAGGTGCTTCAAAAGTTTCTTCAAGTGATGCCATAGAAGAACCATTTTTGGTTCCACAAAGAACCATTCAGTCAAAGGTTCTTTAAAGAACCATCTCTTGCTTACCTTTTTATAATCTGAAGAACCTTATTTGCCACAAAGAACCTTTTGTGAAACAGAAAGGTTCTTCGGATGTTAAAGGTTCTTTATGGAACAATTTAGACAAAAAGGTTCTTCTATGGCATTGTGAAGCACCTTTATTTTTAAGAGTGTAGCTCACCCAAAAAATTAAAATTTTGTCATCATTTACTCACCCTCATTTCATTCCAAACACGTATGAGTGCTTTTCTTATGTTAAACATAAAAGAAGATATTTTGAAAAATGCTGGTAACAGCAGTTGATGGTCCTCATTGACTTCCATAGTATTTCTTTGCCTACTATGGAAGTCAATAGGGACCAACAACTGTTTGGTTCTTCAAAATTCTTCAAAATTCTTCAAAATATCTTCTTTTTTCCTCAACATAAGAAAGAAACTTAATACAGGTTTGGATGATTACAAAATTTACATTTTTGGGTGAACTATTCCAATAAATATAATGTTTATGTGTGCATATCTCAAAAATAATGCAATTAAAATTTCGCAATTCCTCAACTGACACTACTGTTTAAAAGTTTGGGAAAGAAAGTTTTTTTTTTTAAGTAATTATTAATTTTGTTCAGCAAGGATGTATTCATTAAAAGTGACAGTAAAGACATTTGTAATGTAAAGATTTCCATTTCAAATAAATGCTGTTCTTAACCTTGTATTCATCAGTTTTGCCATCACAGGAATAAATTACATTTTAAAATGCATTATAAAACTAAATACATTAATAAACCAATATAAAACAGTCATTTTAAATTGTAATAATATTTCACAATATTACTGTTTTTACTGTATTCAAATAAATACAGCTTTGGTGAGCCTAAGAGACTTCTTTTAAAAACATAAAAAAAAAAAAAATCTTACTGACCTCAAACTTTTAAACAGTAGTGTAGGTTAATTGATTTCTTTTAAAAAGATTAATTTTTGGCATTTTTTGCCTTTATTTTGATAGGACATTTAGTTGACAGGAAGCGAAGGGGGGCAGGATAGGTTCACGAGCTGGGACTCGAACTCGGGACGCCCGAAGCGCAGTGGTGCTATATGTTGGCACACTGCCACGAGGCTGTTGGTGCCAAAAATTGATGTTTTTTTAAATTACATTTAATATTTTATTACCAAATCTAAATGGTCAAAATAGATATTTCTTTTTCTTTGTTTTCATTTAGCCCTCAGTTAGGTTAATGCTTTGCCTGCTTGCTTAGCATAGAGCTAACTGCTGTTTTGATTAGCTAGAAAAGTGCTGTTCTTTCATCATGCGCAACCCTAACAACTTCCAGCACCTGTACTAACCAGCCAAACCTTGATCCCTTAGTTTAAATACACTTTTTCGTGGTACAGGCTATATTCTTACTTCAGATGTGGCTTTTGTCCCCCCTCAAGCTCAAAGTAAAACTCCTCCTGTGTGTGTACACTGCGGTTGTCTTTACTATCATCAGAACATGCTTTAAATTCAGAGAGGTGGTGTTTAGCACTCTGTAGATTGGTCTTTTAAGGTTGTGTAAATTCTCTGGTTTGGCTTGGTACACCACACTCAGTGAGCACTTAGGAGGTGCGCCTAGAGTGAACCACGATTGCACGAGTGTGCTTGCTGCTTTCAGCCAAGACTAATGAACTGACTTCTCTGAATATGTTCATCAGCCTCCCTATAAACCCCCTAAACCCTGTTTCCCATCCATTAGCTCCATTCAGCGGCTAAATCATAATGATTTCCAAATGTGCTTTGTTTGAACGCACTCACGGGGTCTACCAGAGTTGAATAGGTACTGCAGTATACTGCAAAAAATGTCCTATTTAAAGTAAAGACATAATATTATTCAAGGAGAAGAAGTGAAGACTGGTTTTTACCCACAGTGGTCAAAAATGAACTACAGTGAGATCAAACCAATTGACTGAAGATTTATATTTTTCTCTTTTTAATTCATAGCGTACACTGTTTTATTTAATTAATCAGTTATTCTTTGAATAATTATAGAATGGGCGGCTAGCAGGGAAGGGAAGGAGCAGTGCTTTCACCACATCAAAGTCGTCTGACAGTAATTACTGTCTATGAAACAATAAATAATGAAACAGGATCTATCTACAATTTACTTTAATGTTCCTGCATGATGTAATTCGAAATGAAGACAGTAAAATTATTTTTTTGTAGTGCAGACATCTTTGTATTGATCACAGTGAACTAATGCAGCAGTCCTGCCAAATTTGAGGAGAAATTAAATTAGAGGCCAGTGCTTAATGCCAAATATATTATGTGGTCTGGTTTGAAATACATGCAGACTGAAAAAGAGGCCACTACCTTTGAATTCAGTGATATATTTATGCATATCTCCTTCATAGTTATTTGGTGAAGTATGTAACTTATTTTATTCAAATTACTTGAAATAAAAACAGTAAAGGAATGTTTTGCATTCAATACAACTTAAGTTCAATTGACATTCTTTATTGCATGTTGATGACCACAGAAAATATGTCTCATCCCGGTTAGCGTACTTTGTACAATGTCATTGTACAAAGAGTTTGAAGGCCATAGATCATATTTTTGTCAACTTGAATTGAGTTTAATACATTTTACTTCTGTAATGTGATGAATTTCAGAGTGGATATTCAATGAAAACAAGTTTAGAGGAATGGATTATGAAAAGTGGTTGTTACATGCCAGAACGGAGCCAGACTGAACGTGAGTTTGCTAGAATGGCTATATTGTTTATGATGTAAATATTGTCAATTTTTATGTATATATGTTTGTGTGTGTGTGTGTGTGTGTGTGTGTGTGTGTATGCTTTAAAGTTGTCTGTTTATTTATTTATATAGGGCCCTATAAAATCTGTTTTATATTTTTTCAAATTCCGTTTTAATTTTCCCAAATTCCTTTTTTTTCTATTTTAATTTCTTCTGGATTCCATTTTTTTCCATTTTGGTCCATAATGGTTAAATTAAAGTTTATTAATAAAAAAGCATATCTTGAAATCATGAAACTTTTATTTTAGTTTATTGAAAGTTTAACAAAAATGACATTTTTAGGGCCCTATGAATTTTTTTTCTGGTGATCAAATGAAGGCATAATATATTAATTTCTTGTAATCCAATGAAAATTAAACCCTTTCAGTTTTTTGGCAAACAAAGTGCTACACAACAGGAGTATTGTCAAAACATGGGAGAAAAAAATTGTGATTATTCCTTAAAAAAATTTTTAATAGTAGGAGCATTACATTAAGACGTACATTCTACTGTACAAAATAATACAATTCCTTTTGTTTAGGCTATTGTGGCCAGTTTTCTACATTAAAACATTATGAATATATAGAGACAACAGGAAGCGACAAGTCACTGATGGACAAATTGACATTCGTGTTTATGTTTGTGTCCAATTGTATTCTGTAGTCTGGCTCTTCTCTCTTGAGGGTTAAGACTCTGGGCGGCAGTGACCCTGTCATGTCTAATTCACACTCAGCTCTTGCCAAGTGCCATGACGGCAAGGACGGCTGGTCTCTGAGAAGGTTAGCTGGCTCAGTTTTGCTGAGAATGGATATGGTAAGGAGGGAAACCACTGTAAGGGAAGAACGTAACAGTACATTCAGTGTTCAACAGTCAGAGAAGGGCATTTCAGACACTCTCCATGGGCTCGTCCTGTCCAGGGGACGCAGTGGCTATCCTCGAAATAGCATACTACCATATTACACATACTAATTTTGCAATATGTATATTAAACTTAGCATGTAATATTTTTACAATCATTTCATTTCTCTGCAGAAAAAGCAGATGTCCTAAGGTGGTTTGTTAATCTTAGCTGGTTTAAAAAAATCTTAACCAATCTAAGATGGTTTGCAAGTCTTAGATGATCTCCCATCCTGGCTAAGCTGGTATTTAATGAGTCAAAGCTGGACTAGCTGGCAGCTAGCTGCATCTTGTTGCTCTTGATATTCTTCAGTGCCTCTAGTAGTTTTCAGTTGTTTGTCCACAAGTGTAATGCTTTGATATTTGTTGATATATTGATCTGCAATGTTCCTTTGTAAATGTCTGAATGTGTGTCGATTCTCCTCTCCCATAATGCACTACCAGCCCAAAAGTGGCTTAAATTACATTTCGACTCTTTGTTGACTTTACTTAAAGCACAGTGGAAAATAGAGAGTTTCAGTTTATGCTGATGTCTAGCTTTAGGGATATTTACTTCCGGTCTGTACATTTCTTTCTCAGCAAAGGTCTAGACAGCCAAATCTTAGACTGTTTCAGTAGCTGTTTGGTCTGAATGGCTTTGAAATTAACAATGACGTGCATTTCTACATTGTGAACTCTCGTATGTATTATGCTAAAGTTGTTGGAAGATTTTATCTCCTGTAAAGAAATGTGTGTCTGTTAGGCCTGCAGGCATCCAGTGAAGACCACAGATCGCTTCTTCACAAACTTGAATAAGCACATAGAGAGATATTGTCTAACAGAGCTCATGTGGTAAATCTGTGGCTCACTTATCACTTCATCACTTAGTGAGATTCAGGCATAAAGTTCTGTATTAATCCTACTTTGTGATCAGAATCAGACGGTGCATGGTGTCATGGGAAACTACAGGCTCTGATTAGATCAGTGGAAGCTACTGCCATATCAATGACAATGTATGTATTAAGGTAAATTCAGTTTCACAAGAAAATAATCAACCAAGCTCAGAACTGTATTATACAATATATAAAAATGGTAATTTGTATGAGCCAATGCCAGTGCCAAACACTGTCAGTCAGTTTGTTATCAGCTGTTTGTGGCAAAGTCCTGCCCATTTATAAGCATGTGCAATCATCATATAAAGAAGCCAGATACAAAAATGTCTTAATTGAAAGAGACTCCTTATAGACTTCCAGAGAAGCATACATACATATTTAATTATTTGTTTAAATAATATAATTCATAAAAAATATATAAAAAAATTATATACATTTCTGTATAAATAATATATATAGAAAAAACCCCAGACCCCTTGACCAACAAAAATGACCTGAGGATGATGGGTGAGAGAAAATCAATCGTTACTGCTTCAGATCAATATTAATAATGGTGATGCTGTTGTCTGGCCCTGACCTAACAGAGACAAATGAGCAAAGACAAGTAATGGAAATAGAAGGAAGCCTGTTTTGAAGGGTCGTCTCTTCGCTTCAAGCGCTGCTGGCCAGAAGCTGAACAGATCAGGGTGAAATGTATATATGCAATAAGTAATGATTAGCGAATGAAGAAAAAATCAGCTTCAAGTGACTTGTACAGTATATTTTCTTAAGAAAAACGTTTCTAGAAAGTTTCTAGGAAAATCCAAAAATTTAGTCTTTTTAAAGACTATTGCCTGCTGAGATAATAAGCAGTGTAATGCTTCTTTTCTCCACTGGAGGTGAGCTTTGACCACTGGGACTTATTCACAGAGAGACTGATGTGTTTTAAGGGCATTGTGTTCATGAATGTATAAGTATGACAGTAAGTGGATATTTTAGGTGCTGTCTACTCACCATTTCACCATCATCTTTTACCAAAGCAAGCACTTTTAACTAAAGTGACGTTTGAAGTTACAACTGGTTTTATTTTCTTCACTTTAAGTTTATATCCAACATGAAATCAGAATCAACACTTTTCATTTTCTTTTTCATTTCTGGTCTTATTATGCAAGATTAATCAATGCTTGTTGTTCCAATGTAAAAAAAAAAATAGTTTGTCTTCATTTTCATTAAAAGTAATAACTTGCTGTTCCTCTAAAGCTATTAACATGTTCAGGAGATGTTACAAATCAGATCCTTTTTATCAGAATGTGGAAGTAAAATGGGTTAATATTGTATAAAATAGTTTAGTAATGATTTCGAAACACATACATATACAGTATGTGTGTGTGTGTTTATACTATAAAAGTAGTTATGCATGCAAAATTGTAGCATTTGTTAGATGACTGCCTTGCAACTTTACTATCATCCTAAAAAAATATCATACAAGAAACATTTGAAAGAGAAAGTTTGTGCTAGTTTAGAATTATGGAGTAGAGAGACTCTGTGCTTCCAAATGAAGTTTCCCACTCAAAGCTGAACAGGAATGATTAGTCACCACTAGGTAATTAATCCCAAGACTCCCTTGTGTCTGGGCCCAGACGGATCCCAATCTCTCATTGTTTGTTTTGATATTATGCTTCAAGTAGTGGTGTGATCTCGTCCCTGTGCGAGGCATATGTTATTGGTTTTTGTGAATCACTGGACTTATATTTGTCACCTACTTCATATGCAAAGAGGACGCGAGTTAGTTTCACGCCATTAATGAATGAAACTATATCACTGTGCCTGTCTGCTGAGAGGATTTACCACGTTTGATTGGGTATCACCATGATCCCTCTCCGCAGGCCCCTGTCTCTGCCCTCATAGCCTTGCCCGAGTGGCAGTGGAAAGGGCCGGACATCTGAGAAGGCCTGATAGGGTTCCACATTAGCTCTCTCAGGTGAGCTGCCCATTGGATCTGTTTACTGCCTGGGCAGCGACCACAGGGAAGTGATCCCCAGCTTTAAAGTTTGGCCCCGAATGAGGCTATGATTACTCGAAAAAGTGTGTGTGTGTGTGTTTGAGTGTGTGTGTTTTGGAGGGAAGCATTGTTCAACCCCCAGCTGGGGGTTCAAACAGAGGTCCCACAGCTGTGCATCTCTGGGGAGGTAAGGAGGGGCTTATGGGAAACCAGAGAGGATGCGGACATATGGCCATACCAGCGTTCCTGAGTCTAAGCAATTCAACAAGCTCGATTTTCTCTCCACCTTCTGTTTTTTTGTGCCGCAGCAACTTTTTCCAGTTGCAAATGCCAGATCATATCTTAATTCAGAGCTCGTGTGTATGACCCCAGAGATCTGCAGATGTTTTTCTGATGTTTTGATGTGATACTGTGTGGAATTAACATATGAGATGACATCATAACATCATCTCTAGTGTTCTGTTGCACTGAGGAAAGAGTAAAAGGAGGGAACACGAGCAGAGAGGAGGAAACCAAATCTCACAGAAAACAAGCACAGTCTGGGATCATAATCTCAAGGTGGTTTTGAGTAGCAAAAGGGTTTAGACTTTTCCTCAAAAAGTGTGATTTATGCTATGAAAGTTGAGAGTGACCTTGTGTTTTGGACTATATAGTATGTAGCCTCTTTCTGACTGCTGAGTGTTTGAAAAGGTCTCTCTGGACCATGTATGCAATATATTGCTCGAGTTTAAAGAGCATGCAGTGCATTCATCATCCTCATGTTCATCCTCAAGCTCGTGTTGTCCGATTCCCAAATGAATGACTCTTGAGTAAATTTTTTTAACGAATCAAAGACAAACAGCATGATGGATGTGTGATTCCTGAGCAAATGATTCTTTTGAGCTGGTTCTTTTAATGAATCATAAACACAGCATCACTGGTGTAGTCCGATTCTTGAATGAATGACTCTTTTGAGCCATTTCTTTTTAATGAATCAAGCATACAGCATGATCAGTGTAGTCTGATTCTGTTCTTTTTAGTGAATCAAAGGGCCAGTTTACACGTGGTCACTTCATGCATTTTCTCTACTCAGGTATCTATCCGATCATGAAAAGACCAGGTGTAAATGCCCTCGAAAACACTTTCGAGACTGATTTAAATCCGATCGCTGGACAAGTGTATATGCATCTGGTTGTTGAAACCACATATGTAGATTTTACTCCCCCCAAAATGTTAAAATAATAAACGTATGACAGCGTGTTATAGACTATATGAAATGTCATAGCCAGATATGACAGTGCTATTACAACACGCATCACTGCGGATGAGTAGCTGAGTATCTTTTCAGCAAGCACGCAAACTGCTGCAAATGAAAATGAAAGTAAAATGCAGACGCTCAACACACAATCGTTCATTAAAAGTAGTGAAACTAAATTATCTTACTAGTGCTGATGCCACGCTCTCTCCTATTGCGGTCTTTGATCTTGAAATTTGCTGATAATTAAAAGTGCAGCGCTTATCTGTTGGTTTTGTTGACGTGAACTCCGTTAAATTTGCATATAGCGCAGGAATTGAAGACCAGATTTATATCCATTTTGCGAAGACACATTTATGTGGCCAAGTGTAAATGGAAACGTTTTAACAAATCAGATAGATATCCGATCACTGAAAACGCATGAAGTAACCAGGTGTAAACAGGCCCAAAAACGTTACATTATTATGGGACATTTAATACAAGTTGAGGCCAATTATTGGGTCATATTTATGCCATCAAATATATAGATTTATTAAAATCTCATCAGTAGGCTATGGAATTGCATTCTTTTATGGAACTGCTAAAGAACAAGAATCATTGAAGAAGTGTAATCGGAATCAGAACCACTTACGATTTTCATCTCTAATCTTCAAGCTGATTCTTACAATCTTATCATTACTGTTTTGCTTTGAGATCTTTAGATTAGATAATAATGTTGGACATGTGTATTTGACTTCTCAATCACCCTGCCTATTCTTGTGTTCTCTCGTTAGGATGTTCCAAGTAACCCGACACTGCATAAATATTTGTCCAACATAACTATGTCCCTTCAGATCATAATAGCGCTGAAACCCGACGACGGTCCCCCCCAGCGAAGTAATTCTACCCAAGCTTGCGTGGCCATTATTGATGGCCAAATAAGTGTTACCGTTACAAACCAATTACTCAGTCATTCAACTTTGATGAGGGACTCTACAAATAAGCCGAGATGCTTATCGCTTTCCAACTCTCACTTTCACCGACACCGGCCCTTCCTGCGGCTCACTTTTTCTCTCGTTCCTGTTAAGTAGGAGAAAATGACAGCTGGCAGTCACGGCTAGTATCAAGGGAAAATTTCTGCCAGTTCAAGAGGTAAAGAAGTCAAGAGGTGAGCAATGTGTCCTCACAATGACACTGAGAAATCTGGTGACCCGGTAAAGTGATATAACGCCACAGAGGTAGGGGAAGGCGTTCGTCACCTCTTCATGTGGCTAAACTGGTAAAAGATGGGAAGGCGTGTGTCAGCGATGCAGTGAAGGACGGGGAACTTCCTTTCCAGTGTTTGCACATTTGAGTAGGAGGTGTGCAAACATGAGGCAACAGTGATAGACACCCTCAAGCTAGACAAAACTTAAGTCTCACACGTCATATGTCTGGAATTTGTGACAGGTTGAGCATGGCCTTCTGTTGAATGACTATAAATGACCATTAACCTGTATTTGTCATTGTGATTTGCATTTCAGATGCATCTGGAACTTGGTAATCACTTGAAGGCGCCTGCAAACTAAATGTTCTTTTAGTTCTCGTCAAGCTGATGAAGCTGATTTGTGTTATTTAACATCTGATAAAAAAGGAAACAGGCGTTTCCTCAACAGGAAGGATGTGCCTGGTGAACGTCCCCTGTGATGTGTGAGAAAGGGGAACCAGGCCCACAGCCAAATGACGCCGGTAGCAGTTTAGCTAATGAGGTCGTGAGATTCATTCATGGAAGTGATGGTCATAATGAAAGATGTGGCCACATGCGATGCACGCTTACTGCTTGATCCGATGCGGTCAGGCTGAAGAAACCTCTTTGAACGGAGAGTCCGCTGCCACAGTCGCTGTTTGGTCAAGGACTAATCCTATTCCATTTAAGTGCCAACACACTAGAGAGATCAACTTTGGTTCTTCAGGCGCAGTAACTCTCTTGCAAACCGTGGGGAAGTTTTTCCTCTCTTTGAGGTTTCCTCGTCTGTTCTCTCCAGGCGTTTTAACTCCAATCCGACTATTTCTAGCGGGATTTGTGATAAAAGGCAAGTTTTCCTTGTAGTGCCGCATGTTCCCTAGAGAGCAGAGCAGGGAAGCTGTTGTGCATTAACTCAGTACTGAGGCAGAGCATCTGGGTGATGTTTATGGAGATTTATTGGTCTCACCCAGGCCCTAATTGCCTTCTCCCCAGTGGGTAGTCCTGTTAAGGCCGATGATATCGTCAGCCCTCTTTGGGCTTGATAATGGCTGGAGCAGGTGGACCAACGTATTGTTTACGTCTGTAGGTTATGGAGACAAATGGTGCCCGGACTCCTTTTGGCCTGGAGGACACACACATCAGAAGGAAACTTCCCCTCTTGGGTCATAAACCGAGCTGTTGCACCTCAACTTGGCCTTCGTGTTCATTTTTGAGAGGCAGGAGCCACATCATGGCTCCCAAGTTGAAGAATATAATTGAGTTTAATGTGAACAAGATGTCATTATCTGTCTGATTTACAGCGATCAAAAGACAATGGTTGAGAAATACATGTACCAATGTTTCTTCTTTTTTTGGACTTAAAAATGTTACATTTTTTCATTTTGAGCGATGAACTTCATAACTCATTTGGTTACTGGTTTGAAAAAGCCCAAAAAAAAGTTTTTCACTTCACAGTTTTCTGTGAAGACCGCAGAAGGTGGAGCCACAAAATGATCAGAAAAAAATGCTTTAGGCAGGGAAAATTTCAGGGTAGACAGAGAAAGAGAAAGAAGGTGAGTGTCCCAACCTGCCTGCCTTTCAAGGTTATTACAATTCATCTATCCGGGCTGAAAAAACCTTACTTTTTTAGAACACTGAATTTGATTCATGAAATACTTTATAAAGATGATGTGTGTTATTTTTTTTATATATGAAAATGTTCTCCTATTCCAGAAGAACATGCAGCGAAAACTTGATTGAGTTGAGCACTGTGTTGTTTGAAAAACATTTCTTTGTTTATTTGAGCATCCTGAGGAGCATAGCAACACTGGCTCAACCAATGGCATGAGTCTGGGGCGGGGCTGTCTGCTTGGCTGACCAATGGCAGACGGGAAACGTGTTTGAAAACAGTTATACGTTTGGTGAGGCTAGCGAAACACAAATTAGATTCTTCAACTTCTACCTTAATTCTACATTTCTAGTTCAATTTGTGATCTTGTTTTTTTTTTTGTCATTTAATAGTATTTTCCTTTTTTGTATTCTGTGCTGTTCACGACATTAAATAAGACATTGCACTTCTGAAAAGAAGTGGTTTGGCTGTACAGTACATAAAAAGATATCACAATAAGACTGTGATATTTGTTTTTTTGTTTTTTAGAGTAAAGCTGGTCTTGTTGATTGTTGCGAGTTAATTGAATATTGAGCTTGTGAATTTTCACAAGTTCTGTTGTGAAAAAGACAATATTTTCTTTTGTTGTCTTTCACATAATTGCAAGCTAAAAGAGTCTGGGGAGAGTTGTCAAACTTTATACCTGTGATCACAATAGCTCTTTACTTTAAAACTATAACGTTGTATGTAATTGATGGAATGTGATGGTTTTAGAAGATTTTTTGTGCATATGTAATGATCTCTTGGTATGAAGGTTTTTCTTAATGATTTACATGGACTTTTTATAGTTATGACACTTTATGCCTGCACAAAACAAGTGGAAATATCCTTGGTAGACTTTCATATTCTGAATATGGTTACAGTCATGAGAGAGAGAGAGAGAGAGAGAGAGAGAGAGAGAGAGAGAGAGAGAGAGAGAGAGAAAAAAAATGTAGAAGAAATGGAGACATTTCTATGTGTGGGAGGCAGGCGGCTGGTGACAGGCTCATGATTTTTGCAGAGGAACATGACTTCAGAAGGCCTGTCTGATGAGTCTGAGACAGGCCTGTCAGAGAGAGTGTAAGTGCACTAATGACTGTGAGCAGCCTCGCCACTCAGGACATGAATATTGGATATATATGTAAGTGCATATTTTCTCTTTTCCCATCTGATGCTTAGTCCCAGATCATCCACATGTACCGAGAGGACCGTCACAGAAAATCAGTGACCAAAGTCAGCGAGGCACAGGCCTGACGAAGATCTCAAGGACCTTAAATCAAATTCTAAATTTACCAGACACTCGGGATCTCATGTTTTTGTGACGGGGATGGATTTAGATCCAGTCATTGAAATGCCTTATGATGACAGGAAGAGGCTGCAGAAATAAATGATTAAAGACACTATGCTTGAGGTTGATGTCAGATTGAAGGGTTTTTTTGTTTTTTTTTGACACTTTCGTCTATGTGACATCAAAATTGGACCAAATTAGTTGTAGTATTGCGCATGATTGATTGGTGCACGTTATTGCAAAAATAAATAAATAAATAAATAAATAATAATAATAATAATAATAATAATAATAATAATAATAATAATAATAATAAAATTAATAATAATAAAATTAATTATTGTTTTTTTGGGGGGTTTTTTGCCATGTTTTATCAAAATGTAATAACCACCAGCCCATATGGCAAAAATTATGGAGGTATATTATAATTTATAAAATATTTTTTATTTCAGATTTTTAAAAATATTTAAATATTCAAAAAATGACAGAAAATATGTTGCAAATATATATATATTTTAAAATGTAGTTTTAGTATGTAGTTTTTATAAGTAGTCTATCTATCATAGATGTTGTCCAGAATGTTTAGTTATATTTGTCTGAAATACATCACATAGTGGAAGTTAAGTATGTTTTAAATTCTGTTTTGTGTTGACTTTAAATTCATAACAGTGCAAAAAGCATAAGGCCATGTGGAGGAGTCTGTAGGTGGACCAGACATGTGGGTGGCAGATGTTTTAGGGGCCAGTCTGAGGGTTATATCTGGGCGAACCAGGTATGACTCACACAGACACACAGTCATTTCACACCAGTAACAGGTACAAGCAAAACACTTAGAGGCAGTCAGATTAAGTAACATTGTATTACTGCAGGACTTTTCTATGCTTCCGGAACCAGGGGACAAACAGAGTGTGGAAAGAGTTTGCAACGCACCATGTGTCTTTGTGCAACACTGATGCACTTCGATTTTTGTTACAGCTCACTGTTTTGCCCCTTGTAACTTGTTTTGAATTTGTTAGATGGACCAAATCAAACATTGGAATGAGTTCCAAGCCCCGTCTGCCCAGCTTGTGCTTCTGCATGTGATCTGAACAAGATAAGAGCGACTGTTCTTGTTTGCCTATTGAATACACAAACCTGAAGACCAATTTACTAAATGCTAATTTTCCATTGTAGGCCTTTCTGGTGAGTGAATTTTTTTTTTCCCCAATACTGCCAATGCTGATTAAAAAATAAACACTATACAGTCTCTTTCTTTCTTTCTTTCTTTCTTTCTTTCTTTCTTTCTTTCTTTCTTTCTTTCTACTTTGCATGTTGTTAGAAATTATATAGTCAACATAATTTGAATAAAAAGTTGAACTGAAAGTCTAAAACAGTTAAAAACAAATCACTAGAAATTAAAATGCTACAAGTGGATTTCGACATCAATTATAAACCATAATTAATCACTAAAACCTAAAGCATGACACCATTATAATTAATCATTGAAACCTAAAATGACTCATTTTAAAAGTCATTTTATGCTTTACACTATTATATTGTACAATACGAAAGAATTATAATCATTTTGAGATTTTTAACAGTATTATTAAATTATTGGTGTTTTTAAAGATTAACTTCACTTGAGTGTTAGATGATGGCAAGCGTAGTTTTCTTATTCATTTTTTGTCATAAGTTTTTGTTTAAAATCCTAAAACGTTATTTTTATTCCCAGGTTTCAGTGGAAAAAAAGTCCTGGATTTTCAGTGCGTTCTCAGACATTTGTTCTCCACTATATGTATATATATATATATATATATATATATATATGAAGATACCCATATTTCTGTAGGCTTCTGTGGCCTTTCTACTTTATATGCTTTGTAAATCCACACTGTATTGAACAGCAGGGAGCAGTTATTCAGTTTCAGAAAAGATCCTTAGTCATGAATGCATGGAGTTTGTGTCTGGGAGCTGAGTGGGACCGACTTTCTACAATAATCAGGCTGTCATGTTGTCACCAGGCTGTGACATCCATATTGACTGTGATAGCGCTGAGCTCTGCTTCTAGTTCATTCTCTTTAGCACCTGTCACTTTCCATGCACTCCATCACATCTGCTGTGATAAATTCACTCCTTTTTTGTGTCCCAAAGGCAGTTGTTCTAATTTAGTTTCTCTCTTGGCCTCCTAGATGGGTTTCGGTGTGTTCAGAAGCATATGGGGGGGTTTTAGATGACTTTATATTTTATAAAGATACGGTCGTAACACATTGCTAGCAGCGGTGTGTTTGGGAAACCACTCATAGTGAACCCTGTTAAAACAAAAGTGAGCAAAAGAACATCTATTATTGCTATAGATGTTTGCGCTTGCAATCTCTATCTTTTGCTATAATTACTACTTATCAGGAAGTGATACAACTTCTCATAAAGTTCAATGGAAAAAACAACATTCGTATACTGTACCACAACAGGGCTGACAACCACAATGAGAGGTCTGAACTTATACTGTGGTATTTCGAACATTAGCAAAATAGTATAAAGGTGTACTGTAGTTTGGATTTACAGCGGTATCCAAAAAAACATTTAAAAAATTAACCACAGTTTATTAAAGTTTATCTATATACCGTTTTTTAATTAAAACATAGCACAAGCACACATTTCAAGCATTTTTCATTTATTCATACAAAAGTGTTAAGTTTCAAAGTGTGGCTTAAAGGAATAGTTCAACCAAAAATTTAAATTTGCCAAAAAAAAAAAAAAGTACTTGCCCTCACACCATCTACACACCACTTCTTCATTGAAACAGATAACTTCTTGTGAAGTGAAAAGCTGTGTGTTTGTAAAACACAAATCCATCATTAAGGTGTTTTCATTTTAAACTATTGCTTTTGGCCAAAATACAAGTCCATAATCCATTATAATATTTGTTATAATATTATAATCCACCAACACATTATAATCCACCAACATATTTGTTTAAAACTGTTTTGGACTGTTTTTGCTTGTAAATGGTGCTTGATCAATGCATATTTCTCTTTTGATTCAGACAAGATTACGTTTTTACTGGAGAAAGCAGTTATTTATTATTATTATGTTTATTACAAACAAAAATCATTTTGTTTCACAAGACATTAATTGATGGATTGGAGTCATGTGGATTACATATGGATTATTGTGGTGTTTTTATCAGCTGTTTGGACTATCATTCTGACGGCACCCATTCACTGCAGAGCATCCATTGGTGAGCAAGTGATATAAATTTTTCCAAATCTGTTCTAATGAAGAAACAAGCTCATCTTGGATGGCCTGAGAGTGAGTAAATTTTCAGCATATTTGCAAATGAACTATTAAGTGTCCAACACTATTTTGGGGCCACTGTATTTTAGGTATTTATATGGATAATATGAAAAGGAGACACTAACACGTCTACGATTTTAGAAAAACCGAAGCTGATTTTCCTCCTCGTGTTGATTTTAAGCATAAATCATATGTTTTTTTTCATGTTTACACAGGATACTGGTAAATTATTTACATATCTTCGACATGTACGGTCAGGAAATGTTTGATAGCACATCATTCATTTTCATAAATATTCCAGCATGCTGCATAGATGTATAGAGGTAGAAAGTTCAAGAAAACTAGACATAGATACAGCCGTAGGTTCTGTGGCAGGCAGAGGGGTGGGTAGACAAGGAAATACATCAGATAGAAAGCGAGCGAGGCTGCCAAGAATTGTCACTGGCACAACTGAATGTGACTCTGCATAGAAAGGAGAATTTTTCATGTCTCTACCTCTTTGATTCACATACAGAGGAGACAGCAGACTCAGACTCTCGCTGTCTCTGTCCAACCGAATCTTGTGTCTGGCTCAGAGGGTGGTAAATAAAAAAGAAGAGTGTATTCATTGAGGAGAGAGTGTTGATAGACTGTGTATGAGGGGAAAAAAGATTCGTTTTACCACAGGTTGCCCCTAGTTTGTGCAAACCACCTGCTCGCTTTTAAACTTTATTGATGTTGCTTGTTGCAGTTTTGTGCCTTTGCCAAAGCCTTCTGTTCACCTTTGTCTCTGCTAAGCTTTCAAGTAAGTTGTAAAAAACAAAAAAAATCACATACCTGCCTGTGATACCCAGCCCTTGAAGTGCCTCACCGCAGAGCACAGGAAGTTGGCCAGCCAACTGGGTAGACTGTTGTTTCGGTTACTATCTTCTTCATACAAAAATAAGGGCATGGAAAAAGAGACAATACATACAGATTATGAATGGGTAAAGGCATTTTTATCTCATTTTATATATTTTATATTTATACATTTGAGATTTATATATATTAGGGCTGTCAAAACGATTAATCATGATGAATCGCATCCAAAATAAAAGTTTGGGGCATATTAACACTTTTATTTATCAAGGATGCATGTTCAAAACGAAATTATTGACAGAAATATTTTGTAACATTATAAATGTCTTTATAATTTGAAATAATTGCTGTTTTTTCGATCTCTGTTTGTTAAAGAAAACAGTTTTAAGCGGTACAGCTAGAGAAATGTTTTGGAAGGATCATGTGACACTGAAGACTGGAGTAATGGCTGCTTAAAACTTAACTTTGCCAGCACAGGAATAAATTATGCTTTAAAAAGAGAACTTTATGTATTTCAATATTTACAAATTTTCACAGTATTACTGTTTTACTGTGTATTTGATCAAATAAATGCAGCTTTTGTGAGTAAAATTTTTTTTTTTTCAAAAAAATGAAAAAATCGGACTTACCCCAAACCGATAGATAGATAGATAGATAGATAGATAGATAGATAGATAGATTTTTTTGTCAAGCATTTTTTGTCAGTTTGGTTACATTAACATATTGATGTAATTTTCAAAATTTAGTCTTGAATCCAGTGTTTCAAAACAAAAAGACTTAAAATTTAGCTTAGAGTAAGCAAAAGTGGATCTGATACCTTTTTTTCTGCTACTCATATTGCAGTCATGTGATAAACCCCGTGTAAAGTGATGATAATGCAGATTACAGATAATTTGAGTACGTTTTTGAGAATGATCACTGTGTAAATCTTTGAATTAGCAGTAGTATGAGTCAACCTGTCTCTGTTTCTTCTCACTGTAGGGTTGAAGTGAAACCACCACCATCAGCGGTTTGACCACTCTTTTGCAATAATAGCATTCATTTTCTTCTCACTCATTTCACTGCCGACCTATAAAAAACTCTCGGGACATCCAGCCCGCCCAGCTGACTCCACACTTGTTGAAAGCACATATCGTTTCGGAAGAGTACAGCATAATGAAGACAGGAAGAAAAAGTTCGACTTTCGAGGAAAAGAAAAATAAATATCGCTGCTTCAAGCAAGATTTTATCTGCTGAGATCGTTGATACGGTTGTTATGAACTTATGTGAGAAAAAGGGCTGATTTTGTAAGATGGAGAGGAACATTTGGGGCCGTGGTTCTGCTGAGGGCATGTCATCTGTGCTTCCAAGAAAGGAAAAGATAAAAGGCATCAGTCAACAAACTCCCATTTAACACTAAACACTCTTGAGACTCGTTCGTCTCGGGCCAGGCCAATTCGGTGACATTGAATGCTTGTATAAAAATTGCTGAGGACAATAAAACTAGAGCAGCCATAAAGTTTGGATTCCAAACAATAGGAAAATAAATAAAATGGGATGCTAGCCTAAGACAACAATCGCTGATGAAACCGTCAAGCTGCAAGATCAACATTCGTCAGTTGCGCTTCCTCTGGAAATACATGACCCTGAGATTTTATCAGGGGATCATTCCTGATCCAGTGTTTGTTTCGTAGACGGCTGTTTATTTTCTTGCGCTTTTGATTAGTGGAGCCCTCTTCATTGTAGCCTGGTTGTTTTTGGACCGTATCCCAGCACGATAGGAAATATTCACCCCGTGATTTACATCACGCTGTGACCGAACAATATAGAGTGTCAGCGTTTGTTTGAAGCTCCTTTGGGTGTACTGTTGCTTTACATAGCAAAAGTCAATATGCCAAGTTAAAACTTCGGCCTTGCTGTGATGTTTATTTCACCATCTTGTTGTTTTATGCTAAGTCACTCATACTGTCCCCACACCCACTGCAGTGGTGTAATGTCACTGGCCGAGGTGAGCAAGCCTGGAAACAAATGTCTACAGAATCTGGGCATTCTTTCAAGACGACAACTCTTTGTGTTCCCTGAATTGCACTCATAAAGACACGCCAGGGTTATAAACCTGTTTCCGCTTCACATTGCATGCATTGCATTTGGTTTCACACTCACAAAGCACAAGTGCTGGGGAAGCTGTTTTGAAACTGTTGCTCTCCAAACTAAATGATACTTTTAGGTTAGTTTGGTTTAAGCCAGTTTAAAATAGTTCAAATGCAGTTTTGTAAAAGTAATTAGTTTAAACAGGGGTTTTTAAAGTTTTTGATGCCAACGACTGTTTCCTAAAATGCAACTATATATAATGGATTTGAGTTAATAAAGACAAAATATTGTTTTCCTGTTTTATATAATTGGCTTTTGTATATATTTTATGTTTATGTATTTTATATATTTATGTTGTCTCTATAATACCTAATATTAATGTTACCCTGGAAAATATTTACCAGAAAAATATAAATTTGTAATATATAAATTGTTTATATTTTATATATTTATATATATATATATATTGTCTTTTATACAAAGGCACTTTATATGATTTATATATATATATATATATATATATATATATATATATATATATAATGTGTGTGTGTGTTTATATATTTATATTATATATATTTATATATGTTACATTTATAATATCACACCCCAATTTATATGCCTTTAAATGTATTTTATATATATTTATACTTTAGATATTTATGTTGTCTTTATAATATCACACCTAATATTAATATGTTGACTTTGTACTAAAGCATATAGTTAAAATATTTCTGGAAAATAGTGTAAAACGTATAATAATGAGATTAAAAGTATAATTTTATTTTATTTTATTTTATTTCCTAACATAAGCAACTGAAAATAGCAAAATACTTTGAAGCAGAAATGTATAATACTACAGTCTGCTGTATACTGTATATTTGATTAAGTTATATATGTAAAAAATATATTGCTTCCTTAAGTCCATAAGTAGCTTCAATGTAGTTTTGTCAGTAACTTCTTTTTGCATATATATTAATATTGTTCTATTGACTGGAAAGGCTACATTATTTTAAAATAGCTCAGCTACTGTCACGCTACTACTTTTAGACAGTCCAAACACTGGCAGGAGTCATGGTTATGATGTCCTTGGTGAGACAAGAGATTTGAACATGGAATACAGAGTCATGGTCAGGCACGTCTGTCATTTTGCTTGAATGTTTTTTCAGTGCTCCATGTGGCGTAGTCCACCGTTGACCCCATTCAGGGCTTTTTCATAAGGTGTGGTTGTGTATTTTCTGAACTGCAGGAATATCCGGAGGAAAGGTGAAGGAGGAAAGGCTCCTGTTTTTATGAATGAGGCAGTGAAAAGCTACTTATCCTTGCTGTAAAAGGCCATACGGTGTTGTTTTTGTACGTGGTAGATGCGTAAGGGAATGAGGTGAGTGCAGGGGTCAAAGGTTAAACAGAAGTGAGGCAGGAAAACTTAGCAGTGCTGGCTTCTTTCAGGAACTTATCCTCCTTTATGTGGTTGAAAACCTCCTTAGTGATTATAGAGTGCTTAAGAGCTAAATATAGACCGGCTGGAAGTTCTCTATACAAAATAAGTGAATTGTTACCATGCGGTTTTTCCGTCTCCTCTAACCCAGCGGCATTTCTAAAGCCTCATTTTCTCTCCCTGTGTGTCAGAAGAAAAAAGGAAAATTCTATTTTTCAATAGATATTGTTCATTCTTCTGAACCGCTACTCCTTTTTTCTTCTGCTTTGGCTTTTGGGGAGGGAAAAAAAAAATGCGTAATTTGTATTTCATTAATAGTGTGTGAAAAAACAGCACTTTTGAATGCTTCCCTAGAGGGCTTGTGTTTGAATCAAAACAATGAAAACACAATCACAACACTGTTGTGTTGTTGAAGAGGTTATAATGGAGAGCTGTTCCAGTGCAGCTCTGGCCGCTGTCCAGTGACTGTCAGATGTGATCAGAGGGAGGTCTTCACTCTTGATATGGTCAGCCTGGAGGAGTCAGAGGAGACGGTGAAAAAACTACACAAGGCTTCTCACGTCGCTCTCTCTGTTTGTCAGCTTGAACTCTCAGGCTATTCAAAACTGGCACGGTACCATGAGCAAGCAAATGATCATATGAGCACAGTAATGCTCAGAGACAAGGGGCTCTTAGTGCAGATCATGACAGACTAGACACGTTCACATACACTCGGCTGCTAAATACAGTTGTCATTCCTCTTTTGAGTATGGATGGTAAGATTCACAGATTTGCATCGGTGTGACAGCATAAAAGTTAACAATACGATGCATCGATTTAAAAAAGTGTGCATCGGATACAAGTTGGCATTTGTATCACAGTGTGTCGTTTCTAACATATTTGCATTGGTAAAAACCGATTCATTTATATATCATTATTAGTAGATGCACTATACTTTTATTATTTAGAAAGTGACCAATAATTTGTGACTAATATTTTATATGCAGATTGATTTCTCCTCTCTAAACAGTTTCTCAAGTGCGTTCGCTCATCACCTCTGCTGCTACGTGAATATGACACATCACAACACTACGGAGGCTGAGGCATTAGAAGTCAGAAGGCCTTAAGTTGATTTATGATTTGCTGTCTGTCTGAACCAAAGAAATAAAAGCGAACTATCTGTGGCATATTGAATTGCATAGCATCATATTTTTTCCATTGCATCGTATTGCATTAAATCGCATTGTGTTGAATCGAATCAAAATCGGATTGCACTGCATCATAATAGGGGTGAATCGTATTGCATCGCATCGCATCGGTAACTGCTTCATATGTATTTTTAATGTATCGTACCATACAAGTTCTTATTAACAATATATAGTATGAACAGAACCAGACTTTGTCACTAATCAGTGAGGTGAACTTGAGTAGCAAATCAGTGAACTAATTCTTCTGAGCTGATTATTTTTTAATCAACCAATTCTGGTTCACAAATCACACTGAACTATTTGTTTGATTCAGTGATCCAGACAATGATCCAGGTTAACAACTAATAGACAATAAAATTGAGAGAATAATGATTAAATACTGTTTCTCACACACATCATATTATTAAAAAAGAAACTTTTTTGGTTACTATGAATTGAAGTGAATAAATATTATTAATAATTTATAATATATAAAATAAAATATCATTATCACTTTTGGGTTTGACAATAGATAACCAGTGTACATAGAATAGTATGTTATCTCACTAGTTTGATTTTTATTTGTTTATTGATTGTGTCCATGTTCAATGGCGGTAACATGCATATCTTCAGGCATTAATGGATTTCAGATGCATCCCATATGTGCTAAGCCTTTTTAAACATTATAGATTGCCAATGTTATGTAAAATGTGTTCAGGCATCAAATTTTTAGACAATAATTTATTCATATAACATAGGTTACTGTTAATATACATATGATTATGTCTCATTAACTAATAAAAGATGCATAGAAAAGGTACACAAAATTGTGTGTACATAGTTAGAGAATGATTTTTTTAAAATCCTCTTTATCATCATGGAAGGGATTTTTATGTGATGTGTCTACATGCATTTCTCTGTGTAGTCCTGTAGATAATGATTTCAGGATCTCCTGCTCTTCAAAGCAGATATAATGTTTAATCCAAAACAAAAACTTTGACACCGTAAGCTACTGTTTCAGGGTCTCCGTCTTGGCTCGAACTCTTGAACAATGGCCGCTTTGTGTTTCATGTTTGTGGATCAGCGCTGGTAGATATAATTAGATGTTATTTTATTAAGGTAGCTCCCCACAAGAAGCCAATAAACGTGGTTTCCGCCTGGAAATCCATACAGCAGACAGGGCTAAAATTACAACCACAGATAAGGTTAAACAAACAGCTCCCATCCGTCCCGCAGCAGCCGCGGGGCCGCGGCTCGACCTGCTACGGTTTTCATCCAGACGTGTGCTGCCATGCCTACTGCTCTAGGTAATCCAACCCAGCCCCTCATTTAATCATTTTTACAGCATTTTTCAAACATTTGCATAAGTGTGAATAAACAAATAGTGATCGGACTTGCAGTTAATAGCCCACCCCCATCTCAATATGCCAGCGCAGCTTTTTTTCCCTCCATTTCTGAGAATTTAAAGGGCATGAGAGGTAATGTATAGAAGCACACACACATATGCGGTTGCCAGCTCTTCACGCGTTGCGTACCTCCCGTCAGGCAGGAATTGAGGGTGGTGGGCGAGCGAGGCTTCCTCCCGGAGCCTGAAGCTGAGAAAAAGAGAAGTGTTGCGCTTGCTTTCATTGCCGAGGGCCCAGCGAGGGTTTTATCTCAGTCCTGTGGGACTGCGCAAGGGTGATTTCTTAAGAAGTAAAGCGGAGTGAGATTGGAGGAGATGAGATGGGAGGGAAGAAGGAATAGGGCGTTAGGGAAGGGAGGGTGTTTTTCTGTACCTTTGGATTTACAGAACATCCACAGGAAAGAGCATTGTACCGACAACATAATAACAACAACACATCCCCTTCCCATGTGTACACCCTTGAACGTGATCTCCAGTCATTATCTCAAAACGCCAATGAAATAATAAAATAAAGAAGCAGGTTTTTCAAGTGTTTTTCATAGAAACGGTTTTTCATAGAAAAAGTAGATTGACTGATTCATGAAGGAATTGTTCTTTTCTAAGAATCATTTGATCAAGTTCATAAAACTGACATGCATTTCCGAAAAGCACTGTAAGCCAAAGTAGATTGTAGAAACACTGTCACCAGTGGTCTCTACAATCTATTAAGGCAAACTGAACTTTTGGAAAATGCAGCCCTGAATGATGCATTCATGAATAAAGCTGATTTGGTACTTGAGTCTCTTTCAAGGAAATTCATTTCACTCAGTGTCCATATTCGCATTCCAGCTATTTTTGGCATGCAAGACCAACTCCTATATACTTGAATGGAAAAATTCTTAAAAGTGATTGCCGAATTCTCATTTAAAGCTGCATTCCGTAAGTATTTTGGTTAAAAATAATCCAAAATCAATTATTTAGCAAGTACATGACCAATTTGAGTGGTTCGGTTTCTGAGTTTGCCGCCGTTTGTCTTTGCGTCATTACATCAAGTCTGTATACATAAAGGAGGAGTCTCGACTAGTAGACTGTATCGCGTGTGTGGATGCTGCAGGTGGCGGATCATTTATAGCCTGAAACGTCTTATTTTGGACATACTTCCAATACGTAGTATTTGCGAAGTACAGTGAATATCCACACTGGTGCATTGACTGACAGCCCACACATACACCTCAAAACATTAGATTCATTCATGCTGAGGAGCAGTGGGAATTTCCAACCCATGTAAATTCCGCAAATAACTGCAATTGCAGGTTTCAAACAGAGGTGGCAACAAAGAGGCAAAACTTACCGAATGCTGTTTCTTATGCTTAAATAGCTTTAAAAAAGCATATATTTCAAGTTGGTCCAGCCAATGTGCATGTGCAATAACAAGTGCTTTAAGTGTTTTAGGACACTCTCAGTTTCTGATGACTTTACCAATTGGCAATATTTAGAAAGCGGAACATATTCTACCATATTGTGCATTGCAGTTTCTACCATAATATGAGTGAACCATGTTGGTATTTACAGTTTTTGGTTCAGCTCACTCAGTGATCGGGTCGCTCTATGGTTAACAGTTGATGAGAAGATTAGCAGTGTATAACACCTTAAATTATGGTGTATTAGTCAAACAAAGCTATTGTATGACTTCAAATAACTTGGAATATAGTTCAAGTTGTATAGACCACGCTTTTGTGTTCTTTTTTGAAGCTTCTTGAAGGCATTTCATCCAGTGGAATTACATGGAAAATAGTGACTAGTACATTATACAAAACTTTACTTTTGTGTTTTACAGAAGAAAGAAAATCATATTGGTTTGGAACGACATTGGGGTGAGGTAGCTAGTTTTGTCCGAGACACTCGAGAAGACATTGCACACAGTTGAGGCAGAGCTTAGTGGTTAGGAGTGATATTGAAAAAAAAAAAAAAACACAGTTGTAGGAAAGGAGCATTGGGAATAGTTATCGATCAGATAGTGTGAAGTTCTTAACTCAGTTTCTACTGAAAAGTGAAACATTAAAGGAAGAGAAGAGCCATTCGGACAGCTGTCTCTAGTGTTGTGCTTTTAATAATATTTGACAAGCTCTGCAATTTGCAGATTTCTCTAATCCCTTAGTGATAAAGGAAATAGGTTCTTCCTAATTGCAAGACAGGTAGACATGCCCTGGGGCTTTCTGGGAGTGCCAGGACTAGCCTGTACCGAGCATCAGTCTCACGCTTTGTGAAATCGGAGGGTGACTTTGAGCGAGAGATTTACAGCCCCTGTCCGTAGGCATACCGGTGATGACAGGGTGCCATCGCAACCGTCGTTCATCACCGAGAAAAATTGATCTCGGCATTACGGCATAGACGTGAGTAAACCATTAATCTTGGCGGTAATTATGCACAGAACCACTGACAAACCAAGTTGCTGTCATTCTTCCTGCTGAGCAAGGTTGGAGGGGCCAGAGTCTGGTGAATTATGGCCGCCCAACACCTCCTCTTCCACAACAAGTTGTGCTTGTGTAATTCACAGTGGAGGATGGTAAATGGACATGGTCATTAAGGAGCACTCTGCAGTACTAAAACTGACGACATTGACTCTTTTTCAGGCTGCGGGATGGATGGAAGAAGGAAACTATGAATGATCTATTGCTTCTGATATTGCCAGGTCTGAAAACCAACTGATGTGATGTAATTCAGTAAATGCAGAGTTAGAAAATCAACGGAGCAGCACTTAACCGGTTATAGCTCCACAAAATGTTTTTACCAGCATTTTCCTGTCACTGGCTGTGGGCTGAGTTTTATGTATTCCGACAAAGACAGAAATAGGACATTCTATACTTCTACACCTTCATCCAAAAATAATTTGCTTACAATACCATTCAAAATTTAGAGGTCGGTGAGATTTAAAAAAATAAATAAATAAAAAAATGTTTTTGAAAGGCTCCTATGCTTTAGGCTCAATTTATTTGATTAAAATACAGTGAAAAAAAGTAATATTTTAAAATTATTTTTGAAATATTTTTAAATGTAATTTATTCCCGTGATGGCAAACCTGAATTTTCAGCAGCCATTACTTCAGTCTTCAGTGTCACATGATCCTTCGGAAATCATTCTAATATGCTGAGAAGTGTTAAAAGCTGTTGCTCTGCTTAATATTTTTATAGAAACCATTATACGTTTTTTAGGATTCTTTGATAAATGGAACGTTCAAAACAACAGCATTTATTCATTCATTTATACATTATAATATGGTGTTTTAATATGTCACACTAGTTTTGATGCCATTGACAGATTTGAGAGGAAGATTAAGCAAGTAACTATTAATACCCTTTTCTGCTTCAGAAGACTTTGTGTAGAGCATATGAGTTGTATGGACTACATTTATGGTACTTTTCTGTTGCTTATTATTGTCAGTTTTGGAGCTCAGCAGCCAAGGACAGATTAAGAAAGAGAGGGCCATAAAAGCCCCCCATTGAACAATCCCACGCCTCAAACCCACACATATAGTGACTGTAATAACTGAAAAATTGAGTAAGTGATGACAGAGTTTTCATTTTTGACTATGCCTTTAACTGATTTTAAAAACTTTTTTATATATAAATTACTCATATGCCAGTGTAAATGCCCAGTGTTATGCCTTAGATTTGCTTTGGCACACCTATGTGTGTCTTGTTTTTTTTTTTAGTGTAAATTTTCTCACACTTAAGTGATGTGGCTGTAAGCCGTCTGAATCTGGCTGATCTGTTTCTCCTACTGTGATGAGCCCACTGTACATGCAGAACTCATTCATATTATCCAGACTTTTTGTGGACTTTGTAACACCAGGATGGAATATTCTGTGTGTACGTGTGATTTTGCACTGTGGCAACCGATCCCTTAGGATATACTGTATAGCTTAAATAGAAAAAACATCTCCTCCACTCCAAAAATCACATGGAATTATTTCTCCTCCATGCTTGATAATTTGTGCTGCACGCAATTCGGCCAGAAACAATAGACCGATTGAAAACAAAAAATCCAAGTGACAGTGAGAGTGAATGTGAATGGAACAGCTCTATATGGTTTGCCCTTCAAACAGCCCCACGTTCAATTGAGTCCTGAACAAAGCGAGAGGGACACTGGATAGAAATTCCTCTGGTCTGCTGTTCTGCCCAACTGTGGTAAATGTGATTACTTTTGTCCTAAAATCCCACAGCATACATTATCGTCCCTTTGTGTAATGGCTAAGCCTCCGTATGTATCACGTTTCCATTCCGTCCTATTTATTTATTTGCTTTGAGGGCGAATGAACAAAGAATCATGTTACAGAGATGCTTTACAATATTATATATTAAACAAAAGAAGTGGTAGAGCCGCATTCTTTGTTCTCTGAATGACAACACTTAAGAAGGCCACAGTCTGAAACTGTGTTAATGATCAAGAGAAACGAAATTGTCATTTTACATAAAGGGGAATTTTGTGTATTTTTCAGGCTAGAGTCTGATGGGAATGCAAAGAACTTTTTTATTTATGGTTTCTCAGTACTTTTGAAGCCTAATCATGATTTCAACCCATGAAAATGGAGAAATTGTAAAGTACCAAAACATGTATTTTCCATTATTGTTGTGCATTACTTACTGTATAAAAAAATAGCCCTGATGACCATTACCTACTTATTATTAGTACTAGTAGTAGTAGTAGTAGTATTTCAGAGAATTGTATGATTTTAGTTAGGGTTAGTCTGTAATTTTAATAATTATACTTAGCTTTATACAAAACAATAGAACAAGTAAATGTTTGTGTCTGTAAAAAATGATATAAAAAAAATGTATCCTAGACTGGTATACTTACCGATTTGAACATTAATCGTAAAATCCATTGGTTTCAAAACACCTTCAGTGTTCACCTAAACTGTTCCTGAAAATAATACTCCTACTTTCTGCATTTGATCATTATGTATCTATTAGCCTGGTTCTGCTGCTTTGATTTCCATTGCTGCAGGGCAAATCCTATTTGTTTGATGACTGGGGTCCAATTTTTCCTCATGAGTGGTAGAACATAGTTATTCAGGATAAATTATACCCATTTCTCACCTGTAATATCTTAGATTTAGGTCTCTGTGCACAAGTTTTAACAAGTTTAGATGGAAGTTTAGCTTCCTTTTAATGAGTTTCAGTGTATTTGATTTTCAGTTCCATATATTTCAGCCTGTACATTTCTTCTCCGGTTAGACGTGTAACATTTTTCCCCTTCTTTCTCCCCTGACTGTTCCTGTAAATAGATGCCCACATCCGCAGGTCATCTGCTGCCTGATTACTCTATATACTGATTCATTGTATAAACAGCGAGTGGCCCTGCTGCCTCTTTTAGTCGCGTAGTGTGGGAATGTCTTTGGTGTCAGAGCTCAGTAGTTATTGAAATCCCTGTAAGCTTGTCTTAAAGATTAATTGAAGGCTAGATCGATCCTGATCACTGTGTCTTTGAGAGAACAAAATCCCCCCCTCAGCAGGACCGCCGGTCTTGTTAATGTTTTATCAGGGGTAGTTTTGACCATTCACCATGTGTCTTTTTGTTAATACATCCAGCCACGGTGAGTAATGGGAATCTGCACTGGGCATGGCGGGAGTTGAGGTATTTCAAAAGACGAGCGAGCGCTTCGCTAAAACGACCTGCCCCTTTTTATCAGTGAGTGTTTATGCTAATGCCTGAGTGATTTTTCTTACATCTTGAGTCACAATTGTTTCACCTGAAGCCTTGACTGAGGCAGCTCGCTCTCCTGAAATGACATTACGGAGCCGGAGAACGAGTCAGAGGTCTTATTAGATCGGCTGTGGAGTCCGGCCTCAGGGGCGCCCATCAGTTCTTGTCAGTGAGGTCGGCCTATTAGTCACCAGGCCCATGACAAGACTCCTTGTAAAGGATAGCTGACCCCCTGCAGTGAGCCAAGTGTCTCCCCCAATAGAGGCATGACCTCCAACGCCGAGAGGGCAGAAAGGTCAGCGTTTTGTAGAGGGATGGCAGAGCAGAAGTAGCTTTGGGTGTAGGGAGTGGACTGAAGGGTTTCTCTTGCCCCTAAAAGATCATCATGGGGGTTTCTACAGGCTGACCTGCCCCTGACCTGCTGCGTTAAGAAGTTAGCCCACCAATGACTCCCTCTACAAGTCTGACAAAATGGCAGAATACCAGAAAAAGAGAGTGAGTGAGAGAGGAAAAAAGCACAGGGGCCCCTCTGAAGGAAAATCAGATAGCCAACGATACCACCGATTCAAAATCTGTTACTTAGGCAGGGGTTTGAGGGGACAGAGAAACAGACAAAGATGAAAAGAATCATTGGCAGCTTTTTTGAAGTCTTTTGCCTTTTGAATTTCAGCTGTGTGCTGTTATGTAAAAGACATCCACTGTCCATAAGTGCAGGTATGTGACGACACCAGGAAGCCTGACGGATGAGCTCTCTTTGAAGTCGTGGCTCTTCCTCTCCCTCTGGAGCTAAAGAGAGTCATACTATACCAGGCTTCTTTTTAAAATAATAATTAAAAAAAAAAAAAAAAAAAACAGCTCTTTGACTATCTTATATGTTATGAGTGCAAAGGCAATGTTAACTCATCACATGAATTTGGCTGCACTGAAGCATGTTTTGTTAAACAGTTTTATCGCTATTAGTGTTTTGAGGTCTGTTAAACATTTTTGCTATCTATTTTTATTTTGTAGTCTAAACATTTAGTGTTTTTATTGATTTGTTTTGCCATCTACCAAATGATTTATGTTTTGCTGATGATTTGCATTTTTTCTGTCTGTCAAACATTTCATGTTTTTGCAGGCAGTTTGTGTTTTGCTGATTTTAAAACATTTTGTGTTTTATGTCTAACAGGTTGTTTTTGCTGGCGATTTGTGTTTTGTCTGGGATTTACGTTGTTCCGATCAGTCAAGCAATGCATTTTTTTTGATTGCCATTTTTGTTTGCAGTCTGTAAAACTTTTCATGCCATTTCTAAGACATTTTGTGTTTTAGCGATTAGCTATCTTTTAAAACATTTCCTTTTTGGCAGCAATTTTCATGGTGCCGTTAAAAAAGTTTTTCAACTACTAAACGCTTCATGTTTTTACTGGCTATTTGTTTTATCTGCGATTTGTTTTCTTATCTGTCACAAATGTAATGTTTTTGCACCAGTTTGTGTTTTAATGTTTTAAAAACATTTTGTGTTTTTGCAGGTGGTTTCTTTTTGCGGTTTTTAAAATATTTTGTGTTTTAGACATCTGCTGTCTGTTAAATATTTTATGGTTTTATCAGTGATTTTCATTTTGACTTTTTGTGAACATTTTGGTATGCATCTACCAAACAGTTTGTTTTTGTTGTCTTCCAATCTAAAATTATTTTATGTTTTTTTGCAGGTAGTTTTTGTTTTTCAATTTTTAAAGTATTTTTATGTTTTTGCAGTTTGCTGTCTGTTAAACATTTCGTGTTTTTGTGAGCGATTTTTGTTTCACCATCTGTTAAACACTTTGCATTAGCACATTTTTTGTTTGTCATTTTTAAAACATTTCATGTTTTGCATCTATCAAACATTTTGTGTTTTTCCTGGCAGGTTTGTTTTTCTGCAGTTTTTTAACATTTCGTGTATTTTGTGTCTTGTGTTTTGCTCTCTGTTAGGCATTTAGTGTTTTGTTTTGCCATCTGTTAAACATTTCGTTTAACATTGTTTTTTGTTCTAATCCAAAGAAAGTAGTGATTTGGAGTAGATTTCCTGGAGGAATGTGTTTGTATTTATATTTGTGCATTTCAGTATCTTCACATCTTGTGAAGGCGGTTGGAGCTGTTGAGCAGATGCAGTGCTCTGCAGTGGCAGGTGGAGTTGCTATGTCACTCTTATCCATCCCACTTATCATTCTTCACCATCTAACCATCAGATACACTCTCGTAATACACCTGCTTTAAAATGCACACAGTCAGCTGCATCTGTTGACATGGGGTCCACAGATTGGCACCGCTCATTGAGACAACACCCCAACACCCAAACAAATTATACACACATGGGAAGTCAAGTAAACACGCAATGTTAAAGGGATAGTTCACCCAAAAATGAAATTTCATGTCATTCCAAACATGTATGACTTTTCCTTCTGTGGAACAACATATATGAAGATATTTGAAGAGTGTATAAGAAGAATGTCTCATTGTTTTTTTCAATGTTGTTTGGACCCCATTGACTTTCATTGTATAGACAAAAACAGTTTTTAAATTGATAAAGAATGACAAATTTCATTTTGTAGTGAACTATTATTTGCCACAGCTCCTCATTGCTCCTGTGGTCATCTTTTTGGCAGCTCGATGAACAGCCAAACTGGCTTGTGATCGGTGTGAGGGAAACTCTACATTGCCTTAGCGTTTTCACTCTTCCTTTTGTGTTTGCTGGCAAGCCAGAGCCGAATCACATTAACACAACAGAGGGAATCAGTCATATTAAGCCATCTCGCTGTCACTTGCTTTAGAAGCTCAGCTCCTCTCTGCTAAGCAAGCGTGTCGAGACATAAGATCCATGTTAAATATGATTTGAATGAGGAGCTTTATTTTGTCTTTTTTCCCTGCTTGTCATTTATTTTTCTGTGGGCTTGTTTATCTTACTCTTTTTCTGGGTCGTGGACTCATCGGGCTCAGGCTGCGCTATTAAACCGTATTTTCAGGTGCCACCACCAGTTATGTTTTGATTTAAAGTCTGTTTGTGTGACGTAATGACCGCAGGCACCTCCGAACACAGTTTTAAGTGAGAGAAACGTCGGGTGCCGAGAGGGATATGATGAAGTCAGGCGAGTTTTTCCCGAATAATGGGAAAAAACATGACATCATTGTTTTAGTTTGAGCAAATGCAAGGTGACAGAGACAACTTCACAGGCAATGCTGAATGTCACCTGATTGAATTCTCAGACGGGATGACAGTGTAACTGCTGCCAAGACCTTAAATATGCAGATTTTCATCTATTCGGCTTGCTTTAGGACTTAACAAGACTTAATGACTACAGACCTGTGGCTCTAACATCTGTGGTCATGAAATCATTCGAAAAACTGGTTTTGGCTTATCTGAAGGACATCATTGGACCCCCTGCAGTTTGCCTACAGAGCAAACAGGTCCGTGGATGATGCAGTCAACATGGGACTGCACATCATCCTGCAGCATCTGGACAGACCAGGGACTTATGTGAGGATCCTGTTCGTGGACTTCAGCTCAGCTTTTAACACGATCATCCCATCATTCCTCCTGCCCAAACTAACTCAGCTCTCCGTGCCCACCTCCGTCTGTCAGTGGATCACCAGCTTCCTGACAGACAGGCAGGAGCTAGTGAGGCTGGGAAACTACACATCCAGCACCCGCACCATCAACACTGGAGCTCCTCAGGGCTGTGTTCTCTCCCCACTGTTCTTCTCCCTCTACACCAATGACTGCACATCTAAAGACCCCTCTGTCAAGCTCCTGAAGTTTGCAGACGACACCACACTGATCGGCCTCATTCAGGACGGTGACGAGTCTGCTTACAGACAGGAGGTTAAAGAGCTGGCTGTCTGGTGCAGTCTCAACAACCTGGAGCTCAACACGCTCAAAACAGTGGAGATGACTGTGGACTTCAGGCGAAACCCCCCTGCTCTCCCCCACTCACCATCATGAACAGCACTGTGACTGCAGTGGAGTCATTCAGATTCCTGGGCACCACCATCTCCCAGGACCTGAAGTGGGACATTCACATAGACTCTGTTATGAAAAAGGCCCAGCAGAGGTTGTACTTCCTTCGCCAGCTGAGGAAATTCAACCTGCCACAGGAGCTGCTGAAACAGTTCTACTCCGCCATCATTGAATCCGTCCTCTGCACTTCAATAAATGTCTGGTTCAGCTCAGCTACCAAATCTAACCTCAGAAGACTACAGAGGGTAGTCCGGACTGCTGAGCGAATCATTGGTACAACCCTCCCCACTCTCCAAGAGTGAGCAAAAGGTCTGGCAAAATCACTCTGGACCCCTCACATCCAGCACACTCCTTCTTTGAACTGTTGCCGTCTGGTCAACGCTACAGAGCTCTGAGCACCAGAACGGCCAGGCACAGGAACAGTTTCTTCTCTCAGGCAATCCATCTCATGAACATTTGAACACTTAACAATAAACATGAAACACAACACTATCATACATTTATTTATTTAAAATCAAAACCACTGAGTAGAAGCTAAAAAGCATCTGTTAGAGCATGTCTTGAGGGATAATATTTATGTAGTACAATTTATCATATGTTTAAACTGGCAGCCTCAGTATATGAGCTCAGATGGGCATATTTTAGGTGATATGCTTCTCTCATTATAGATGGAGACATTTCAGTATCATAAAGCATCCCAGATTTATGCAATAACTATTTATTCCTTTTGGCGATTTACTATATGCTATCCGTTGGCTTTATTCTCCACTGAGATGTTGAAATTACCTCAGAAAACCCTTTCCGGCTGCATGAATTCTTAAATGGCCCAAATGAGATCAAGAATATCTGGGGAAAAAACGCATATGCTCTTAAACCGAGAGGTTGAAGGCTGGGTTTTCTGAAGAGCTGTTCTCAAGTTCATGGCAGGACTGGGATGTGATTGACAGCCCCCCTTTTCTTTCATCTCAGATTTCACAGATGCATTTGGGCGTTTCAATGACAACACATCTTTATTCCGAGCCTCTCAGGCACCCACCTCCTCCCCATCTAAATATGCTCCTCAAGCTGCAAATTGGCATTCTGGGACAGTTATTTCACTCAGCTAGGAGTCGTCTGTGCATGGAAAGCCTTTGAAAAGTTTTCCCTCTGCCATTGTAAAGAAAGACACATTCGTTTCAGAAGAAACGCGTGCTTTCGGGCCAATGCCTTATGGAGTTGCTGTGTAATGTCACCCATTTTGATATGGCCAACAGAAGTCTTTAGAGATGTTCTTTTGATAATATTGTAAAGGAGGTTTTGTGACATTGTTAACTGCAATTATGATTCAATCACTACTTGCATTAATTTTTTCATTTTCAATATAGCAGTAAACTGTTTCCAAACAGGTAACATAAACACCCCCATCTGCCATTAGTTGAACAAACAGGTAGTTCTGCCCAAAACTTACAACACTTATTGATTCAGTGACTCTTTTGATTCTGTTCACAAAAGATTTGTTTAGATTTGTTCATTGATTTTCTCTTTCTCTAGGTTACATCATTACACCAGTTGGTGGCAACAGTGAGTGTTTTGAGTGTTAATTACGGTGGCCCAGTAGTGCACAACACAACAAAATCTCCACAACACAACACATAGGACTAATTTCTTTGTTTGTGCTAATTTCGTTGTGTTGCGGCTTGTTTCTATTGCGTTATGGCTTGTTTCTGTTGTGTTGCGGCTTGTTTCCAATGTGTTGTGCTAATTTCGTTGTGTTGTGGCTTGTTTACGTTGTGTTGTGCTAATTTCGTTGTGTTGTGGCTTGTTTATGTTGTGTTGTGGCTTGTTTCCGTTGTGTTGTGGAGATTTCGTTGTGTTGTGCTATACTGGGCCACCATAGTTGAATCATTTATTCAACCGATTTATTCCAAAAACACTGATTCGTTCATGGATGAAACACCACAGTAGTTACTCTTTATAGGAAAATAAACCTATGAATAACTACTCTTTGGACTTTAAACTGGGATAGGAAAAAAAAATGAAACAACCGCACTTTCATCTGTTTTTCACAAAAAAATTTTTTTTTAAAAAATACATTTTTGGTCAATAAAATCAAGTCTCACCCTACAAATCATCCCTTTTCACTCTGAAATATGATGTCATATAGATAAAATATGTTACAAAAACCATTGGCTTTACAGAATAATATACACAGATTTTTTGGAAAATAAACAGAGATTTTAATATGCTGACTTCTTTTCGTGTCCATGTAGCCTAGGTGACGAAGGGGTGTGTACATTCACATTCTTTAAGAATTACGTCATTTGTGGTATTTAGGAAACAGAATATGGGGAATTATCAGGAGGCCTGCTGCTTTTGGATCTGAAGTGTTTTGCTATGGAAAGAACCGATGGGAGGGGTTTGAGAAAACTTATGCTCTCTTTTCCTCACTGTTCTACTGTCTTTCCAGCCTTCCCCTTCATTTGAGTTCTTCTGCAGGACGGAGAGGGCATTGACTTGCGGATAGAGGGGAAAAGGGTTAATGATGTTTGCAACAGTTCAGGCTTCCCCTTGAAGTGGGAGACAGTGGAAGGAAGTGTCCAGATTTATGGTTGCAAGATTTGGCCATGGCAGCTGCTTTCACCCTGGCGGTTGACCAGAAGTAGATAAAGAGAGCGAGAGAGACTCAGGCTGTGAAGTGTTATAAATCGCAGTAGGAAAGTGGCTTGAGACGTACACTCATATACACACACAAATGACAACTGATTTAGAGCACAGACTTGAAGTATACACATTTGCTCACTATTCATTCATGATGTTAGTATTAATCTGGCATTGGGCACAGACATGTGCTTAAATGAACAGATTTGTTTTAATTATTATGAGATAATAATAAGTCCTGTGGCAAGAGTTGCTTAATACCGCAAGTGGACTGTGTTTTCTAGTCCTAAACAAGAGAATAATTATGTCTGCTTAAGTCTGTGTGAGTGTATTTTCTTGTACATCAAATGTGTATTTTTGTTATGTGATTAGTAGCATCACATTTTCAAAATAGATTTTTTTAATAGTATTTAGAGAGTGCAAAGCATCTCAAACTTGGACTTTTTAGCATTGTAATGACAGTGACAATTTTTTATTAGCATTCGGTCATTCAAATAAGCATCTGGAGTAAACAAATCAAGGACCAAGATTATTTGTAATGAAGCACTTCTTGAGAATTGAGAGGGTTTGTTCAGAATCCTTTAATTACATCATCACTCTCCGGATCTGTCGCCCAGGGAAGCCCATTAGCAGCGAGCCCCATAGTGATTCAATGATGTGACTGTTGTGTACTCAAGAGCGCCTCTTTCTGTGGTTTGTGTTTTTCCAGCTGAAGTCCAGCAGAGCTCAGCTCTCCCCCAGCAGAGATCAAAATAAATCATTCAGGGAAAATGTATGGGTTGCCTGCATTCTCTGTAAGAATGCAGGCAAAGTCTGTCCCTTTTTTTTGTGTATTTATGCACAATTCTATTTTATTTTGTAGTCTGTTAATATATATAATGCAATGCGATGTGTGCTATGATTACCCAAATGACACAGTTATTAAAGTCTGTAAAGTTTGAGACTTTTTGTACTTAATTGTACTGACAGTACTATTTTAACGCTAAAAGACGGTTTGTGCTTGCGCAAACTGTTAGTAAATCTGGCCCATAGTGTGTAAAAAGCCAATTTTTGGCACTTGTATTGACTTGGACTAAGGTTAGCTAACATGCTAATGCTAGCAGTGCCACAAAATGAGAGAATTTTAAACATTACTCTTCAGTGGAAAAATTAAACAAATGGTGCTAGCCTTTGAAAATTCATACACCTATAGTATTGACTATTAAATGCAACCAAGAAAAGCAGAATTTTGGAGCATTTCCAGCTAACTTGGAATGTTATCAGAACTTTGGCCAGTGTTCTGGTAAGGTTCTCTCAAAATTTTTCCAATAACATTAATAGAACCTTCATTCAAAGTTATGTTCTCAAAACGTATACAAGAACATTATTTATACATCGTTCATGGAATGTTTTTTTCTCCCTTTTTCCTGAAATGTTTTAGTTGGATTTTTTTTCAAACCTTTTTAAATGTCAGTACTACAGACTGTTTAGAGAAAATTCAAAAATAACATGTTTGCAAAATGATGAAATTGAATGTTCCCTTAATGTTTGCTTAACCAGAAAAAAACTGGTTTGAATGTTTTCATAACTTAATGAGAACTGTTGTTGTACAGTATGTTCTTAGAACATATTTTGCTTGTTGGATTCATTTGATTATTTATTCTTTATCATGGCCATCTTATATTTCACATTTCTAAACACACTTTTGGCTTGCTACATTTCAAGTGCCTCGTTTCTTGCCTTCCAGTGAGAGTTTTCCTCTTTCTGGGTGAAAACAGCATCTATTCAGGTTGGAGAGTATCGGACTCTGAGGAGAAAATCATTCCCATTTCTTTGCCTAGGCAATAAACCGAGATGTCAGATATTTATCACGTTGCCAATTTGAATGTAGCCAATATCTGTGTAATGGGATTTAAAGCTTGATGTATGCCAGTGTTGTGGTGGATCCCTGCAGTGGAGTCCTCACTTGCTCCAGCAGAGCGATTGTGATGTAATGCCTCAATATTGATAACTGCCCTCAGAGCAGTGGACTCTAATTGCCTATGAAAATATTGAGCTGTAGGGCCGTCATTTCATCTCTTCTCCTCTCAATTCAGCTGCTCTCCATCGTCTTGTCATCTTCGCTGCACGATCATGAGATAAATCCACCGTTTCAAACGGATTCCAGTTTGAATGAAAGCCCCCATCACGGTGAAGCTGTCTAAACGGTCTCTTCGCATTCAGTGGCATTAGAGCAATCTGGGTATTTTTCCGCATGCAAAATCTTTTCATCTGCTTATTGATTCTCTGACCACACATTGGAAGCTGCATGTGGTTGTCAGTCATTCTGATGTACTTTACTGTGTGATTTAATATGAAAAGCCTCTACATTGGAAATGTCAGATTATACTCCAGTTTTAAATCTACTACAGTTTAAGTCAGACTTCTGTTGCACATTTTTGTTTACTTTATCAGTAACTCTGTATAGAGATACAATGTGTACACTGGCCACAACAAGGATTTGTATATTTCATGCTATATATTTCATACTTAAAAATGTATGAATTTCATTGCATCAGATCAAAAATGTTGAGTCAAAGTGCCATCTGCAAACAAATCATGCTAGGTCTAAATATTTTACAGTATATTTGTTGTTTTATAATTTTATATATATAACTATTTTTAACATTGATAATAAGAAATGTTTTTGAGCAGCAAATCAGCATATTAGAATGATTTCTGAGAAATCATGTGACACTGAAGACTGGAATAATGGCTGCTGAAAATTCAGCTTTGCCATCACAGAAATCAATTATACAATAGCATTCATACATAATTTTTTTTTTTTTTTAATTGTCCAGATGCTTCTTGTGCATGTCAAGTTCCCTGTTCCTTGGCATGAGCCAATGTGAAGAGGAAGTCAGCTTCTGGCTTTTGCAGTGTCTTCAGAAAGCACTCTGACCCCTGTATGTGAGGAATTTGACCCATTCTGCTTCGCTGCTGACCACAGAGCATCCCTCGGGCTGAAAAAAAAAGAAGTCCAGTAATTCACCCTTCTTTTATCTTATTAAAGCATTTAGGCTCTTCCTCGACCCATTCTTTGCTAAGGTTCTGTGTATGTCTGCTCACACCGGTTAGCCTCGCTGGTATGTGTGTGTGATCAACCTTGGATTGAATTTCTCTATCTGGAATCCGTGCAAATCAGTTTTGTTCCAGATAGAAAAAAGGATTCACAGTTATAATCCAACATCTCCAGGCTTCATCTCGTCTCTTTTACGTAGGTTGGGAAAAGATTTATATTTCCTTATGAATCTCGTGCTGTGAAGGACCAGGTCCCCATAGTAACGGCAGAATGGCATCAGTGCAAACAGCCATTATGGATGAGCGTGTTGTAAACGCTCGAGCACAATGGCGACCGAAAGGACCGTGTTCCATTTATCACCACATTTGAGACCTGAAAGAGAAACTGTCACTGTTACCTCGGCGGAGGTCGTCACGCCGATGTCCCCCCAAGGCCTGGACGCATTATTCAAACGTGAAGAATCCAATAGAGATGCCCCACTATAAACACTTGCACGTGAAGATGGTGAGAGAGAATCGGTCTTGAAGTGAGAAGCCCTGAGAGACCCCTTTGGAGATTTATATGCAGCAAGGTCAGGGGTCAAGCAGCCATTAATCAAGGCCAAAGAAAAGGATTAAATAGCCAGGTCTCGCGGGCAGATGAGAGAGCGGCTGATTGAGGCGTTTAAAAGAGTGTGTTGTGTCTGTCTTAGATTACAGAGTGCGAGCCGTAGGCTAAACATCCATCTGAACCACAGCAAGAGTGCTTAAACTCTATAATCAGCAGGCCAGAGGACCTCTACAGTGGTCAGTCATATACATCACAAAAGCCCTCATGGAGCGCACAGGGAAAGTCGGTGGTACTACAGTTTAGGAAAACTCTTTAATACTGGATTATTATTATCATTTTTGTGCATTCTGCACATATAACTTGTACTTGTACATGTACTTGGCTATATTAAACTACAGTGGCCTAACAAAACACATTTAATCCATACTTTAAAATGTTTGAAAGTGGCAACTGCAGACAAATGACCTTGATTGTACAGTATGTATAAATGAATGTGTATACAAATTTGTCTATTTGCAAAATACGAGAATAACAAAAAATAAAAATAAAAATACAATAAAATAAAATAAAAAAATAAAATAACAAATCAATACATTCATAAATGTGGAATTATACATAAATTTTCAAAAGTCACTTTTAATGATAGGTTCGTTATTAATTTTTGCAAATAGACAGGATTGAGATTCCTTGTGCCATATATAATTTATATATATATATATATATATATATATATATATATATATATATATATATATATAATTTAACATGTCCTTCAGTCAGCTTTTGCTTGAATAGTGTGTATGTGCTCTTTCTTTTTAAATAAATGTCACTTGTTTTGACATTTTGTTATCTATCACAGTGACATTCATACATTTTAAAGCGAAGCTTAAGTGTGCAAATATTTTTTTGTGGCTACTATATGTGTCAACACCGGAGCTGTATGATGCATAGGAGGTGCTTTCAATTTGATCTTGTTCAGAAACATGAATGCACACGCAATGGGCCAATTTTACATTCACTTACTATGTTCTTGCTGATATGTAACCCTGGACCACAAAACCAGTCTTAAGTCGCTGGGGTATATTTGTAGCAATAGCCAAAATTACATTGTATGGGTCAAAATTATTGACTTTTCTTTTATGCCAAAAATCATTAGGACATTAAGTACAGATCATGTTCCATGAAGATATTTTGTAAATTTCCTACTGTAAATATATCAAAACTTAATTTTTGATTAGTAATATGCATTGCTAAGAACTTCATTTGACAAATTTAAAGGCGATTTTCTCAATATTTTGAGTTTTTTTGCACGCTCAGATTTCAGATTTTCAAATAGTTGTGTCTCAGCCAAATATTGTCCTATCCTAAACCATACATCAATGGAAAGCTTATTTATTCAGCTTTCAGATGATGTATAAATCTCAATTTCAAAAAATTGACCCTTATGGTTTTGTGGTCCAGGGTCACATATTTCCAGGCCATTGTTGATTATCATTCTTACATCTATGTAAAATAAGAGTGAAATAATAATTATATTCACTGGCCAAGCTTGAGATTCCTTGCGCTGTTTCTGAAGTGGTAATACGCAAAAACATCCTCCTGCTGTGCCTCAAAAGGAAATGTTAAAAGAAACCCGTGCTTCTGATAATAAATATTATTTATGCTGTTGTTCTGCTTCAGATCAATATTTGCATGTAGACCACATATTCACATACGCATCTGTATGTGTTTGCGATGGCTCGTGGCTTGTGTCATCACCGCCGTCATTGATTTATAGGTTCAGCTGGTGTCCAGAAGCGTCCATGGCCCTCGTGCCATAACATACATCAACATAGACACTAACATGCCTCATTTATACAGTACACAGAGTGACCATAACTACAACCACATTGTACTTTCCTATTATAGATCATCCCGTGCTGTGTAGCTCGTAAACACTTGTCACAATCTGAGATTCTTGATTGTAAGTTGCACATTATTTTGAAGTCCATAGTGAATGTGAAAGTCTGCTCTGAACAAAAACTGCCATTACTGATCGGACTACCCAGTGGTGAGACTGTTAGTTTGTGTGACACCCAGAGTGTGTGAAGGGAAAAAACACACACCAGTGTCCCTCACATCCACGCACACTCATCTGAGCCCAGTCACGGCTGCTTTAGGTTTATTGCACAGCATAGACAAATGGCTTTGATCTCTAATGCGCAGTGCGCTGCATTAATTATGAATCATTCCCCCAGCTGAACTGCGGCGAACACCTTCAAACGCTCAGCGAGCGATGCAGTGTTTTCGTAGGCCCCCAGGATGGCTCCGGGACTGCATGTATATATACATTTATCTGCATGAACAAAGTAAGAGAGCTTTGCAAAAAAACTTCTGCCGTGCCTCCGAAGTATTCCACTTCTGGACGGTCTCCAATATCTCTTCTTTGCCCACGGTTACTCACGCTGCTAGAAATTCTCATATACATCACCAAAATCCTCTTCCATGTGTGCGCTATTCACAACTCAGTGGACACATCCCTGGCAAGCTAAGACAGCCGTGTGAAGTAACGATAAAGCCGCGTGACGGTATCCAATTGACCAGGGTGTAATATTGGAGAAATGACCTAGTTCTCTGTGGGCTAATATGAATCCTGTAGCGCTGCATGCTGTTATAGAAAACTGGTTGCAAGGCCTGTTCCCCAGCAGCAAAGTCTGATTCGTCTGGAACAGACACATTGATTTGGTTTTGAAGTTATTGGTATTAGATATTGCATGGATATGAACAGCATGGTGAGGTTGTACGCATATAGTGTACCTGAAATGCATGCAAACAGAGCAGTATTTGTATAGCATTGTTTTATCAATTCCTCCATCCCCAAGAAAACAAGGGCAGCACAAGATGCTTTGATCAGGTAAAAAAAAAAAAAAAAAAAAGGTATTAAGCAAAGATTTAAATATCAGCCATAGGATAAATGTAAAAAATGCAGCTGAAGAATTATCACTGATAGAAAACATTTGTTGTTATAAATTATAAACCTACATTAAATCATAAATGTGAAATAAAATCACCTAAAAAGATTTTTTTTTAAAAAGTAACAATTGTTCATAATATCTATCTATCTATCTATCTATCTATCTATCTATCTATCTATCTATCTATCTATCTATCTATCTCTTTTTTTCCTAATTGTTTAATTTCTAATTTCTTAGTGTTAGTCATTTTTAAAGACAGGTTGGTAATTCATTAATGGCAGCATGTGCTCCCTTTAGATGCTCTTTGTTTTACCACATGTGCAAGCAACGCTCTTTATTCAAGGAAACGCTGTTTCGTTTTCTTCTGAGCTCCCTCTATGGCTGCGGGCAGAGCGGCGCAGGAGGGGTTAACGTTCCCCTCACGCGTCGCTGCTAAATGTGCCCGCGTGAGCATCAGTGGGAGTCCCCTTCACTGGGTCCCTTTGCAGTAGTGTGGACTGGAGAGTTGTAGACAGAGCCGAGCAGAAGCGCGAACAAACAGAAGTAGTGTCATAAAGTGAACATTTGACACTATCGCAAAGCTTTTTACTTTTACCGCGTGGATCAGTCTTGTACTGTCATCAGAGAGGAACGCCGACAGCTTACATCGCGCGCGCGTCAGCTGGCATGAGCTAACCCACCAGACATGGAAACCAAACCTTTCTTGTCATTGGGTAAGTTTTCCCCTTAGACTACTAAAAGATGTTTATTTTTCCACTCGAGTTTCTTTGGTATGCACGAGAGAGCTTTATGATTTACTTTTTAGTCCAGCATGAGGGAAAAAACACGAACGCTAAAAAATAAAACTGGAATTGCTTTAGATCGCTCATTATCGACTCTGGATGTATTGGAGGATTACGTTGGTGGCGAATGGAAACTAATGCAATCATAATCAATAATGTACAGCAGTCAAGTGCACGGTGTGCATCAGCAGATTTGTTTTTAAACCAAAAGTTGGGCGTGCAAAACCGTGGCACGCGCTCGGATAGTGACACCTCATTCAGTGTCGCGCTTACTCATAAGATGTTTTATTCTTGATATGCGGTATCATTTGATATATTAATAATGTCAGGAGTGCTTTGACTGCTGTGTTGCAGAGTTAAAGCTCGTGCTGTAGTATACGTGCAGGTATTGGATCCACACGCATCATTTCTGTCACTTTCCTGGCTGGAATACAGTGTGTGTGTGTGTGGATGATTTTTCATATTTATAAACGCAAAGAAACAGCGCGCAACAGCCTAAAATTTAGCGAAAAATGAAATGCGTCGGATGTCTTCATGAAATCGCCAAACAGCTTAATCATGTCTTTAGAAGAAAAAAAAAAGTTAACTACAGCGAATATTTTGTTTCTCATTTGTAATTTAATTTGTGTCATTTAATTTAATTTGTGTCATTTAATTAATTACATGCAGAAATGACACATTTTATCAATTTTCTTTGCACTTTGGTCTCAAATAATGCCGCGAGCACCGTTTGTGTATGAGATAGTATTTGAGTTGATAAGTGAACTTGAACAAACTTTGGCGTTTTCTGCGAAGTGGAGTAGTTTACTGAGGAAAGTGATATAAACCATTGCAGAGCAATACGATTTCATTTGAAATCTGTTTATAGTGACTGGATTTAATGATAAAGTGACTTTGTAGCTGAGGAACAAACGTTGCGGGTGTTTCAAAAATGTCCTTTTTTAATCGACGGCGAAATGTAGGTGTGGTTTCCATATGATGTTAGTCCTTCATATTAAAGGAATAGTTCACCAAAGATGAATAATGAATAGTTTCTATTTACTCACCCTGTTCCGAAACTGTATGACTCTTTGTCTGTGTAACATAAAAGGTAAATTTGTGAAGAATATTCTGGCTTTTCTTTTCTATATAAGTGAATGGCATCTGAGACGGACAGAAAAGCACCATGAAAAAATTATAAAAAGTTTTAGAAGTCTTCTGAACTGAGCTGAACAGACAGAAGTTGTTGTTCACTGATAATCTTCCCATCTTTTAAGATTCGAAGTTTGCGACTTGATCATTGAATCATTGGTTTTGTGAACTAGAGCAGCTGATTCATTGCAAATCAACAATTCATTCACTAATCAGACATTGCTGCTTTTCTCACAAACTCTCATGATAATTGCAAGATCTGTCACGGATGTCAAGATTTTCAGCCAGGAACAACATAAATCCCGTCTGTATGACACAAAATTATTGTATGGCTTCAGAAAACTGTTCACTTTTACTTCTGTGATGTTTTTTGTGTGTGTGTGTGTGTATTTGGGAGCTTGGCATCCACAGTCCTCATTCACTTTATTGAACGAGTGTCCAGATATTCTTCAAAAAATATTTTTTGTTATACAGCAGAAATAGTCACACTAGGTTGAAATGACATGAGGATGAATAAATAATGGACTTTTATTTTGTTTGTAAAACATATTTAAGTTAGTATTTATATGATTTTAATGTTTTTGTTTTTTTTTTTGGAAAAGATCAGAGCCCCTTAAATTCCAATGGTCAGTGTGTGATTATGAAATCATTGTGCAATTTGCGGATGTAGAGATAATGTGATATCTGAGTGATGCCAAAAATAGACTAATAGACAGGAGATTTAGATAACGTGATATATAACGTCTCAAAATAATTAATAACCTGGATTTGTCTTATACGTCTCAAACATGCCTATTACTCATGCAAGAATATAGTTTGGTAAATTAACATGTTCTTCAATAAATGATGCACATTACTCTCTTATGCATATGAGCTTACTTGCCATGCATGGAGATAAGTTGAGCAGTCACGCATGATTTAGTTCACACACAGAGGCCCACATACTGTAAGAATAACCAGCATGCTCTGCGCTTTCACTCAGGAATATAGGCAGGACTGTTATTGTGTCTGTAGCTCTTTCATGCCGGAGTCGTGTTACACCTTGACATACATCATCACCCCACTGGTTCACTGAGATGAGAGACAGCAGGAATGCCGGGTTTCCCGAAACCCCCGAATATTCCAAGAACAGTACTAGAAAAACCACAGAGCTAAACAACATAATAGACTGTTTGTGAAGGTGTGTTTGGGCTTTGCATGTGGCTTCTTATGCTGTGAAATCCAGATGTAAATTTGTTGCTTTATAATTATTTTTTTTTTATAGGCGTGTATTTTAATATTAACAGATGAAGGTTTCTTAGTAAATAGTTCTTATTGGCGCTGTGTGCTTTATCCATGTAGTGTGCACTTTAGGATATTTAGTCCTTGTCTTTAAAAAAAGATTTGATAATTTTTTTTTTAAATTTTATTAACCATAATAAAATGTAATAAAATAATAAAATGCTTTAGTCTTTTTTTTTTAAACTAAGAAAAAGATTAACTTTTTTATAACCTGAATATTATAAAAAAATAAAATAAAAAAATTAAAAAATATATATATGAATTTTGTAATGTATGTAATATTTATTTTTATGTAATTACTAAAACCTTTAGGCATTTTTATTAATATTTTCAAATACCATTTATGATAATTATTCACACGTACACGTGTGTGTGTATATATATATATATATATGTTATTTTTTTTAATATATTTAATTGAACTTTTAAATGTATCTGTTTGAATGATTATGCAAATTTTTGGGTTAAATGTGGTGTTCTGTATACAGTTTTCTGTTTTAATAAGCACATTTAGCAAAAGCTTATCATAGAAGACAAAAAAATCATTAACTCAAGATTTCCAACACATAAAGCATGTGGCTGCTTGCAAGCGGAGTGCTATTTCCTGCTGTCTGCTGTATGTGTTGAGTGTCATGGAGCAGACGCACCGCTCTGGCCTGCTAAATTCAGACACATAATCATTTAAACGTGAATGATTACTTACATTTACAAATGCTTTTGTGGAGGTAATTGAGCAGAGTTTCAAATTACAGCTCTAGATACACTTGTGATGTTTTTGTTCTTTGCGCAGCATGCAGAACAGGTTGGGTTTATTACCTTTTTTCCAGCCCTAGGCACAGGTGCTAAATACCTCATATTTGTCTGTTTTTTGCCCACAAAGATTTAATGAACGCTTTTATGGAAATCACAGAAGAACGTACTAGGGACTAAAAGCTTGTGTGTCATCATAAAAACATAAGTAATGGAAGTATTCTGAAATCACTCTCTGTTTATCTGTAGATCATGAAGTGAGTGGATCCACAAGATGTAGATGGTTTTGTCCTTGGTTTTTAAGGACCATTTGTTCTATAAAAGTAAATCACGTTTAGTTTGGCACAAAATTTTCTTTTTTTTTGTTTTTCTTAAGGTCGGGAGGAGGTGCTTTTGAGTGACAGGGGGTGTGTTTTATTTCTCCGCCCATTTCAGTGAAGTTCATGGTCTTGATGAGAAAGTGACATTCATAGTTGAGGGGGTGCATTCCTCTGTCGGCCGTAATTCAGGAACATTGGGACGTTTAAAGAGCTTTGATTGGGGGGCTGGGTGGGCTGTTTACCTCTTAAACCCATACAAGTTTTTATTGTAGGGCAGTTTTAGGTTTCTCGCCGGATGCTTTTTGCCCCCTTTTGTGAGCGGGCTGCAGCTGTCATTTTTACTAGAGAAGTTTTATAGAGAATGTTAATGGCTTAAAGGGATAGTGCTCTCCCAAGGCCATATCTTTTGTTGATGTCCACCAACTTCACAGAGAAGTCGAGATCCACAGTCATTTCTAATTGTCATCCTAGATCTACACGATTAAGAAACACGTTTGTGAGCTGTTGGAGGACTTGGATAATGTTACAGCTCTATATCACGACGGTCATTCCAGGGATGAGATTTAATTCAACCATAATACAGAGTTTCACAATCGGGTTACTGCTGTGAGCAGAAATAGAGCTTTAAAACGGTTGTTTATGATAGCCATGCATCAAACCCTTGTTAATAATTTGTGAGTTTTCAGTCCCCAACAGTGGCGAGTGTTTTATCTTTAAGGGGAGCGGTGGACTATGAACCTGAGACCTTGACCTTCGCTCCCCATATGTTTTATCAGCTGGAGGATTTGCTTTGGACTTGTAGAATTGAGTTTTCACAACGTTACGACAGATGATAAACTATAACGGACGTTATACTGTGAACCTTGCTTATATGTTTATCACAGTCTGATAGGACTGATATCGTGCGCTTTAGTGATTATGTAAAAGTAACTGATGAGAGAGATAAGCGTTTTTTAGTTTTGTCGAATCAGCTCTGGGTAAGTGAAGTTCATTCAGACTTTTCTAAGAAGCTCAATTTGATTGCTTTGATTAAAGCTTATTTTTTAAACTTTAAAAGCGTTTAAATTTTTTTTTTTGCTTCTTATTAATATGGATAATGAGGGAAAGAAATCTGAATGAGAAATGTTGTAAGCCAGATTCAAACTTGCATCCTTTCGCATTTTTCCCTTAACCTGTGAATTACACTTCCATTCAGAAGTCGGAGTTCTAATTAACTTTTACTGTGCAAGAATGTTTAAATTGATCAAAAGTGACTGTAAAGACATTTATAATATTGCAAAATATTTATATTTTAAATAAATGTTATTTAAATTTATAAAAAAGTTATATTCATCAAAAAAAATCCACAGAAGTACAATAACTGTTATCAGCTTTGACAACAACAACAACAACAATAATAATAATAATAATAATAATAATAATAATATAATAATAATAATAATAATAATAAAATTTCTTGAGCTGCAAATCAGCATATTTGGATTCTGAAGGATCATGTAAGACTGAAGACTGAAGTAATGGCTGCTGAAAATTCAGCTTTGCCATCACAGGAATAGATTGCATTTTAAAATATATTCAAATATAAATCTAGTTATTTCCATTGTAATAATATTTTACAATTTTATTGTATTCTTGATCAAATAAATGAATGCAACCTTGGTGATCAAAAAAAAAAAAAAATCTTACCAACTTAACACATGTAACAGAAAAACAGGCTTGCTGATTTTTTGGAAGGAAAATCAGCATTTACCTGTCAAATACCTGACAATTAGCATGCAAATATGTTTGCACAGAGTCAAATCCAGTGCTACTTGATGTGCGGTATGTTTGAGGTGGTCCAAAAGCAGAGTTTCTACCAGGCATCAGCTTTAACATAGATACTATAGAGTGCTTTTTGACACCTCACTAGGTGCTAGGCATTAATGGGCAGTGCCAAATATGCTGTGGCTACACAGGAAGTCTTTTTTGTATATTTATTCACTGCAAACTTGTGTGAGGTTTTGCATGCATACGCTTTAGGCAAGGTTTCAGCGAATGAATCAATATTGCATCTGGCATCCCTCTGTTCCCTTATTCAGTTTCTTGCTATTTACCAAATGCTTTTAAATCCAAAATAGGCACGACTTGATAAGTTTCAAGCGACAAGCAAATCTCTGTCCATGCTGAAAGTGTAAATGCTATGTGATGAAGCACAGTCACACCCAGTCAGAATGTGTATGTCGATATGTGAAGTGGGATTTTGGACCAATGAGATCGGGATCTTTAGATCCTCGGTGGCAGAAATGAAGGCCATTAACCATTAGCAACTCTACAGTGTAGAATTCATATTCCAGCACAGTGACATTAGCCTTTATCACACAGGCGTTAATTAAAATGCACTGACAGAAATGTGAAGTAGTCTTCTATTTCTTTCTGAAGGCAGAGCGACACATGGTTTAAATCGCTTTAAATCACAGTAATGACTTTATAGGTTTCCTTGCGTGAACCGCGTCTGTGACTATTCTTGAGACGTGGCATAGTGTGTTCTGAGCAGTGAACGCTATATAATTTTGTTTTTATTATAAGAGAAGAATGATCAGTTTTTTTTATTGTTTAAAGTCAGCATGAAATCCAAATTAACCCTGTCTATTTTTTAAATGCATGTTATTGATCTTAGTCAATGATTTATCCATACATTATACATTTGTACGTAATATAACTACAGTATTGCATGCAAAAAAGTCCCCATCCTATATATATATATATATATATATATATATATATATATATATATATATATATATATATATATATATATATATATATATATATATTTCTTTTTCAATAATTTGTTATACTTGGATTTACATCACATTACAAAGAAAAGATCTGCTGCTACTTTTCATGGTGACTTTAATGTGACGTGCTTGTAGACAGCAGATGAGTTGTCTTTGCAGCAAATTTTACTTTCTGACAGGCTGCGTCCGAAAGCTTAGACAGCTGACTTCAGCCTCGATGCCTTATCAGGCTGTGACTTTGCAGACAGCGTTAGCACATGAGGGTACCTTACGAAACTGATTTCGGACAGACTTTTGGGGCAGCATAATGGTTTAATGCTCTACAACCAAATAGAGAGAGCTTTGGTGAGTATTTAATTACTACAATACTAATCTCTCACTAGAAATGACATCAAATATGGAAAAAGTTGGTCAGAAACTGACATTTACACACAAACTGACCACCAACTGCAACTTTAAGACACCATTTTAATTTTTTAGCATAATTCATGAAATTGAACGCACAGATTTGTGGTATTTCAAGGGTAGCGAAGGATACATCTAGGCTGCCTTCAGAAATCGATCAGATGAAGGCATCTCAGGAGAGAGGAAGTGAAGCTAACATTGGATTTGGACGTTGAATTCTTCCTACCTTGGAATGCATTCTCCGAAGGCAGCATTTTTCAGCTTTTGGATGTGGCCACAGTGTCTAAAAATAGTGTGGTTGGTCCTACAGCTGTGATGGCTAATAAATGTTGATACAAGTGTTTTTTTTTTATACCTTTCACGCCATGATGGTAAGATTACCTCAGTTTTGCCATGATCCTACATGTCTGATTGATTCCAGATTTTCCATGCAAAACAATGCCAGCATCATCCTTGTGGCTTGCTAAGTTGAGTTTTGCATGTTAATGAGGATGTTAGAACATGATTGATCGCCCAGTTGAACTCTGTAAATTGTGTCCAAAGTCCTAAGATGAATATCATACAGTCAAGGGCTCATATCATGCAATCTGACAAGTATCAGTCGTAACGGGCGATAAAAATCACTGGGCTTTAGTGTTCTGGACTGCGTGTTAGAGCGTGTGTGAGGGGCTCTGTCCACTAATGCCACAGCTTACACTGGAGAGCTTAAATCAACCCAGCAGATTAAGAACCATGATTGCAATTATGATAATCCATATGTTCCACACACCAACCAAAACATGATGACAAAGATAATATTGAAGGGATTTTGCAAGTAAATGGCAACTCTGCTGCAGTGTGAACACTGTTCTTTTCCACATCAGTTGTTTTTTTTTGGTTAAGCCAGGTGTGCTTTTACCTTCACAATCCACGTTTTGCCCAAACAAGACCTCTGTTTTTTTACCGGTGGGTCTGCAGAGTGATTACAGTTCGTTCACGTCAACTCTAGACTCACACCTGGGCTGCAAATGTACTTGGAGGCACGTCAGAGATCTCCGCTACGGCTGAGTGCGTCTCCATGAGGTATAAGATGATGGCGGAGAGAGTGTGGGCGCATTTCTAACTGTTTACATAAGTCATGGGACGTGTCAGAGGTGGTGTCTCTTTTACAGATCTGGCGAGAAAGGTGTTCTGGTGCCTTCTGACCTCCTGCCTTCCTCTCACTCGAACGGCAGAAGAGCGTGCCTCTTATTACCCATTTGCTGCAAGTGCCACTGCTATTTGTCAAGTGGCTGTTGAGCTGCTGCTCACTTCAGCTGAGAGGCCTTTTAATCTTGGAGGTGTGCGAGCCAGTTACTTCCTATCACTTCAGGGAGTGTGTGTGTGTAAGTGATTCTAGTACTAGTACAAAACTGAGCTATAAAACTGAGGAATTATTTTGGTTCGTTCTGTTCAACATGGTTAGAAGATTTCATCTATTTTTGGGAAATTGTGTGAACTTGTTGAACTCCTTTTCAGGATGAGGAATGACTTTGATTTTGCCTGATTTTTTTTAAGCATTATCAGAATATCTGACTGCGTCACTGCAGTGAAAGCTTGTAAAAAGTGGTGAATTTGTAGAATTAGCCTCTTCCTTCTGTCAAGACATGGTAACGTTTTTTTTTTTAAAGATACATATGCATATTTTGGTGTTTATTAATTTTTATTATATAAATATTGTATTTAAAAAGATTGTATGTAGATGTAATTTATTTATTATTTTCATAATTTTTTAATGTAATTTTAAATAATGTTTAATTTATTAGTGTAGTATATAAAAAAGATTAATATTCATTATCTTTTAAATGATTATTTTAAAAAATAGTTTATTATGTTGTGCTTGCGTGTGTGTGTGTGTGTATGTATGTATGTATATATATGTATATATATATATATATATATATATATATATATATATATATATATATATATATATATATATATATATATATATATATATATATATATAATAATATTATTATTATTATAATAAATATAAAATATAACTGACTAAAATAAACTGTTTTGTAATATACTTTCATTATTTTATAATGTATTTTTTTTTTTTTTTTACAAAATGTTAATATTATCTGAAGTATTGAGTTATGATCTTAGATGAATATAGTGGAAGTACACTGTAAAAAAAATTTCGACGTTGTAAATAAGTCAAAAAAGATTATTAGAGTATGTTTACAAGAAATATTTCTGTTTTTCTGCTTCAAAATTTCATGTTTAATTCAGTGTGTTATTTGCCGTTTCTTTGTACTTGTTTTTTGAAATTTACTAGAAAATGATTTCTATAGCATTTTTTTTCAAGGTGAAAATCAAATTAAATGGTGTAAATGGTGTATGTGTTAAGCGATCCTCTCTGAGTACTATCAAAGCGAAAATATTGCTATTTTTAAAACTGATGTCAGATAGAATTTAAAAGATTCATCGGTGTGTGTGTGAGCATGTGACATTCTGTTTTATTTCTGTTTTATACTGGAAAGAGTATTTTAACGCTTGCTGCGTTGTGGGAGGTAATTGTGGTTTGGCAGTCATCCCTGTTTAGATGTTTGCATTGGAATTGCAAGTTCAACTTCCACTCAGCATTTGTAAGGCAGCGGTCTGGGCTGAGAAATGTGTTTACGGTGGAGTTTGAGAACGCCTGTGGCAAAATCTTTTGCGGGGAGTTAGGCAATACAGACAGGAAGACAGCCGGACAGATAGGCAGACGGGCAGGCGCTGGCAGTTTCTTTCATGTCAATTTGTTGCATACCAGAAGGCTTACATTCCAGCGCCTGCAGAAACGGCACCCGGCAAGTTCAAGTGTCACATTTAGGATGGTTTCTTCTGTTTCAGACTAGAACAAGTAACATGAAACCGCTTCACAATATATAAAAAGCAGATCAGAGCCTGAGCACCCGCTGGAGGGTTGGTTAGTTTTACGTGTGAGCGAGTGACGTTCTGGCACTGTTTGAATGAGACGGCTCATTTTAAAAGCTGCGATTAAAGCAGAACAACTAAGCACAGAGCACTTGTGTGAGGCAAAGATGCAAGGTCATGGGTCACGGCCAGGTCGTAGCCTGTGGGGAGTGCGCTGCGCTGGCACACAGGAGTGCGTCGAGGAACTGCAGCAGTATCGAACATTACAGTATCAGAAAAATTCACCTCAGTTTTGAGACTCAAAGCAACACCACGTATTTTCTGGTTCTAGTCTTTTTTTTCTCATCTATTATGTAGTGTTGTTGTTGTTGAGAGCTTGCTGTGAGTTTCTTTGCAGTGTTAAAAAGCCAAAACTTAGAAAGAATGAAAAAGGAAAAAGCAAGTAAGTGGTTAGCTAAAGGGAAGTGATAGGTGGCACATCTGGAATGCTTCAGCAAATATTTTTTGAAACATCTGGAGGAATCTCATGGAATTTAAAGGTCCCTCCTCTGATTTTAGCCTTTACCCCCCTTTGCTCAGTTTTCGGCTTCTTCAAAGTCCCAGGGACGTCTCTGGTACGTAAATGAAGGGGATTGGGACTCCTATTACAGTGCGGGTCGAGTCATTCCAGACTTTATTGTGGTCTAAATTGGGCTCCTGCGCCTGGTTTCCCTTTGTGCAGGCGGGCTAATTAAGTGACACTGAGGTGAGAGACCGAGAGGGAGCACCAGTGAAACTCAACTCCCCATAAACCTCCAGCGAGACGGCCGTCCGTAACAGTATCAACCACAACAACAGCCACTAAACATCATTGGAAAAGTGAAACCTCGCTGGGTTTTTTAATGTTTTGGGGTGAATCTCACAAAACTCTCAAGAACTTATTTCACTTTTTTTCAAAAAAAAAAAAAAAGAATAAATAAATAAATAAATAAATAAATATAATTACTTAAAAATTGTAGTCCTTTACTGATGGTAACTGTAGTTAGTAACGTAATCTAGGTTACTCATTTTAGGTCATGTATTTTGACTACTTTTTAGATTACTTTTAGATCACTTTTTATCAAATTTGTTTTAAATTGACCATTAAACGTACCATATTTAAAAGAGAGAAAAAGAAGAATTAGGGAGAATAAATAAATTATGAATAATTTTCTGCTATTGCGTGAATAAGATGTGATCATGTAATCCCAAAAAAGTAACTGTAATCTGATTATGGGCATTTTAAAATGTAATATACTGTGTGTATATATTATTATATTATATAAAATATTTTAAAGTAATATCACCAAAATTAAAGGTAGTAGCAAGAGAAATGGCTAAAAAAAAAAAAAGTACTATTGGGAAATTCTGCAGGCTGGATTTGAACACACATGAGCACCATAAGTCAATGTGCAGAGCACATGCACAAACCACAAGGCCATGATTTTAGGAAATAACACTGTTTTCCCACTAAGTTGCAAGATGTCAAATTTGTCTTAAACTTCTTGGAACAATGGTAGTCTGTCCTACATGAGGTACTTGCGACATGACATAATCTCTGTCTCACAGAACCATGTGGCATTGCGTTTAACTCCCACAATTAGTAGTTTCTTTTGAAAGATGAATGTAAACCTGAGTGTAAATCAAATCCCGAACATAAACCCAAGCCTTAATTGTCATCTTTTTATGTTGAAAGCAGCTTTGATGTTTGATGGTAACCTTGCCTGAGCTGAACCTCTCTTGGGTCAGGGAATTAAAATTCTGTTTTAAAAGACTTCAGTGGATTGAGTGTGCGTTCAGATCCACATGAGGCAGCGGGTTTTGCTTTAGTATTGACATCTCGTCAGAGACTTCCATTCCAGACTGACAGACATCAGATTATTTCATCTTTATAGACATAGAACAGCAGTGCATGGTATTATTGTCCCTTGTATAGTACGCTGAGGATTTATAACAGTCTTAAAGAAAGATTTTTATGAATTGCTGTATTTGATCGCCATCTTAAATGGGTGATAAAAAGATTAGCAGTCAGATGGTCTTTATTACAACATAAACCATGATAAGGTGATCAGGATTTATTTTAGGATTATTCTGCCTGGTAAACAGCTTTTTGAAATTAACAAACATCAATTATTGATTTGAGGAAAGTTATTTTATTATATGAGGATTAAATGGCAGCAGAATGAATTGATAGACAAGTATAGCTCCTGTATGAAGTAAATCATTGACAATGATTGATCAGTTTATAGGTAATTATTCTGATTGGTTGATCACTACATTCAGATTAAAGTATTCCAGATTGCCAGGTTATAAAGTAAAGTTCATTTAAAAACTTGTTTTGCCTGAATGATAAGTGTTATGGTCATGCCTGAAATATTAAATTCTTAATTTCTGTCCTGATTTTAAGCAGTATAAACTATTATTTTTTTTATTATTTAATGTCATAATTGTTTTTTAATTTTCTCCTCCACAAATGTTTATTTTATTTTATTTTATTTTATTTTTTTTATTTGAAGAACCAGTTTTCCGATTGTAATGAAAACCTTGACATATGACAGCCTAATTTGAATTCTATAAAATTAATCTAAATTAATAAAGTCTTATTTTAATGAATATTAAAAAAAAAATTCTAGTTAAAATATTTCATCAAATAATTTATCATGTAGAAATTGTGAGTAAAAATGTTTTTTTTTTTAATCCTTATCCGGTAAATCAGAAAATACTGTCACGGGCCCTTCACATATATTAATAGAGGACAAAAATTATTCAAATGAATTATTGTGGACAAAAACTGTTTTACAGAGTTCTGCAGGTGTAGTTATGAATACTATCACACATAAGGATTTTAAAGTGCTATATTTTCCTTTACCTTTCCGACTCGGGACTGTCATACCTCATTAGGTGGGAACTTTTCCTCTGCCATTCCGATTTCTTGCACTGTCGCTCTTCAGTGCCTGCTTATGACGGACGTCTAAAGAGGTGTGTTTTTATTTCTAAAAGCCTGTTTCAATTTTAGCGCTCTCTGTCTCTCACTCCGTCTCTTCTCAGAGAGATAGGAAAAATGCAGCCAGTTGGTTAATCGTGTCCCCCTCTGTCTGCGCGCAGAGCTATTTTCTCTATGTTGCTGTGCAGATGGCCTAGATCTTTCTGCCTGACTGCATCGGGAACAGCAGGGAGAGGCTGATGCACATCATCATCGAGTGTGCACGAATGTGTGTGTTGCCTCTCTACATTATTTAATTCCCAGCCCTCACTGCACACACCCCACCACATCCTCCATTGCAGCACAAATCAGGGTTTTTCTATCAGTGTTCCTAGAACACAACGGGCACGGCGTGTATCAACAATCGCTGCCCTCAACTGAACCAAACACACGTTCCCCACCCGCCACTGGAGTGGTTTTGGGCCAAGTGGGTTGTTCTCGAACTGTGTTTTCATACATTATCAGTGGATAAAGAAGGGGCCAATTGTGTTGTATTCACATTTGTCGTCTTGTAGGTTTTTCTTTGAAGTAGATTTTTCAGTCAAACCACATTAGCTACATTCATTCACTCTTTTGTTTCTAAACCTAAATGACATTCTGTCACTCTTGTTTAGTATCTGATATTGGGGTTTCTTGTTTTTGTGTTCTTCAAGGCTATTTTTATCTATTTATTTGGGCTCTTCATTCTTGCCTGAATGCTGACTTTACAAATCTTGCAAAAAAAAAAAAAGCACTGAAGACCAAGAGCTTGTCATTGTGTCATGTTATTAACAGGTCTGACTGTAAACATTGACCCTGACTTTGTTTAACTTCATACTTAAGTACATTGAGGTTTTAGTAGAAATCACCAGTCACATTTGTAGCTCATATTGGGTGATTGGTGCCCTGTAGGCGGAGTTTCTAGGGTGTAACCAAACGTATGATTGGATGAATCTGTGATGTGTGTTTGATTGACAGTCTCGCACATTTTTTTTTTCTGCGTGTTGTCAGCTTAGACCCATGACATTTGCTTTTCGTAAGATGTCACCCTGCATTAAATACACTTCCCTAGACACAGCTACAGTTTTTTTCAGTTTTTTTGCAACACATTCTGCCACCTCGTCTCGATTTATTTTGTGAATCATCTTAAGTCAGTAATTCTATTAATTTGTAAAAAATTTAAATTACTTCGTTAATCAGTCCCTCCAGGATTTTGCGATTCTGCGTTTGCTGAATTTATTGCAAAATCAAGCAAACTCCGCAGTTTTCACAAGAGCTCGCAAATTTTCATAATTGACGCATATTTTCCGCAGATTTTGGGCTCAGACGCGTCCTGTGACGTCATCGCAATGCGCATTCAGTCAAAGACAGGTTGTTTCTCAGTTCCAAAAATGGAATGAACAGCCTTGCGTTCTCATCATGACTGATTTTCAAGAGCTATATTGGACAAACGAACCGAAAGGGAAATGAATCCGCGCTACTCATTTGGGCTACGCAGCGCAGAGCGTTTATCTGCTCGGGCTGGAGCCGCGGTCTGATCTGGATCACGCGACACTGTTATACACAGTGCTGGGAGATACAGTGAAGAAAGTAGTCGAATTCGCCGCAGAATCAGTAACATCTCTGTCAAATCTTGTGAGAAGCATTCAAATTCGACGCAGAGTTCTGTTAAAGCTACAGATATCAGAACAAACGCCACTGATGTGGAAACCAGAAAAAACATCATTCAATAAACACAACACAATCACCACCATTCACCACGGATTTAACATAAAACTACAGGAACAACTTGTGGCAGAAACGGTCTAATGTTTTCAAGTGTTTTTAAATGCTTCACACAACTTTTCCCAGCACTTCAAAGCTTTAAGTATTACCGAATTTGAAAGTTAATTTTAATGTGATGACATTATTTGTTCATCCTTCATAGGTTGCCCCCATTTATAAAACTAAAAGTTTCATAATGTAGGAAAGCAAACACTTATTTAAAAATATAAAAAAGTAATTAAATTACCACTAGTAGATGGCTGCAGAGAATAGGCTTAATAGCTATTTCCACTACCTAATATTTATTTTTTGTATTTATTAAATTGTATTTAGATATTTTGAATGACAGTAATAAAAGGTAATTTTATCTGTATTTCAACTACCCAGACAGCAGTACATCTGTAAAACGTCTGCTAAAGATCTGGGAAACATCTGCTGAGTAATCTGATAAATGTCTCAGGAGCAGTTTTACATGCATTCTAATAAATGTCTAAGAAATGCCACAAATATCACCGGAAATTTTGAAAAAGCTGCAGCAAAATCAGTCATTTTAGGCCGCAAAAATCAGAAAAAAATCCCGCGAAATCCTGGAGGGACTGGTGAATGTAGTATGTCTGAATGTTAATTTTTTTAGATGTATCTTTTTTAAAATTAATTTAATTATTTATTCTCCATGATTTTCGTTACAGCAATTAGAGTGATTAAAATAAAAAAGTACCATGATTTATAAAAACTTTACATTTTAAATTTAAATACTTTTCAGATTAATCTAATCATAAGCCAGTTACTGTCGAGAGACTCCGCCTACAGTGCTCCTGTCATCAAATCAAAAATGTGACCGTGATCTCTTTAGTATCCAAAGTTCATCATAGCTCTGACATTCTATTTTTAATTTTTTTTTCAATTGATACAGACATTATTGCTCACATCTAAATGCTAATGTAATTCAAAAAGTGTTTTCCCCTTAATTCTTTGATGCTAGCGGTGAACAATTTTACACTTCAGCTTTAACCAAGAAAATTATACCTATGTATGTGTGTATTTATTTATACAGACCCCAAAATAAATAGCTAAATCCACTGTGAAAATGTCAGGTGTATATTTGTATATATTTATATTTGGAAAAGTTTAAAGCAGAATTGTGCCGTTCAGTTTTGACAGCATCTTCTGTCCACTCAGACAGCAGTCTCTCTCTTCTGTCTGAGAGGATGCTACTGTTTCTGGCCCGTTTGTTTGACTCTCTGTACACACAGCACACACATCTCTCGCACCTTGCTGATCTGAAGCCGCCTCCTTCCCCTCATTCCCGGGCTCAGCCCTTCACAAAATGTGGATAAAGCTGCAGTCAACATTTGTTTTGTAAATGGACACATGCTGTAGAAATGTAATCCTGCCTACAGTTGATCGCTCAGTCATGTGACTTGACCTAGTTTTCCTTCTCTCCCTCTCTCAGAATTCCATACTCCTTCAATTCTCCCTTCACTCCACTCCTTTCTTTGCTTTTAATGTAGCCTCCACAAAAAGGAAAAATTGAATATTCCATGTATGTATCTGCTTGGGACGTGCAAAATTACATAATTTGGTGAGCTGAATGACTAGCTGGTCTGTGACCAATACTCTATACACAACGATCAGGAGCTTTTTAGGGTTTGTTCGCAATGTTTTAAATCAATGCATTTACAGGCACTATTTGTTTTAGAGAGTTTACTGTGATGACAGTGTAATGGCTAAAATTAGCTATGGGAAGTTGTCTTTTAATTTCCTTAATTTACTGAAGCAAAAAAAAATTGTTATATATCTATAATATATATTTTGTATTTTATGTAGTGTGTATATAGAGTATCATATGATATTTTTCTTAATTTTAATTTCTGCATTTTTTTTATTTAACATATTTTTTTGTAATTGTAATTTTTTGTTTATAGTTTTATAGTGTATACTGTAGTTGTTCTATAGAAAAAAATTATGAAGTTGTAATTATTAAGACCTTCCTAATATATTAAGACAGCAGAATATTTTCAAGACTAAAGTTATGTGTAGAAAAATGTGATATTGTAAACAAAACCTGTTGTTTTCAGAATTATATAATTGACTTTTATCTATTTATTTTATTTTATCTTTATTTTTATTTTTTTTATTTTTTACAGTTTCTCTCTGAAAATTTCCATTGCTTCCCAGACTCCAGTTTGAATACCCCTTTATTTACATCTTGACCCAGCCCTAGCATCTGCATGTGTTTTCGGTCTCCAGCTTTTATTGTGTGTCCATTGAGTCATTGTTTTGTTGTGCTTCAGGTTACAAGGAGCTATAATCACTTTATTTTACAAGAAAATGGATTTGCTGTCATTACCCATACATTAAAACAGCATGCGCTTCATTTATCATCAATATGCATTCAATTCAATAACAGGCAGCCGCTATAGTGGTGGCAACCTGTGTGATTTTGCAATCACAACTCTATTTACATTGCCAGCTAATGTTCATGTTTTCAGATGCCTGCAAGATGCAGATGGAGAAAAATAATAAAGACTGCAGACTTGTCAGCTTTTTCACACAGACTTGCATATCTGGTTGGTCTATAAACTAAAAAACATGCTATTTTAATATAACTCTAATAGTCCTTGAAAGCCCTCATTGATTCCAAAGCAAATTTTATTCCATTTTACAGTTAAGATGGTATGAAATACGCACATTCAAGTCCACTCTCTGATTAGCCACTGCAGGAAGTGATTCACATGAACATCATCACTTATGAGCTCCACATGAGGTCCTCTCTTCATCTGTCATTTCAAAGCACATGCTCGTAGGCTGGAGTGTTTGCTCAGCAAACTGTTTGCAATCCTTGTCTGGATCGTAATCTTGCCTCGTGCCGCCCCACTTGACCTGCTGGGTGAGTTTCACTCTCATTGTGAGAGCAGCGACTCAATGCAGTCAACACACATGCAGTGCAAATGCTCAGATTTCTTTATCTTTGCATAATTGTGTGTTTGCCATCATATTAGAAATGTGGACACAGGTGCCCTGTTGATATACCAAGATTTAAGCACCGAGTATTTCTAATGCGTGTTTAGGAAAAGAGATCTAGTTGGTGCACCAAAGTATACTTATCAGACTTGAACATTTTTAGAAAAATACCACACACCTATCAGTCCATATACAGGTGCATCTCAATAAATTAGAATGCCGTGGAAAAGTTCATTTATTTCAGTAATTCAACTCAAATTGTGAAACTCGTGTATTAAATAAATTCAGTGCACACAGACTGAAGTAGTTTAAGTCTTTGGTTCTTTTAATTGTGATGATTTTGGCTCACATTTAACAAAAACCCAAATGTTCAAAAGTTCGGGTTGGTAAATTTTAATGTTTTTAAAAGAAGTCTCTTATTCTCTCGAAGGCTGCATTTATTTGCTCAAAAGTACATTTAAAACAGCAACAGTGAAATATTATTAGTTAAAGATAATTGTTTAAGAATTTCAAATACTTTAAAATGCAGTTAATTTCTGTGTTGGCAAAAAGCTGAATTTTCAGCATCCATTACTTCAGTGTTACATGATCCTTCAGAAGTCATTCTAATATGCTGATTTTGAGCTCAACACACTCAGAACAGTGGAGATGATAGTAGACTTCAGGAGGAACCCCCCTGCACTCCCCCCACTCCCCATCATGGACAGCACTGTCAGGGTTTTTCCTGGGTCAAAAAAGGCCTTCAGTGGTGGCTGACGGTAATCCACACACAGAGTAAAAAGTACCCTCCCCACATGATCTGCGAGCCCAATATTGACCTAAAATAAATGCAAAGAAACAGTTTATCATAGGCTACTTATTCATGGAAAAAAAAAACAGTCACTGTCAGGGCATATATTAAAACTGGCTTTCATATTTTTGTAAGGTAGGATCCTTCTTTGCTAAACCTGACAATTATTTTGGTATAATCATATCAATATTGAAAAGCATTAAAAAGTAGCATTAAAAAGTTTATTTTAACTAATAGTCTATTTTTCTACAATACATCTGAATAAAATTAACAGCTAGCTAACAAATTGCTTTGTTCTGGTTTCACCTCACTCCAGTCTAAACTAAATGATTTTATAGGTAATTTACTACAAATTGTCATAAATAACCTGAAATTACTGTGGATTATTAAGGCTAAATATTTTATTATTATTATTATTAAGGTTAAATCTTATTAAGGCTAAATCACACTTACGATCTCATATCTGAGGTGTTCTGAGTAAATTATTTGTTATTGATATACACCAATTCAGACAGTGATGTCTTGTGAGTTGAGTGTTGGACAGATCAGTTGTTTTAACCATTCATTAAAATGAATTGGTTCAAATGAGTCATTAATATGCGAATCTGACATTAGCGGACGTGGACACATTGTGTGCTGATCCCGGTTGTTGGGACATCACAAAAGATTTGTCAACAACACGGAAAACACTTAATCACTGCATAGGATCTTTTTTTCTTTTATTGAAAGTGTGTTTTATGTTAGTTGCATGTGCGGAACGCTTCATGCCAGTTTGAGGGATGTAGAGGAAAAACAGTTACAGAGGGCCTGTTTACTTTATGCGTTTTCTCTGTTTGGATATCCATCTGATTTGTTAAAACGTTTCCATGTACACTTGGCCACATAAATGTGTCTACGCAAAACATATAAATCCGATCTTGAATTCCCGTGCTATATGCAAATTTAACATCAATGAAAATCAACAGATATGCGCTGCATTTATTCATCATGAGCTAATTACAAATTCGAAGTTCACAACAGGAGAGAGAGCGGCATCAGCACTGGAAAGATAAGTTAGTCTCACTACTTCTAATGAAGATGATTATGTGTTGAGCGTCTGCGACTTACTTTCAGTTTCATTAGCGGCATTTTGCGTGTCGGCTTGCTGGCTGTAGGCGCGGCGATGCGTCTAGCATTAGCGCTGTAATATCTGACTATAACACGTCATATAGCCTATAACATGCTCTCACACGTTTGTTTTGTAACATTTTGGGAGGAGTAAAATTTACATGCGTGGTTTCAACAAGCAGATGCATTTAAACTTGTCCAGCTTCGTTTGGAGTGCGTCCCAGACACCTCCTGAAGTGGTTTGAGCGATCGGATTTTAATCCGCCTCGAAAGTGTTTCGGAGGGCATTTACACCTGGTCTTTTCACAATTGGATAGCTATACACTCTGAGAAAACGCATTAAGTGACCAGGTGTAAACAGGCCCAGAGAGAGTGCGTGGGGAGCGGCTCTCTGCTCTCTCTCTCTCAGTTAACAAGCGCAGCAGTAATTTACATCACTCATAAATCACATTCACTGATCATAATTGGCTTTGGTGGGACAAAAAATCATTTTGGAGGCCGCCAAAAAATTTTCAATGCAGGAAAAACCCTGCACTGTGGCTGCAGTAGAGTCATTCAGATTCCTGGGAACCACCATCTCTCAGGACCTGAAGTGAGACAATCACATTGACTCTATTGTGAAAAAGTCCCAGCAGAGTCTGTATTTCCTTCGCCAGCTAAGGAAGTTCAACCTGCCACAGG